>CADEHL010000305.1:2206355-2652642 GCA_902827135.1 Harpagifer antarcticus | reverse complement strand
AGCAACGCGCTTTTTGCCGGTCCGGGACACGCCATGAAACGGCCACTGGAGGAAAGCTCTTCCTATAACGTAGTCCTACCCGTGAACACCACAGCACCACCTGCAAAAAAGTCTGGCATGGAGTTCATGGAGAGCTGTTTCAAGAATTGCACTTTTAATGGCAGCATGAACATCCACCTTCATTCTGAACCCAAAATGTTTCAGCACCATGGAGCCTGATTTGATTTCTTCCGCTAATCCCACACAGTGATTACTCAGATATTTAAATAGCCTAATTCAAGAATTGTTTTCAATAAATTGTTTTCAATAAATTGGTTAATAATATATTATTTACTATAATTATATCAATAACTGTAAGCGGGGTAGCAGGAGTGTTCGATCGGCTATCGTTACCATGGGAACTACTTTCAGGAACTACTTTCTGACGGAGATTAACTCAAGCAGAAAGCGTAGGTTTGGGAGCAAATTAGCCCACATTATGACATTATATTACGATATTGTTGATTATAATGATAGTTTGTGTTATAGAATCGCAATCATACACTTGAGGCCGTTCTTGAACGTCATTATTGGTACTCCAGTACAGGCGTACGGACCTCGGCGCAAGCGCCTCGGTCCTGCCGCAGTACTGTCGTACCATTGCTTAAGTGAATGAACCCCGAAATATTACTCCGCCCAAGAGTATCTCTTAACTCAAACGGTAGTCTAAATTCGAAATTAACTCCCAAAATCTAACCCTTTCACACTTTTTTGTCTAACTACCAATTATTTTACTCCAGAAATTTGCTGTGTAGTAATTAGACCGGGCTGCTTTGAGTGCGTTACTGTACTGCTGGAGATAGTCTTTGTAGATTTGAAGATGGACTGTTAGTGTGGTTTTCTTGTGTTGGCGTTCAAGTTGACGTTTCCTTGATTTCATTTGGCGGAGTTCGGGGGTATACCAGGGGATGGAGTGTATGAAAGAGACATTTTTTTTTTTTGTGGGGCCAGTTCATTGAGACAAAAGGAGAGGGTGCTGTTATAATAGTCCACAAGTTCAGATGGGTTTTCAGAAAGTGGGGGGGGGGGGGGGGGGGGGGGGGGAGGGGAGACAGACATATTGCAGGTAATGGAGGCAGTGATTGCTGAAGGTGAGATGAATTTGAGATTTCTGTAGGTTATTGTGCGTTTTTGCTTTTGGGCGGGGATGGGGATGTTGATGTCCATGATGATGGCCAGGTGATCAGAGATGTAGAGATTGAGGCTGGACAGATGATGGATGGTGAGACCAGTGGAGCAGACCAAGTCCAGGATGTGACCACGGCTGTGTGTTGGGAAGTTGATGTGTTGAGAGAAGTTGCAGCATTCAATACAATATACCAATGCCACAACATGATTATACGATATGCAAATAAGTAATAATTAAAAGGCATCTGTATAAATACTTATTTACATCTTATTACATTACATTTTGGGGGAAGCTTTGTTTGATACAATATTTCTTTTGTGCATGATTTTAGCTGCATGTTACAGTGTGAGTACCGCATGTCCATGTCTAGATGGCTGTGTTTGCAAGTCTTTGTCCATGTCTTGATCTGTGTTTTTTTTTTTTTTTACCCTCTTTGTACTTTCCCTGCCAGTGTTTCTCGAGTTTATTTGTACTCTGGCAGGCAGGCTTTTTAGAGGGCAGAAGTCGTTTCCTGGCATCCAATTTACAACAGCAGCACCACAGCGTAAACAAGTTCCAAGATGGCCGCCTGTCTGTCCTTCTGAGCCCTCCTCTGATAATTAGGGCTTATTTATATAAAAGTCTCAGAGCCCGGTGACTGGTCGAGCGGCCGGCTGCTGCTTGTCTTTTCTATATTTATGCCAAGAAGACAACATGTGCGGCTTCTGCTGGGTAGAGAACAACTTTTCTTTAGAGGGAAAAAGAAAACACACACACCAACATCTGTTTGCACCTTTATCTTCCTCTTTCTCTCTTACACTCATACACACACAGGTCCATTAAAGATGATGGGCTGGTGGAAGATAAAAAAAAGGCTCAGAGACCATTTCATACACTGAACAAGAGGAGGGTTTGAGTTAGATAACAACCGTCAGCTCTCAATGCTAAGATTACTGCTGTCCATCTATTTTCAACGTTTGGAAAACACAACAAATAAACTGACAATTTGTTGAATCTTTAAAAGTAATGTATTTTATGCACTTGGCGAAAGATAAGTCTTGATTCAAAAGATGAGGACGTTTGTGGTAATTACACGTTGAAGATCATTATTTTGGAAACAGTGGAGGTAATGATTTTGTGAGGTACAAATGATTTAAGATTAAATAAAGTAGTACAACGATTTTCTCTTATCCAAAACTAATTCTAAATTCTTAAACTGTATATCTTCAGTGGGAGAATGTGAATGGAATATTTGAAGGGGGAAAGAGGAATTGAAAAAAAATGATTGGCAGACTCCGTTATAAAGAACAAACCCAAGGAGCAATTATCTTCTAGTCCCCCTCAGGGCATACGCGAGAGAGAGGCGCCTCGAATGAAAAGTTTTGCTGTTGTCACAATTAAGGGAAGAAATTACGAAATGTGAATTTTATCAACAGAGAGAGGATTGAGGTAGATGTTGTTCTCCGCATCACATTAATCATCTTTCATGAGGGTGTTGAATACTGATCAAACTCAACATTCTAATTGGGACATGCTTATTTTCTGGTTAACATTAGGACATTGTTGTGGAGAATGACACGTTAAGCTGAGAAAGGAGGGAGTGGGAGGAGCTGAAGAGGAGGGGAAAAAGCCAGACATTAGTAGACTATAACTTCAACTCTCAAGACAGTTATTTTAAATTGCTAACACACTAAAATTATACAAAAGCAATTGTTGAAACTGAGACTCAAAGGGCTTAAGCTCAACTCAGGTCTATAAAACTCTGAACACATTTTCAGCTTTGCAACCAATTTGCGATTCACCTTGTCACTTTTTGACACACACTGCACACGGTTCTCTAACACAAGGGAATCTGACCGAAAGCCACTTGTTTGTCATTTCAAGACTTGGACCAATTAGCCAAACACCCAATGGTTGATGACGGCTAATTATTTAAGATGTTAGCACTGTAAAAAAAGCACAGACGAATACCTGGAACACTACAAAAGAAGCAAACATAACAGCAAAAGGATTTAGAGCATGTCTATTAGCACTTAATAGCACTTAACACTTTTATGTCTCTGTCTTTTACATAACGATATATTTAGAATATATGCTGCAGCACCTCTTGTCACCCTCTGTCGGAAACCAGAGCCCAGTCTGCTCTGACTGATAAGCACCTCTGTTGTGATTTTGATGTTGTGACTTTGGTATTTTAGTCTTTGCAGACCATTCACATGCATATAACACTACAGGAAAGGGAACATCCCAAAAAGCAGAACATGTCTACTTTAAAGTGTTTACATTTAGCAAAGCGGAGTTGCTCAAGGTGTGAGGCGCCGGGCGGGTGTGGGGATACTCACAAGTCCCCGGTTGGGTGCTTCGTTGTTGGAGTCTACCCCAGTGGACGAGAGGGTTGCCTCCCTACGCCTGCGGGTTATGGGGGGGAAAACTCTGACTGTTGTGTGTGCTTATGCACCCAACAGCAGTTCAGAGTATACGGCCTTCTTGGAGACCCTGGAAAGAGTCCTGTATGGGGCTCCTGAAGGGGACTCTTTAATCTTGCTGGGAGACTTCAACGCACATGTGGGCAATGATGGAGACACTTGGAGGGGAGTGATTGGGAGGAACGGCCCCCCTGATCTGAACCGAAGTGGTGGTTTGTTACTGGACTTCTGTGCTAGTCATGGATTGGCCATAACAAACACCATGTTCGAACATAGGGATGCTCATAAGTGTACGTGGTACCAGAGCACCCTAGGCAGAAGGTCCATGATCGATTTCGTTATCGTATCATCGGACCTGAGGCCGTATGTTTTGGACACTCGGGTAAAGAGAGGGGCGGAGTTGTCAACTGATCACCATCTGGTGGTGAGTTGGGTCGAGTGGCAGGGGAAGCCTCTGGATAGACCTGGTAAGCCCAAACGTGTAGTTCGGGTGAACTGGGAACGTCTGGAGGAGGCCCAGGTTCAGGAGGCCTTCAACTCACACCTCCGGCAGAGCTTTTCGGGCATTCCTGTGGAGGTTGGGGACATTGAACCAGAGTGGTCGGTGTTCAAAGCCTCTATTGCCGAAGCCGCGGCGGGGAGCTGTGGTCTCAAGGTCCTAGGTGCCTCAAGGGGCGGTAACCCTCGAACCTCCTGGTGGACACCGGTGGTCAGGGAAGCCGTCCGACTGAAGAAGGAGGCCTTCAGGGATTTGTTATCCCGGGGGACTCCCGAGGCAGTTGCAAGGTACCGACAGGCCCGAAGGGCAGCAGCCTCAGCCGTGGCCGAGGCAAAGCAGCGGGTGTGGGAGAAGTTCGGAGAGGACATGGAAAAGGACTTTCGGGCGGCACCAAAGTTGTTCTGGAAAACTGTCCGACACCTCAGGAGGGGGAAGCAGGGAACCATCCAAGCTGTGTACAGTAAGGATGGGACGTTGTTGACCTCAACTGATGGAGTGTTAGGGCGTTGGAAGGAGCACTTTGAGGAACTCCTGAACCCGACAACTCCGTCCTCTATGTTAGAGGCAGAGCTGGAGTATGACGGGGGATCGACACCAATCTCCCGGGGGGAGGTCACTGAGGTTGTTAAACAACTCCACAGTGGCAAAGCCCCGGGGGTGGATGAGATCCGCCCAGAAATGCTGAAGGCTCTGGGTGTTGAGGGACTGTCTTGGTTGACACGTCTCATCAACATTGCGTGGAAGTCGGAAACGGTACCGAAGGAGTGGCAGACCGGGGTGGTGGTTCCCCTTTTTAAAAAGGGGGACCAGAGGGTGTGTGCCAATTACAGAGGCATCACACTACTCAGCCTCCCCGGGAAAGTTTACTCTAAGGTACTCGAAAGGAGGGTCAGGCCGATTGTCGAACCTCAGATTGAGGAGGAACAATGCGGATTCCGTCCTGGTCGTGGAACGACGGATCAGCTTTTTACTCTCGCAAGGATCCTGGAGGGGGCTTGGGAGTACGCTTATCCGGTCTACATGTGTTTTGTGGACTTGGAGAAGGCGTACGACCGGGTTCCCAGGGAGTTACTGTGGGAGGTGCTGCGGGAGTATGGGGTGAGGGGGTCTCTACTCAGGGCCATCCAATCTCTGTACTCCCAAAGCGAGAGCTGTGTCCGGCTCCTCGGCAGTAAGTCGGACCCATTTCCGGTGAGGGTTGGCCTCCGCCAGGGCTGCGCTTTGTCACCAATCCTGTTTGTAATATACATGGATCGGATTTCGAGGCGTAGTCATGGGGGGGGGGTCTGCGGTTCGGTGGGCTAAGGATTGCACCACTGCTTTTTGCAGATGATGTGGTTCTGATGGCTTCATCGGTCTGCGACCTTCAGCACTCACTGGATCGGTTCGCAACCGAGTGTGAAGCGGCTGGGATGAGGATCAGCACCTCCAAATCTGAGGCCATGGTTCTCAGCAGGAAACCGATGGATTGTCCACTCCAAGTAGGGAATGAGTCCTTACCCCAAGTGAAGGAGTTCAAGTATCTCAGGGTTTTGTTCTCGAGTGAGGGAACAATGGAGCGTGAGATGGGCCGGAGAATCGGAGCAGCGGGAGCGGTACTGCAGTCGCTTTACCGCACCGTTGTGACGAAAAGGGAGCTGAGCCAGAAGGCAAAGCTCTCTGTCTACCGGGCCATTTTCGTTCCTACCCTCACCTATGGTCATGAAGGATGGGTCATGACCGAAAGAACGAGATCGCGGATACAAGCGGCCGAGATGGGTTTTCTCCGCAGGGTGGCTGGTGTCTCCCTTAGGGATAAGGTGAGAAGTTCGGTCATCCGGGAGGGACTCGGAGTTGAGCCGCTCCTCCTTCGCGTCGAAAGGAGCCAGTTGAGGTGGTTCGGGCACCTAGTTAGGATGCCACCTGGGCGCCTCCCTAGGGAGGTGTTCCAGGCACGTCCAGCTGGGAAGAGACCAAGGGGTAGACCTAGGACCAGGTGGAGGGATTATATCTCTTCGCTGGCCTGGGAGCGATAAAATGGGATAAAATGAGTCCTGTTTTCAGCTATTTGTTGATATGTAAATAATACAAGAAATACTAATCCCGAGCAAAACTTACAGATGATGAAGATGGGAGAAAAGAAGATCCTCCAGACTTCGCTTGTTCACACCTTATTGATTATACTAACGTGTTGGTCCCTCTGGGCTTTTTTCAAAGCCCAGAGTGTTTAACACAATTCATACAACATTATTCCCAAGTAATGCTCCACCTGTCTATACAGTTGGGGAGAACATTATTCCCAATGGGGGAAATGTAATCTGCTACACTCAGTTCCTCATTTAAGAATAAATGAAGGTCACTTCAATAAGCTACACACCATATTACATGAGTCTATTAACAAGATCATTTACTGACGTTTCACAGAGAATCGGCTTTGCCAATTTTATAAGTCCATCAACATTGCATTTTGAGTGTGCCATTAATATCCAAAAGTTCTTAGAGCATACCAGTTTGGGATCAATCCATCTATCTTTACATCAGGTACTAGGAGAATAATTGTGTGGTGGAGCATTTTTGATTGAAGATCAATGTTGTATAAATTGTGTTAAATATAAGGCCCAGAGGGGCAGACACTTAAGTGTGATTATGATGCTGAGCATGAGCAGTGTGCGGGATCTTCTTTCCAACACTTATGCCTCTGAGTTAGTGGTATAAGCAAGTATTGTCCTTGAAAAAAATGAGGTATATCAATGAAAATGATGATGTTTTTATGAAGAATATGGAATTGTTTTAAACCTTATTTTAGTTCCAACACCATTGGTGCATCTTCTTCCTAATACACATGGCCAGTGATAAAGGAAGTTCACACCTCCTTTAATCAGAAAAGTACAACCATTTAAAATAAGTACTAATGGCCTCTTTTATTTTATTATTTGAATATAAATTAAATCTATATTGGGACGTGATGGAGCTTTTTAAACAATTTTTATACTCGCTTTATATTTAAGAATGAATCAGAGAGGATTCTCAAATTATTTGTCAGATGATTAAAGTACAATATTTCCCAATATCAAATATGTATAAAAAACTAATTAAAACATATTAGTCAAAAGGACCTAACCCTGTAAGGCCCACGGTTGTGATTTTACAACATTAGTTTAAGCTATCCTAAAAAAGTCAGTAAATGTTTTTTTAAAGAACACATTTAGATAGTCAAAAGGTCCTTTTGTTCAGCCTCACAATGCTATTGGGTAGTAAATGTGTTTATAGGTCCTGCCCTCTGGCCATACACTCACACAACTTCCGGATCTTCAAACGAGCAACATCTCTTTGTTTTATTGGACTGGATTTGTCAGATTCAAGTAAGTAAAATGCCTCAAATATTTTTTTTTGTAATTATTACAATGTACATATTTAGTTATTGTGGAATACATTAATCAAATGTGATTTTGAGCAGCTTATGTCTTTGTTATTACAACACTGGGTCAATGTGGTAGTCAAAATAGCATGAGCACCTGTCATGGAGATTGCCCTTCTTATATGTTCACATATGGAAATAAAACACTAATAGAAATATAATGTCTTTGATAATTCACTATAACTAAGTTCTAAATGTGTCCTCTGTTAACATTTTTAATTAAGACCAGCATTGAATAAATTAATACATTATTTCTGATAAAAGTATGTGAAATGATATCTGTAGCAATATTGTAAACTGTACTTGTATCTTATCAGTTAATTAGTTACAAAAATACATTTAACTCTCCTCTGGTTCTGGCAGAAACAGTTATTTCTGAAATGTGTTGGAACACTTGGATGTATCCCTTTTAGTATGATAAGTAGCCTGTTATCATTAGCCAGACAGCATTGTGTGACTTGTTGAACTGGTTAATCTGCATGTATGGGTGTAGGTATTGCTTTTATTATGATAATAGGCTAAGCCAGGTAGTATTGTGTGACTCAAGTGTACAATGTGGATTCAGATGCTTGTTGCATCGGGACACCATCATTTTAGTATGATAATAGGCTATGATAATAGGCTAAGCCAGAAAGAATGAACACTTGTCCCACCACCCCATCTATTCCTTCAGGTAATCTATTACAATATAATAAGCATTATGTATTATTGATACATAATTATTAATTACTTTTTCCATTTCAGAATGCCACCAGCAAAGAGATGATGATTCCTTTCAAGGGGAAATTCGGTAGCATCAAGCAATAAATGTGAGGCAAGCCTCACCCATGGGGGTTCAAAGTGTGGGTGAGAACTGGAATCTCTGGAATGATCTGTAACTTTGATGTGTACCAAGGCAGAGTCAATGGGATACGAGCCAAGTCTGAATTATCGGGTGATGTTGTGATGAAGCTTGCCTCCACGCTTCCAGAAGGTCAGAACTACAAGATCTACGCAGACAACTACTTCACTTGTGTCCCATTGGTAGTGAAGCTCCTTGATCGTGGGATTCGTTATGTGGGAACAGCCAGGCAGGTGCACTTACCCAACTGCAACATGGAGGAGGAGAAGAGCTTGAAGAAAAAATGGAGAGGAAGCTTTGACATCCGAGTGGGGGCCAACCACAACATCTGTGCTGTCAAATGGTATGATAGCAGAGCGGTCACACTTGTGTCATCCTTTGCTGGGCCAGCCCCTGTGCAGAACTTTCAATGCTGGGACAAAGCCAACAGTAGAAGTTGAGAGGCCTTACATTGTGGGTACTTACAACAAGTACACGGGAGGTGTGGATTTGTTTGACTCGTTTACGGCCAAATACAAGTTCCCCATGAAGTCCCGACGCTGGTACGTGTACATCTTCTGGCACACGATCATCCTTGCTGTGATCAACGCCTGGCTCCTACAAGCGGGAGTGCAAAGCTCCAAAGATGCCAAAGCAGGAGATCCTGAACAGGAGACAGTTTCAGGCAGATCTAGCATCCTCTCTCATCCTTGTAAGAATGCATTTCTGCCATTTGTCGTTTGTAATTTTGTTTTATATTTGACTGTCATATTTTTGACTTGTATCCTAATGTATTTTTGACATGTATCTTGATTGATTCTGTTCTAATGAGGTGAACACAACTCCTCTAAAACACCCAAGAGAGGACGACCATCTTCAGGCAATGGGACCCCAGCAGCGACAATGACATCAAGGAGCCAGTTGAATGCTCAGAAGACACCATCCTCCACCAAACGGGGCCCCTTCCAAGAGGTCACAACCTCCACTGGATGTACGCAAGGACCTAATGGCACATTTCCCAGTGAAGACAAAGAGAGGACGCTGCAGACACTGCAGTAAAGGGTACAAACACATAATGCAGCAAGTGTGACGTCCGTCTGTGCTTTTCCAGCAATAGGAACTGTTTTGGGACTACCATTGTATTCATATTTAATAAATGACTATTCATAAAAAATATGACTGATGTGTGATTATTATTCATGCTATGCTGATACAGGGCTAAGTAAGAAATCAATCCTGCAAATCAACCCTTAGTTGTTCAATATATGTATTCAGACAATGTGAGTAGAAATATAGAAATGCTGCTCCCACCTAAAAACACTCTTTAATTTCTGCTCCAGAGGCTCCCTACAACAACATAGGGAGGCTGTGGCTCAGTGAGTAGTGCGCTGAACTTCGAATCCGGGGATAGCAAGTTCGAGTCCCACCGCAGTCAGCATGTCTTTGTGTCCTTGGTCAAGACACTTCACCCCAAATTGCTCCTGTGGGGATTCTCCACAGTACCGAGTATGTAAGTCGCTTTGGATAAAAGCGTCTAACAAGTGACATGTAATGTAAAAAACATCTGAAAGGTCAAAAAAAGGGTTACCGGGTTAAGTCAGAATACATTAAATAATGTGATTATAGTTGAAAAAGAGTTTACTATCTGTGACCAGTAGCTCTATAACACTATAAATCCACAAAAATTACCCCACCATTTGGCGCCCACTGGTTCTGTCCCAGAAGGCACACATTTGGCGTGACAGCCACATTTGCCAAAAACAAAACATTTGAATAACTTCTAAACAGATTAATGCAAATTTGTGAACCATTTATCGCAAGCACTTATAGGAGACAGCATTGTTTGCAAGGGTGTGTGTGTGTGTGTGTGTGTGTGTGGGTGTGTGTGTGTGTGTGTGGTGTGTGTGTGTGTGTGTGTGTGTGTGTGTGTGTGTGTGTGGTGTGTGTGTGTGTGTGTGTGTGTGTGTGTGTGTGTGTGTGTGAATGCATGGTTTTACAAATGCTCCCTTCTTTTATTAAACTTTAGTTGCATACTGTAAGGTTAATGAGCTGCCAGGAACGCAAAGCCTTTTTTGCTGCTGTTTCAGCAAGGCTTGCTATACGACTAATTAACTATCGTAATCATTATGTATTTAATTATTCATCATAACACAAATGTTTCAGCAAAGTCTGAATGCACATACGCCTACAGTGCTCGTGTGGATTTGATGTTATGTTCTCTTCTGGTTTTGCCTTTTTCATACATTCTGAGTTACTCGTTTCCTGTGGTGACACAAGTGTTGACATGTCCTGTCACATTTGCCACAGACAACGGAGGGGGTGACGGGAACAATTGTGTGAGCAGAGGAGAGGGAGAGATGTGTGAGGATGAAGGACAAGTGGGATTAAACGAGATGATTAACGAAACAAAGGTAAAAGAAAATAAGATATCTTCAGGTGGAGATGGAAAGAAATCATCCCATACCGGGGCAACTTAGTTTAGCATTCAACACGTGTCGCGAGGAAGTGATGAGGAGAGAGGGAGGGAGGAAGAGAGGGAGGTAGAGAGACGTTGCTAGGTGACAGAGCGTACATACTGAATTTTAACAAAATAACTGGAGAGGAGAGAGTGAGTGAGAGGGACAGAGAGGTAGCAGTCAGCAACATGTAGCCTCGCCGAGTGGAAGGAAAGGTCGTAACTGTGTGTGCGCGGCATTATCTGCTTATTTTAGTGTGTGGAGTGGGGGTGAGACATGTTTTCGTTTCATCCCGAGGACATTACCCCGCAACATTAAAATCGATCAGACTATATGCCGCAGGAAATGTCCAGCGGAGGGATGGACGGATGGATTGTGGTGCACGGAGAGCAGACGCGGAGAGCAAAAAGAGAAGAAGAAGAGTGTCGGGCTCCTGAGAACAGTGAGTCAATTCTTTTCATGTCTTATTCTGGACCCTGTGGTGTCTCCCTGGCTGAAGGTGAACATGTTGTGCCCCTGTCTCAGACAAATGTCCCCGGCTTTGCCCTTCACGTCCCGGCTGCGGGGCGCTGCATTTCTCCGGGGGCTTATATGCATGTACAGTATGTGCAGTTCCGGGATCCTCGCGCTCTCACGGGTAGGACGCAGCCCGCCGGATCGCAGGCTTTGACCCCTCTGTCATTGATGCGCGTGCACACCGGTGTCTTTTTCCACGCACACACACATGTACGCACCGGTGTGCCAATACTCCTCTTTCTGTCTTTCATTCTTTCTTTCCTCCTCACGTATGAAGTCAGTGAACTTGCGCTCAGTGACAGACAGATGCTATGCAGCTGGGATTTAGACGTGTCATTTCTGAACACCCGCATACATGCAGTCCCACGCGCCTCAGAGCTATTTCCCAACCGGTTGTTGCGCATATGTGCGTTATGCCCTCTCCAGCAGCTACCGAGGGGACTAACATCTCTCCTACACCCCCAACCCCCCTTCCCTTCCCTCCTCATCTCCCCAAACCTCCCCCTTTCAGTATTATTAGCTATCAGATCCTGGATCAGTCCTCTGTGTGAGTGTGAGTGTGATGTGTGTGCGCAAATCAGCAGCTGGCGTACCAGCAAGTGTGTGTGTTTGTCTGTCTATGTGTGTGTGTTTGAAGATCACTCCCCAGTATAGACAGGGGACATTGGGACTCAGAGCTTGGAGCGTGAACCCCCCTCCCTACACCTTCTCCACAACACACACACACACACACACACACACACACACACACACACACACACACACACACACACACACACACACACACACACACACACACACACACACACACACACACACACACACACACACACACACACACACACACACACACACACACACACACACACTCCTTAAAGCTTTATAGAGAAATAAAACACTTATCGCAAAGATGATGCTGCAGTTTTGCTCGCATTTCCATTCATGTCGTGTACACACACTGTTTATCTCTACATGTCCTACACAGCAGCCTGTGTGTGTATTCTGCTGAGGTATGGCTGCTGTAATGGAGGTGTATGTCAGAGTGAGAGCTGCTTGTCAGTGTGACATTAGCCGTAAGGACTTATTTTTCTTGTTGTTCTCACCTGTTAAGTGCAGGAGACAACTAGTTGAGTGTGTAGAGATGCTTTCCTCCCTTGCTGAGATTGCTCCCTCTGCTCTGCTAAAAGCATCACAGTGTGATACCACCTGCATGAGACGTCTCTCATGCAACACAATATAAACTTCATCCTTTTCCCTCCAGTTTGCCCAGAAACTGTGCAGTGGCTGTGGATGAGCTGACAGCGACCATGCCACACTCAATATTCTATGTTGACAGACATTTTGGACATGTTTATGTGACCTTGTGCCCCTTGTAGTTGTAGAAAAAAAAATCTTGGCTACACTGTGTTCCTGCAACCACCATTTTGATGCCATCGACTGCTGAGGCAGCAGAGATTTAATGCTGCTGCTTCTGAGGACTGTTTGGCTCGGTCCAGGCAGAGGTTACTTAAGCTGGAAGAGTGGTGATGGATAAAGACGCTGGCTTCCTGGCTGAGACCCATCACATATTCACTCTTAAGTTCACCTTTTCTTGAGGCTATCACAGTGGCAGGTCATCTACCACAGTGTTTCTTCAAAGGTAATGTGGATAAGACCTTTTTTATGTGGAACAAAATGAAAGTAAACACGGATAAAGGTTGACAAGAGCTCTCAAGATTATTGTTGCATCAAAAGTGGTTTAACGTTTGGGAATGGGATGATCCCTGATAAGCAGCTTGTACTTTGTCTGTATGTGTGAGTGCTTGCTTTAATGTCAAATCACTTTGAGTGGTCTCAAGAACAGGAAATGCAGTCCATTTACCACCTGACCTTAACGATGGCCTTTTTAACTGTTGATGAGACCTTGAATCTACTTGCTCATATTTTTAAAGCTACCAAGCTAGCATCAGAATAAAATAAAACAACTCAATTAACTCCACAGCATATCCAGTACTAGTCAGCTGTCATCATTATAAACAATTCATTTAGGCTAGTCAAGTTTTTGACAAGAATTTGTGGAGAGAGATAAAAGTGACCGCCCGGAATCCCTAGAAATGTGGTATGTTACGCTGACGTTTTTAACTTGTATTAATACTCGAGGGGAGGTTCGGTTTTTCACTCTGGTGTTATTCACAGTTACACACATAGGCCCGAAATACACTCTCACATGCACAAACAGGACCTATAGACATGCACTGATGAAGAGGTGGCAGAGCAATTAGGCAAGGCAAGGAGGGGAGGAGGAAGGAGTCATGAGGGACAACAAAAGAGGGAGGGAATAAAAGGTGAGGTGGCATCAAACCCTCAACTTTGTGCGGGGATACCTTTGTGAAACCTGCCACCTGGTCTGCAGCGTCTCTGTTTGAACACAACAGTAGAGAGTTGTCATGTAGCATCACTTCCCACAATCCATCACAGCGCGGGGTGGCAAGGCAGAGCGACAGGCAGACGTCTCTCGCTCTCTCTCTCTCTCCATCTTTGCCCCCTCACACACATTTAATTGTGACACTAAGCTGTCTGAATACTTTATTTAATTCACATAATCCCCAAGTGTTGTTGAAACACACTCCCTTTTTCGTGTTTGTGTGTGTGTGTGTGTGTGTGAGTGAGTGAGTGACATCATATCCAAGGAAAGGCTTTGCTTTGGCTAAATGAGTTCAGACATTTTGGGTAAAGGCTGCTCGATTATGGCAAAAATCATAATCACGATTATTTTGGTCAATAATTGATATTTACTTTGAAAACATCCATTTATTGAAAACATTTTTTTGAACAATATATTTTTAACATTCGATTACCCTGAACTTTATATAATTCAACTGAAAAACCAATATTAAAAAAATAAAAAATAAATAGAAATAATAATCGTTTTATTTCGATTACGTTGTTTTCGTAATCGTTGCAAGCCAAAATCGTAATTGAGATTAAAATACGATTAATTGCACGGCCCTAATTTTGGGTCGATTTTTCAGAAATCAGCTGGATTTGATTCTGCTTTGTTTACTGACTTTGTTTGAGCTTCCTTTTTCCTTTCAACTTCCTTCCTTCCTTCCTTTCTCACTTATTCCCTCCTCATTTGTGTCTCTCCTTGCAACCATGGTTTCTTATTATGTTCCTAATGACTTACTATAAATTGTTCTCTTTATTCCTATCTTGCTTTTCCTTTTTCCTCTCTTTATTCTTCTTCTTCCAAATAACTTCCATTAGCTCTTGGTCACAAATATGACTTACACCTTTTTTTTATCTTTCCTCCATTCCATTCTTCTTCATTTCCTTTTTGAATCCGTCCCGTTTTTCCCTACCTCCCTTCCTTATGGTTATATTTGTCTTCCTTTCTTACATTACCTTCCCTAGAGTCATTCACTACCTCCTTTTTTACCCACTTGCTCCTTCATTTCTTGTTCACTGTCTTGCTTTTGTTTCCTTTAGCTTGGCTCTTTTACATTTCCTCCCCTAATTCCTTCCAGCTGACTTCTGCTCTCCTCACATCCAGTTGCATTGTTGCTATCTTCCATTCTCAACATCTTGCTATCATTTTCCTTCTATCTTACTTATGTCCACTTTTTTCTTAATTCCTTCTTTTCCACCACTTTCTTTCCTACCTCTGCTTCTCCTTATTTATCCTCTTCCTCTTCATCTTTCCTTTAATCCATATATCCTTCTTTCCTGTATTGCTGAACTTTTCCCCTTCCTCCCCATCTCTGTTCCCTCCACCTTAGCTTTCCCTGTTTCCTCCCTCCTTCCATCTCTTATTCATATCTCCTCATTCCTCCATTCCCCTTCCTCTCACAGTTGGACCATTCATATCTCTCCCCTTTATCGCTCCATCAGCCTCTGTGAATGGATGCCTGAGAACAACGAGATGAATGGACTTGCATTCATCCCTAGGTGTGTTTCATCATGCTTTGGCACGACTCCCCCATGTGTCCAACCCCCTCTCGCACACACTCAGTTGAACACACTTCACCATATCTGATGTAGAACTTGACCCTTGTCACAAAAGTCGAACGGCAGTCTGCAGTGTTAGATGAGGAAGGATTGGTGTGGTCATTGAGGAGAAGGGGAAGAGGAAAAAAAGGAGGACAGGAAAGTAGAAAGGAAGATAATTACAAAAAGGGAAACATTAGGGTCAAGGAGAGAGAAGAGAAGGGGAAGAAATATAACCATGCACAAAGGACTAAAATGAAGACCCAAGGAAGGAGGAACGTAAAGTAAGATGGAGACATAAGACCTACGGAGGAAGAAATGACGTCAGAGGACCAGTAACCACGTCTGCTGGTCGAGAGGAGCCAGTGAGAGTAAAGTTGCTGCAGTGTCAAAGCCAATCAATGCACGGCGAGTCAACAAATGCCATTTAGTGGATGTATGACAATACATGTGTGTTTATGAAGCAGGCTTGGTGTCAGTGGGAGCAGAAAAGACTGGAAAACACATTTATCTTTGAATAATAGAGTTCACACAAGACATGATTCCCTACGACCGGTGGAATTAAACAGATTGATTGAATGCGCTTTTTAATTTGACCTGGTTTAGTCAACGCAATAACCCACTATAACAAATCTGATTTGATAAAAGTTCAACATAGCTCTTTTAGATGAACATATTTAGAACTCAGCAGCTCCATATCAGCTTTACACATTTGCACTAGTGGGAGTATATATCTCCTTTAATCTCACACACATTGATTTGGCTGTTTTGAAGCTAACTGTAGCTATGTGTGTTTTAGAGTATATTATTGGTCGAAGGCCAGACATGGACAAAAAAGTAACAATTACATTAAGGCTGCAATGTCAGCACCACAGACAGCGCCATGGATTTATCAATGGCGCTGTCTGGCTGCTGATATTTCAGAGCGATGGTCAGACACAGAAGTTGCTGCTTGCACAAACCTCAGTCAGATAAACGAGCAATGGATCAGGTAGACTAGAGTAACAGACATGTAAACAACTCATGTATTTGCCTTCAGGATGGTAGGTCAACAAGGAGCCTGCATTTCAAACTGAGGCATTTTGGGGGAAATTGGAGCACATGTGTTGCAACCTGACATATTGTTTTAGATATCTTTTTTATTTATTTGTATTTACTTGACCTTTCTTAAACCAAGAGGAGTCCCAGTGCAAGAGAGTACTGGTCAATACAGGCAGCAGCACAGCTTCAAACAAAAACGGCGAACATATCATGGTCACAATCAGAGGCCTCATCCTACAAAGCGTACCGACAGAGTTGCCTGCTTCTCCGTCATTAAAAAGCAATTAAGATCTGTTAAGGGGGATCAGCTTGCTGAGTTCTAGCAGATCTTGCAGCTGGTTCCACGTGCAAGAACACCACGAATAGCCTTATGAATAAGCATATACCAACGGTTGAGTCTGGGTGGTCAGGGGAGACCATCAAATCCAAGCATACAAGGAGCAATGGTGCATGAGGGTTCTCGCCCCCTCCATGATAGATGTGACGGCCTTCATTGAGTGGACCAACCTTGAGAACAATGTCGCTCTAATGATTTTGGCTACACATGTGAATCAATACAACACATGATAAGGTTTGATCTATTTTGTTAGATTTAGTTAAGGATCATCCTACTACTACTTTCATTGAATCACGTAGTCTTTACTTTTAGCGATACATTTGGCCTGCTATATTGTTTTGAAGTTTACAATTTACATATCCAATTTATAGTCGTGTTTATGACAATCTGATGAATGTAAGAACCATATTCAATGTTGTCATAGCTGTGTTTTGGTCTCCTCCAAATCCTCCTCCTCCTAGCTGCTAATGTCACCAGCTAGTCTACAAATGTTTCTGTTTCCAACTTGGTGGACATGTACAGTGGTTGTGTCTGAGGTTGAAACATCTTGAAAGGATGCTGAGAGACATGAAAGTGAACCAAAACTTTAAAATGTTAAACCAAAACATGCTTTATACCCTGTAGAGCAGATGGGAACTGATCATTCTCTGTGGACCTTTTACCCTGAAGAAGATCTTTAACAGGCGTATGTTTATTTGAACTATTGTTGTTATAAACATATTATTTCAACAGCAGCTTGAAACTGAGTTGTGTCCTTTACAATCAGTTTGGCGGTTATTCGTATAACCAAATCACAATCATATCAGCATCAAACCGATTTTTAAATGAACGTACATGTTATGGAATGTAAACATTGAGTGGAGCAAATGGACCTCTGAAGATACCGCTGGTGCTCCGGAAATCTTAAATCAGCGATATTTAAGATAATACAGTTTACCTTTGTTTTGATTCCTCACCGATTCATAGTCTTATTATGTTGATAAGAACATCTGCTATCATTGTTAAGTGGCTCCTTTGAGAACACTGCTGCCTTTCTACTAAACATATGGCATTATTTGTTGACACTTTCTCCTTTGTAGCTCTTTTTAAGCTAGACTGAAAGTGAAGGATTGTGAAGGAAGAGAAGTGGATGACATGCAGCAACATTTCTTGGGCAGATTTCAAATCAGGACATGACATGAATATGGTGCATTATGTGCCAACACACAAACACATTGCAGGAGCAAAGTAATGGTATTTCTGCATAATACTGAACGCTATTTAGGGTTGTTGCTTCTCAGCCAAGATAAGTTCAGCTGCTGCCATGTAACTTGCTTATCATACCAGCAGCACCAAATGCTCTCAGGGGAAATGTGTCTGGTGTCAGTATGCAGGGTCGAGCTGCTCTTCTTCATTTTTGTTTTTTCTTACTGTCAGGTGTCATGCTAATCCCTCACTTGGGATAATCCTAGCAGCACCATCAGATATTCAAAGAGAAACGTGTGAAGGATCACGGAAAAAGGCAGCAGACGTAAGGAAAGGCAAACGCCTAAGGAACATGAGAGAGGCAACACAAAGGATGCTCAGCAGAACATTCTAGAATTGAAGTGAACTAACCAGGGGCTCAACGGGCCGGCGTGTCGTTGTAAATCTACATCAGCGGATTAATGTGGCTGCAGCCCGCCGAGGAGGGAGGCCGGGGGTTTGCTCGCTGCACCTGTAACCCCACCTGGTGTGGCACTCAGAGACAAGGGCACCAGGGGGCAACACAGGGCAAGTGGTCAGACAAAGGATGAAGAGAAAGGATAGTGAGGTTGAGGGCCAATCTGCCCTTTTAGCGCTGCATCACCTCAGGATTGTTTGGGGATATATCTTTTTCATTCCCCCATCTCCTTGCCCTGTGCTTTATCTCTCTTCCCTTAGTTCCTATCCCTCTCGTCTCCTCAGTCTTTCCTTTTCAGCCACCCTGTCAGCTAAGCTCAGCTCAGCTCAGCCGCGGCTGCCTATTACCCTTCAGCCAATGTACATTTTTGACTTTGTGGGCTATTAGCCCGCAGCCTGCCTGAATACCCTTCTCTCCTAAAATCCGAGCTGAATATTGATAGAGGAGCTTTGGAGAGGGATGCCATTTCCGATATGCTGTTGAGAAAATGTCTGTGTGATTCTTCCCACTGTCAGAGGCTCAGAGCTTAGTTTAACATAGGCTGCCTCTCGAGTTGCAGTGACTATGGTGCAGTGAATGCAATGTAGACAATTAGGCAGGGTTCGAATCCCAGCACAGGCCCTGTGGGGGAAGCAGAAAGAGTAACACTCTCTCCTCGCTTAAAGACAAGTGCTCAGCTGAAAGCACGCAAGAACTTAGCCCCCAGCTGCTCTGTGGCTGAAGGAGGACCGTGGTTATACTTGGTCAAAATGAGTGCACTTGAATGTAAGAGCTGTGGTGGAAATGATTGCATGCAGCAAAGCCTCGACATGATGATCCGTTATCATGGATCATGTGACGACAGATATGACAAAATACAGACTTTGGTTTGAGGGTGAATTTTGAGTGAAGAAAATGGGTTTTGTATGAAAGGCTTTTTGAAGTAAGAGCGCTGTGTTGTTTGTCCCTCTAATGGCAGTAGCTGCATCGATTTCTGTAGCCATTTTCAAGTCAAAGCCGTAATTTTGCCAATGGCTCGTGTAATTTGTGTCATCGCCAGCATAAGGCATCTCTTTCTCTCAACACTGAAAGAGTAAAATAAGAAGCTCCCAGTATTAACTTTTAAAACATAATTAGTAGGCAGAGCGAGCTTTTATTTTTCAATTTAACAGCCATCGGTACTAGCGAGCGGCACGCTCAAGACTGCTGTTTCTGTGAGTGCCACAAATGATATATCTATCTAATTGAACAGCTTTCTGTTGTTAAAATTACTGTTATGACTTGAGAACAGAAATGAATGGACCCTGTGCTATTAGAGAGACACATTATACAAGGTTTACATGTCCATCCTGTGCTGACAGTGACAAAGACAGATATGTGAAAACTCCATTTGTACCATCCTTACAGAAATGACTTTGGAGCCATAACTCCATATTAGGGTCAAGCTTAAGTCATATTTAATAATGACGCATGGTCTTTTAAAAAAACAAAAACACATATCTTTCTTATTAGTCTACTGTAAATAATGAGCTGTTTTGCTAATGTAAGCTAATGAATGGCGGACCAGATAACCTTCCATCTGGAGACTATGATTGTCAGTCTCGATAGAAGTAAAATCAATTATACATTTCATTGGTGTCACACAGGGAAGCTGCATTGGTCACCTACTTCTCACTGTAGGATTATTTTAGCTTTCATTGTCAGAAATCAATAATTATTTGAAGTTATGTTAATGATAATCAATCGCACATTTCTGCAAAGCTGCTTTCAAGTTTTTCACAGAACATGAAGAGTTAAAGTTCTTTAAAAGTCTAAAAAAGACCAGATAAACACATGATTGTCCTGAAGGCCAGAATAGATGCACTATATACAGATGTTTGGTCTGTAGTTGCTTTAAATAACGCAGTGGCTTCTAGCTGCTGTGTTCTCCTACAGTCTGTTTCATGATTGTTGTCCAAAACAACATTCTTTCACTTGCAGGAAAAATCAGTCAGCAATGTGCAGAACAAGTAAGTCATGCTTTTACCTCAGGCATCTGAACTGCACAGGCTCCCTTGATCTTTGGGAAAAGAAACAGTGATTTCTTATAAAGCTCTTAATGGTTTTCGGAGCAGCCTACATTGCAGATATCTTGTTGTTATGAACTATCACATTCCCTCAAATGCTCAACCGCAAGTCTTTTAGACAAACTGAGCCACAGTCAACAAAAGTTGTTTTTGGAGACTTTAAACGGCAGAGGTAGTACTGTTCCAGTTTTCTTTCCAATTGTCTAAACACATATTCTGATATTTCTCAAACCAAATCATAAAAACTGGAAAACGGTCAACTGTTGTAAAACTTAGAAAATCTCTTCAAACAGAAAACACTACACAGTTCTCTCTTTAAGAATCATCACATGAATAGAGCATCATTGAAACACCATTGTCATTTGTTTACCTTTACTTCTTTTTTGAATCTCTATTGTTGTTTTGTCCCAAAATAGGATGCAATTGTATGGTATATAAAAACGGTTGCCATATTGTACAATACTGCCATAAGTAAATATGACATTGTATTGGCATAGGATGCTAACAAGCCGTTTGCTGAAACATAGCGTTCTGAGAATTCATTAATGTAACCTGTTTTAGAAAAACTCACTGTAAATGCACTGATGAGTTAAAACACTACAGTAAGCAACTGTGTAGACAATAGTTGTTTGTGATTTTAAATCAATGTGCATAAACAATATCGTCAGCAGACAAAACGTACTGCAGAAAAAGAATATCTTCCTCGTCCTCTCTGTTTTACATACTGCTTAATTCCCCCCAACATAGTAATTGTCCCCTGAGGCGTATTTATTTTCTGACCCATGATTTGATTGTTACAAGTGAAATTCCCTGGTGCCACTTTAGTGAGACAAATTGCTAATTAGCATTAAGAATTTTGAATGTCAGTGTTTTTAAGGTGACAAAAGAGTGCTCAAAGTGTTTCCCATACATTGATTCATAAATATCGTCCGCCACAAATAGATCTCATTAAAACAAAAAGTAAATTATTATATGTATGTATATATATTTCTAATGGATTTCTAATGGATAATGAGGTGGGCTGATGATCGGAAGGTTGCGAGTTCAAATCCCGCCTGGAACACCACCACTAATGTGCCCTTGAGTAGCCCTCAGTTACTCCAGGGAGAATGTCCCTGTCATTGCTCATTGTAAGTCACTGTGGAATAAGGCTTCTGCTAAATGCTTACATTGTAAATTATATTTTTGGGAGAATAAACCCCACAGATCACTGTGTGCCTCACTCAGAGCGGTGCGGTGCCCCCCCCAAAAATTGATATATAATTACTATTTGACTTTGACATTGTTTAGCAGTCTGGAGTCTTGTTGTTGAAACACGTGTTTTCCGAATTGTGTGCCTAGTCCCATTTTTGTGAAGTTGAACACAAAAGAGGAAAATTACGTGTTCTGTTTGTTTGAGAGGGATTAATTCCCACTAAGCCTCTCAGTGATGTCAGCTACAACATACACTGAATGTACTGGTTGTCTGTGAACAGGAAACAGTAACTATCAAGAAATAAAGTGCTATAGTTTTGAGTTAATAAATTAGATGTACAGTCATTCTATTGACCTACCTACTGGTTTTACTCTCAGTATACTGTCCCTTGTAAACACCTTTGTTTGCATCGTGCTCAATCCGGGTGGCTTTGGATTTTGATAGACGTGTGTTCAAGCAGGGAATGAGTCCGTACCGCAAGTGAAGGAGTTCAAGTATCTCGGGGTCTTGTTCTCGAGTGAGTGAACAATGGAGCGTGAGATGGGCCGGAGAATCGGAGCAGCGAGAGCGGTACTGTAGTCGCTTTACCGCACCGTTGTGACGAAAAGGGAGCTGAGCCAGAAGGCAAAGCTCTCTGTCTACCGGGCCATTTTCGTTCCTACCCTCACCTATGGTCATGAAGGATGGGTCATGACCGAAAGAACGAGATCGCGGATACAAGCGGCCGAGATGGGTTTTCTCCGCAGGGTGGCTGGTGTCTCCCTTAGGGATAAGGTGAGAAGTTCGGTCATCCGGGAGGGACTCGGAGTTGAACCGCTCCTCCTTCGCGTCGAAAGGAGCCAGTTGAGGTGGTTCGGGCACCTAGTTAGGATGCCACCTGGGCGCCTCCCTAGGGAGGTGTTCCAGGCACGTCCAGCTGGGAAGAGACCAAGGGGTAGAGCTAGGACCAGGTGGAGGGATTATATCTCTTCGCTGGCCTGGGAGCGCCTTGGGATCCCCCAGTCAGAGCTGGTTGATGTCGCCAGGGAAAAGGAAGTTTGGGGCTCTCTGCTGCAACTGCTACCCCCGCGACCCGACCACGGATAAGCGAGAGAAGATGGATGGATGGATGGCTGGTGTGTTCAAGCTAAAATGGGATCTTGGGGTTAAAATATTCACAATATGTACTGTAAGAATCTGGATAGATACCCAAAAAAACTGATAATGATAGATAATAATGCCATACAGCCACATGCAGATAATCACTCACATTCAAATCAGTGAAATAAAAAGTGTCTCAGCCACCCAGGCGGCTTGTGGCATTTGGCTGAAAAATTGCTTTGACATTTGCAGTACATAAAAAGACTTTGCCTCACAGTACACAAAAACACACAGAAAAACAAGGGTGCAGCAGTAGAGTAAACATCATGTACTGTATGTCCAGGTACATGACACATTCAAGTGGATCATCAGCCTGCTGGGAAAGCAGCTTTGAAGCGATATTTCATTCACTTACTGGAGACCCTGTTGGCTGTAACTGTAATTTCATTTCACCTGACCTCTTACTCTGCAGATGCCCCCTTTCTGCCCACAGTCCAGCAGGCTAATAGGATGCTAAGCACCATTTGCTTGAGCAGATCTCTTTAGTTCTACCTAAATCCCCTCTGATTAGCCCACCCTTTCTTCACTCTACTCAGAGATGAAAACAGTAAAGCGCAATCAATCAGCTGTGTACAATTGATCATTATAATCAGGTCTCTTACATTCTGTACTTTCTCAAATGGAAAATGGATTTTTGTGATGTTACCCTTTCACTTGTGTATAACTGGCACTGTGTTACGTTAGTGAATTATAAGCGTATTATTCTTAATGCCAGTTGTTTTGAATAAGTGTCGGCCGTGTGCGTAAACTTTTGAAATGACGTTTGTGTCAAATTTGCAGTCGGCTGCTAAAATCTTTATTTACACAGGGAGGATTTACATGTTGGTGTTCAGCGTGTTTCTCAAAAGAAACATGGGAGACGTTGTTGAGAAAGAGTAAAGCTTTTCTAAACCATATCTCACACTATGAAGTACCCATCTGCTCAGCACCAGTGAAGGATTTGACACGCATGTCATTGGATTTGACACGCATGTCATTGTTTTATATAACACAACACTCTGGCTTCTTTTTCCTCTATTTGTAAGGTGCAGGTGTTTGCTTTGAGTGTCGGCTGACATTACACGAGCGAGCAATTAGTGGTGAGTTTAGGTTAACTGGATCTGAAAGCAGATACTAATCAGGTTGCTCTCTAGATTGGATGTACATTTTAATCACATTTTCCAGTACATCAGTAAAAAATGCAAATAAATCCCGTTTCAATTTACGACCGTCATGCAAATATTAGGAGATTGTCACATGGAGATAAACAGTTGAAAATGCTAATCATCCAGGCTCCGTTGCAGAAGAGTAGGATGCAATGTGATGATGTAACTGAAAGGGCGCCATTGCAACATCAAACATTGGAAAATAATCAAAAATACAATATGGATAAGATATTTATGTCTGTTCCCTATATTAATGAGGTATGTCACGGTTAAGTAATTGCTTCACACAGATATGGGGTTTTTCTGCTGCTATTTTCCTCTCTTTCACCGGAGCAGAGTTTCGATTGACAAATGAGTTTGTTGGTGGCCAAACATGTGGTGTGCCCAATAGTTTGACTTCCCATTGATGAGATTATTAAACAGAGGGGAATAGTTAATAAACTACCAGAGGCATCTAAGCTACCAAAAACGTGGTACTACTATAAAATACAGAAAACATACGAACCCTAACCCTAATGTGAAAAACGCGGAGGCAGACTTTAGCGAAGAAAAATAAAGGCTAAAGATTGTATGTGACCTCTACAGGACATAACATAACAAACATAAGCTCTTGTTTACTACCTCCCATTTTCTCATAAGTCTCTCTCTTTAATGTTTGTTTCAAGGTTCCTGAGCCGACAGCTCCTTTTTTCCAATCTCAGATAAAATGACCTTGAGAGCTTGTGTGCATTCAGGATGTGTGCTGCATCCTGATTAGAGAGGATCAAGTGTGATCATCTGGTGTGTGGGGTAAATAATTCACGTCTTCCTGGTCCGACTGTCGTACAGCTTCTCTGTGATAATATATGGCATACTGGAACATTTGGAGCAAGATAGTGCTTTAAAATAATGCAACAATAATGTGATTCTGTGATGTGATGACCCCTGAAGAGATCATTTGACATCAAAACTGACTACAATAGACCATAAGAGATACAAAGAAATGCATAAAGAGGAATAGTTGTCACACTTATTTATAAAATAGTATGACATATTGCTTGGTTACGGCACGTCCACATGGCGGCGTGCGTTGAAGCTTCAACGCTTCTCCCCATTCACTTGGGTGACGTCACGCTTTGCCGAACTGCATTGTAGTTCCGTCGCTTCGCGTTGCTCGCTTCAAAAGTTGAGCAATGTTCAACTTTTGAAGCTTCGACGGAAGCTTCAGCCAATCAAATCATATGCCAGTACAAGCTCTAGCCCAGGGGTGGCCAACCAGTCAGAGGTTAAGAGCCACATTTTTTCTATTTTACTGCAAAGGGCCACATCAAACACACAGTCACTGATACCGCTTGTTTCAGTTTTTTGTTTTCTGGAGACAAGATTTCAACCACGTCACTGATGCATTTTTGTGATGATGCAAAATTAGACGCGCTGTCATCCTCTCATACTGACACCTGACACCACACAGACACACCTAGGCAGAGCCGGGACGAAAGTAACACGGGACGAAAGTAACGGAGCGATTTTATCCGAGCCCAAACAACTTTGACCGGCCAAATTACGTCAGAATGATCAGCATTCAATACTTAACAGACCTACTAAATATCAGGTTTAACTGTCAGGAGTAGCTAGTGTTGTCACATACCAACATTTTAGTTTCGATACCAAGTCAAGAATTGTGATTCTGATTCTTTTTCGATACTTTTCTTAAAAAAAGGGAAACAGTCTTAAATGTAATTATTGTGCTTTATTTCACACCAGAACCATAACACAAACTTTTAAACAATGAGAACAATAAATACAATAAATGACAAGAATTCGTATTAAATCAAATTAATACATGTCTGACAGACAGGCCTCGTGGTGTCCGTAGGCTTGCCCTCACTGTCAGAGATAGTGCTCAAATACTTCCAAATTTCGCATCTGGCGTCTTTTCTGTCAACAAGTCGAGGCGCAGCGGCAGTTGCACTCCCACTTGCAGCCATGCTTCTCGTTTTCTCACATGCTCTGGCGGCTAGCGCGTGCACGAGAGAGGGGAGGCACTTAGAGCGTGCTTGAGAGGGGCGGGACTGCAGGCACGGCTGCAGTGCAGGGAGTGGAAGCAGAGCGCTGAACACACACGGCTCTTATTAAACGGCGCTTTCTCACCGGAGTACTTTCCCCCGTCATTCTTAAAGTACTGATACTAATGAAACGGAGGAATCGTAACGTTTTTAACGGCAGGGTATCGCGGTACCTTTCAAGTATCGGTACACCGTGCAACACTTGTCAGGAGACAGTGTCTCTCCCCCAAACTCACACATATACAATTCAATATGAACTGAAGAGCCGCATGAAACTAGGCAAAGAGCCGCATGCGGCTCGAGAGCCGCGGGTTGGCCACCCCTGCTCTAGCCAATCAAACCGCGTGCTTGTGTGTCCGGAGCGGGAGATTCATGTGATGGGTTGTTGGTCGGGTTTCAGACACGCCCGCCGGCAAGCTTCAACACACGCCGCCGTGTGGACGCTGCGTAATGATATACAATATATTTGAAGGCTTTTACATTGACATCCTTGCTCTTAAGTTGTGTTTTCAAAGTCTAATGCATTGTGTGGCTTTTCACGTGCCAGATTTTCTTTTGCAAAAGGAAAAATAGCAGGACAGAGACTCAAGGACAAATAGCATCAGTGAGATTAAAACATGTAATGCTGCCGTTTTCTCTCGTTATTCAAAAATGAACCAGAAAGGCAATAATGTAATCTGCATCCAGTTTTCGCATCTAATATAGACTTAGTCAAATTGCTATCATCACAATTCTTTAAAAGTAAAACATTATTTGAATTACTAAACATCAACATTAACTATGAGGATGTGTTCCAACTGAAGGAACCCATCGTGCTTTTGAAATATTCGCTCATGATGCTTCAGAATGCCCACAATCACCCTCAATCTGAAATGTTAAGATAACAAATATCTTTTAAAGACCTAGAGACCAGAGTTTTTGGCTGACAATATTTGCTGAAATGAGGCGTGCATTAATTTGAAGAAAGGTCAGAATAACCTGACTGTGCACTTTACCCCTCCTAATCCCTAAAGAGAAGGCGTCCTCACATCCTGATTGGCAAAGAAAGGAACTGCACCAAACTGCCTTAAATTCTTAATCAGGACCCGACAGGTGATCTGAATAACCTCCAATCACCTCAGGGGAATTGTGACATTCAGGTGAAACTAAAAGGAACAAAGGGAAATGACAACAAGTAGCAAATAATGAGGGACAGCCACAATCAGCGTCCCTTGTTCTCCTTATTAATCTGGACCTTTTTTTTAACCATTTTGTTGCCAAACTAACTTTTTAAATACGTGTTCGAGAATGTATTCTCAGGTGTTACGGCCCGTCCACACAGCGGCGTGCGTTGAAAGCTTCACCATTCACTTTGAATGGGGTGATGTCACTTTTCGCCGAACTGCATTGTGGGAAGCGACACGGAGCTTTGCTGGCGTGGCTCGCTGCAAAAGTTGAGCAATGTTCAACTTTTGAAGCCTCGGCAGAAGCGTCAGCCAATCGAATCATATGCCAGTACAAGCTCTAGCCAATCAAACTGCTGCTTGTGTGTCAGGGGCGGGAGATTCATGTGACTCATGGTCGAGTTTCAGACACGCCCGTCGGCAAGCTTCAACGTACGCCAAAATCATCCCCTGTAGGAAGATGAAAGAAAGGTCAACATTTATTGACCGATTTGTGGTTCTCAAAATGAACATGATTGTGTGTCCCAGGTGTGTCAGTATCACATATTATGTGTGCCCAGCTTTGGGCTTTAACAAATGCAATTTGAGCTGGTGCTCTATTTTTCTGAAACTTGTTTTCAAAGCTTCGTGTCTGCTTCCGTTGGCAATGGCAACAACAGACTGTATAAGAAATATACCTCAAATCACCCATGGCAAATGTGTATCTTTATTCTGCCTTTATCTGCCTGCATGTCTACAACCTGTGTGACTTCCTCTTTGGTCGTGTCTGGTTCTGTCTTTTTTTCGGTTTTCTCAGAGGAGTTAGTGGCCCTGCAGAATACCTTAAGGGTCTCCAGTAGTTGTAAGACTATGCAGCTATAGTGGACGTCATTGTATGAGAGTCAACAATGTCGAGCAGCTAGCATAATGGTTTCAATAAATCGAAGACACATGGTTCATTTTTGCAAAAGGGCTAGGTTAGGTTAAATAAATGCCATTTGTTTGGACATGTAGCGAATGTGCAATTAAGCTTGAGGCTTACATTAAGAGTGGTACATTATTTAATATTTCTATTACCATTTAAGTGCTGGTAAATTAAAGCAGCTATCAAGGTTAGCGTCCTGGCACTAAGTTACATGTTTTTGGTTGTATAATAATAATAATGAATTTGCAATAGTAGTACAAATTGGTTTCCATTAACTGTAGAGTGCTGCAAAGTAAGGTATGATAACAACCAAGGTTAGCTAGAGGCTAGCATTAAGAGTTGCAAAAATATTTAATATTTCCATTACCAGTTAAGTTCTGGTAAACTCGGTAATTAAAGCGGCCATCAAGGTTAGTTTCCTGGCACTGCATTTTGATGTTTTTGTTTTGAATGTTCAAACTAGCTAAAGGCTAATATCTGTACAAAGTGGTTGCCTTTACCTGTGTGCTGCAAAGTGTTGAAAAAATAATAGCTACCCAAGTTCGCTTCCTGTCATTTTTTTGAAGTATGTTTTTGTAGAATGTTTTCAAAAAGTAACACAATTTATATAATCTATCGCTGCATACATGCTAATGTCAAGTACTTAATTGAAGTATTAACATGCTTACTTCTGTGTTTTGGTTGTGAACATTCATAAATGTTATTCCTCTACATTTTTCAGATGGCTTGATCTCTCCAGTGTGTGTGCAGTTTTTCTGAGTTTTGAAAAATATCATACACATAAAATATGATACATTGCTGCTATCTAACCCTTTATAAGGCGGTAATTACACCACCTTGACTGCTACCGAATTAAAATACAACCTAAGGGTTTAATCATGAATATTATAGCACTGTTTAATATTTAACCCTATTAATACTTTTACTTTAAAACAGACCGTATTGCTAGTGTTACTGTAATCTGATTATGAATAATGAAAATGCATTGTAGCTGGATTGATGCATCCTGTCATCATGCATACTCTCTCTTTTTTAGCTTTTCTACTGAGATTCAACCCAGTTTGTAGACACATTGTTGGTGCAAAGTAGATTAAATACAGTCATAAAAGGCCAGTCACATCAGATGCCTGCTCTGCCATCATTAGTGTTAATGTGGCTGGCATCATGTACTGGTGCGGAAAGTGGTGGTCAGCAAGCAAACATCCCACAGAAACGTCCAAACGTCCAACGGTGGGTGTTGGACTTTTAGGTTCACTGATTACACGAGTGAACCAGCAGGGAGATGCGTTTTGAGTGTTTTTAAGTAGAGGAAAGCAATACATGTATGAAATTGTATGATCTCCTGAGGATTTTTCTGCATGAAGCTGCTTAATATCCCCCCTTCATCCCCTTTCCTCAGGCCCTCCCATTTCACACCCTCACATAGTCGACTTAAAGTAGATGTTTTATCCTCTTCCTGCCTTTCTTGTATCCTGCCAATTTTAATGTAACTGCCCAGAAACTGTTGGGTTGCCCTGTCTTTATAGATTTCAGAATTGTAGAGCCACTTGAACAAGAGATGTGTTCTTTGTGGGTAAATTAGGTTTATTTTCTCAGTGGGGTTTGGGTTGACCTTTAGTTCCACCAAGACGTTTGTTTTTAGTTTGAATTTACTTCAAGTTAAAATAAAAACATTTAGGAAAAAAAGCACAAGAGGTTTGACGCTTTAGAATTGATTGCTGCAGAAAAATAGCAGCAATAATAACTCAGAATGTCACCTCTCGTTATCTCACTATTCCTCATTTTTCTCTGGATTCCTTATCTCGACTCTGTGTCTGCATTAAGAAGTCTCTCACTTTTTACCTGTTTTCTATTTTCTACCTTCCCTGCATGACATCACACCTCTGTGTCTTTGCCCTTTCAACTCTATATTCTTACAACTCCACGTCTACCTCCTTTTCCCGAAATCTTGCACTTTCATTTATTTTCTTTATGCCATCAGAACTCCTCTCATGTCCAGTCCTACATCTTTTGTTCTCTTTGATGCTTAAAAAAAAAGCATTTTCAAGCATTAAAACCACTTGTGACGTCCTTGATTGTCCCCAAACCTTTCAGCTGTGCATTAATATATAAGGTAAATTAATCAATACATCCTCGAAACCCATCTTCTTGATGGAAACATTGACCAAACGACTCTTGGAAAGTACCAAAGCAGGAAGCTCTCAGTGGACCTCAAGGAGAATCTAGTACATTTGCACACAAATGGAAAATGGATGCAAACTTAAGTGTCTTGAGATTCTATAGATCAAGTATACAACAACCTTCACTAAAGACTGTATTAAAGAGACAAGGACTTTTTAAGGGCACTGAAGGTCAGTACATGTTTTGCATAAAGTCCTATCAGTAACTGCTACACAGTCCCTGAAGACATCTGGTGTCTGACTTTTTCTGGAAATGGAAAAAGATGTCATCAAGCAGACACCCTGGCACAAGGTATAAGTACATGACTTTTAACAAGAGGGGCAAACATTTAGGAGAAAGTTCTTCACAAAGTTCCTCAAAACTTCCTGGACTTACTTATGCTTTCATCATAAACAAGTGTACTTCTTTCCAATGTGAAAAGTAAAATATTGTTCCTTCTTAACCTGAAATATAGTTGCTTGACCACATTTTCCGGAACTTTAATCCATCTACATCATCGGGTAGAAGAAGCTCAAATGTTTGAAAGCCCTGTACAAATGTAATAAGGTTCACGAGGTGGCCTTAAAGCCAAGAAGGTCCTTAAAGTGCTTTGGAAGAGTCTATAGCACCTTTTGAGCTTATATCCTAAGCGATCTGTCTTCATGACAACATATAAAAAGCTATAGCATTGAAAGCTCAGAATAAGAGCTAGTAAGTGCATCTTTAGTTTTATCTGGCAAGTCTTTTTGACTTAAAAGTATTTTTAGCTTGGGGTGAAACCTTGTCGGATTTAATGTATGATAAATTCAAAGAGTAAACTACCTGTCAGGAATGATGTCCGTCGTGCTCTCAGAGACGAGACAGGATACAATGAGTACGGCAGCAACTCACCCAAGTCAGCTCCAAACGTCGGCCAGGGTTGGCGGTGTCCAGCTGCAAGGTCACGGTAAGAGAGGAAGCTACTTGATTACCAGAGACAGAGTAATTTGCCTGGCTCTTGTCCTTGAAGTCTTTCCAGACCTCTACTTTAGAATTCCTAGTAATAAAACTAAACAAAAAACACTGCTTTAGACTTGCTGTTGTATGTTATTGGAGATAAATCATTAAGTGCTTGCTGTTATTCTGATTCCACATGGGTGCTTGTGGGTAGTTCCAGATTTTTGTTTTGGCTCCAGTGCAGGTTGCCGTGCTAAACATATTTTTCATCATAATGAAAACATTAGTTTCAAGCTATGGGATTCAACCTGCTTTTGCTTTATGGGGACATTAGGCTTAATCATACTGTTATACTCTTAATGCAGCAGGGGGGGGGGGGGGGAAGCTCTTAGTATAAAATGCATACAGAGAAAGTGTTTCCTTTCTGTTTGTAAATGGTCAACTACAATACATTTTATTTTTAGGCGCCTTTCATGACACCCAAGGACACTGTACAATTCGTTAAAAAAAAGAAAGACCACGCTAACAGGCAACAAAACATGATAAAAACACAAACAGGAAATCATGGCTATTAGTCAGGTAATAATTATTTTCCTCAGCTGAAGGACTCAATAGTGTTACAACCCGGCTCCTGGGCTGCAACAACAAGCAGGGAGGCGAGACGAAGGGTAAGAAAATAACAATTGTTTATTTTCTTATTAAACAATGTAATGACAGAACCATCCACAGGTCCCCGAGGCTGGCACGGAGAGAGTGCCCAAAGGAGTGAGAGACGACGTATCCGGCTGGGCTCTTTTTTTAAGGCTTCCGGCCAGGTGTAGCTCATCAAGGCTTATGCAGCTCGTCAAACAGGTGCAGCTCGTCAGGCAAAGGAACCTGCAAACAAACACACACAACCAGACGGCACCCCACATGGTGTGGAGGGGTCGTCACACATAATCATCTGCCAGAGCAGCAGCCTCTGCAGAAGTTCTCACCTTCTGCTCGCTGATATAAACCGCAATGTGGCTGGGCACAGCATTTTTAAACTGCTCCAACACCATCAACTCACACAATGCTACATACGTATCCACTTTCAAAAAGTTACACAACCTACCGAAAAAGGTAACCAGATCTCTGGCAAACTCAACATGTGTCTGCCTGTCAGACATCTCCCAGGACCGAAACCTCTGAATAGGCCTCAGGGACCAACTCGTAAGCCAGTTTTAACCATTAGATACACTTTGCTGTCCGCCACCATTAAAGCAGAATAAGCTTCCTGGGCCCTACCTGTTAGCACACACTGCAGCAATAAGGTGCCATTAGCATCTGACCACTCTCTGCTCTCAGCCACAGCTCAAACAAGGAGAACAATGTTTCTGGATCTCGTTCATTAAACTGAGGCACAACCCGCAGATTACCGGCAACGTCAAATGGAGTTGCTCTACCAGGGAAATTAGAGGCCTGACTTGCAGCCCCAGCAGGAAAACCCAACCTCCACTCCACTAACTCAAGCCTTTTAATTTCTACCTGCAACATTAACAGTCTCTCTCTTTGTTCAAAAGTCAGGTCTGTATCACGGGAGCCAGACACATTGACACTGTCTCTGCCAGAAACAGTAATTTGTTCCCCTTTGAAAACACCTAACTCGAACAGATTTGCCCTAACAATCTCTCTTATGTTTTCATTCATCCTCTTATCCCCAACATCCAAGCGGAAATGTTCAGCAACACCGATCAGCTGCTCATGTGAGAAGCCCTCCAGTAGCTCCTCTGTAGGCGCTCTCACAAACTCCTCCACACAACACTGAGTGCACGCTCACGCTACTACACAGCCTACACGCTACCGTGGCCCGTCCCTCTAACTGCCTACAGAAACTAGATAAACTCCCCGCTAGTCTTCAGGTGCTAGTTATGGCGGGTACTTATGCACTTAATACCGTAAGCTCGGCGAAGCGACCAGCAAACCAGCAACTCCACCTGCAGCCTCGGCGTACTCCCGAGCTAATAGCTCAAACCTTTTCACACCAAGGACCACTTAACCAATAAAAAAAACACTCGCGGACCACCTAACTTCATAAATATCCAAAAACACATCGTTTTTCTAGAACAGATTTCAAATCGCCTGAAAATGGTACAAACAAGTGGCAACATGTGTGATGAAGTTGTTGCGCGGGGCTATATCATGCAATCGAAAGTGAAACTTAACCTCGCTCCATTGCGGAGATATTCCCGCGAGAGTGCGGAAAACTCAAATGTATTTATTTCAAATGTGAAATGTTACCAATATACTCACGGACCACTAGGGGGCGCTCACGGACCACCAGTGGTCCGCGGACCACCAGTGGTCCGCGGACCACACTTTGAGAAGCACTGCTCTAACCACTTTCACACCGCACTACAGCCCCCCCTACGACCTCCAAGGAAGACCGTACTAGACCTAACAGGCACAGATACCACGGTAACTAACGATCTGTGCTCGTACTCGCTGCCATACAATCTCCGTGCACTAGAACTGCAAAACACTCACCCCCGCAACGCTACTCCCAAACAACCAGCCGCACCGAGCGACAACAGCAGATGCGCGAAATCCGTCCCCACAACGGACATCCCTGCTTTCTGTTACAACCCGGCTCCTGGGCTGCAACTAAAAGCAGGGAGGCGAGACGAAGGGTAAGAAAATAACAATTATTTATTTTCTTATTAAACAATGTAATGACAGAACCAGCCACAGGTCCCCGAGGCTGGCACGGAGAGAGTGCCCAAAGGAGTGAGAGACGACGTATCCGGCTGGGCTCTTTTTTGAAGGCTTCCGGCCAGGTGTAGCTCATCAAGGCTTATGCAGCTCGTCAAACAGGTGCAGCTCGTCAGGCAAAGGAACCTGCAAACAAACACACACACACACACACGCACGTACGTACGCACGCGCACGCACGCACACACACACACACACAACCAGACGGCACCCCACATGGTGTGGAAGGGTCATCACAATAGTAAGAATTAAAAAATCTGCGTTTGCCGTTCTTATAACCAAGGCAGGTTTTAAACATTTGTCAGAGCTAAACATTCATGGGATTTTAATTAACAGTATTTTTCAGCTTTAGCTCAGAGCAGACTTTTTGTAAAATATGTTTGATGACAATTACACCGCCCAGGATTACTCAGGTGTAATAATCCGTCTTTTTCCAAGAGGAGGTTCTGCATGCCCTTCCACAGCAAAACCCTCTGCATTTCCTCTCTTGTCAAGAAAGAGCAGCTCCAAGTGAACATAATGGGTTTACCGCATTGCTCAAGGGTACATCAGCTCGGCAGTATCAAAAGAGTGCTACCCATGCGTTTTCTCTGCTTCGACTTCAAGGCCCTAAAAAACTATTTTTGTGATAAAAGCAAGTCCTATATGCTACCTGTCAGATTATTTCACATAAGAGATTTCTGGATTTATGCTATTCCGCTGTCACGTACCTTTGGATACCAATTCAAATAAAACAATGTATTAAGCTCAGTTGGCTCCTAAACCTCTAAGGTATGATTAATTAAAGCAGTAGTAATGGATATTTTGACCACTTGGGGGCAGTTGAATAAGCTCTACAACATTAATTACCTTTAAGATTACAATGGGAATGCGTTGGCATACAACCGATTGTTTCGCAAATTCAGTGGGGGGGGGGGGGGGGGGGAGAGTGAGTTAATAATGGAAGGCTTTGTTGAACAGATGAGTTTTCAGGGTTGATGTGAAGATGTTCAGAGAAGTGGCGTTACGGATTTCAGCAGGGAGGGAGTTCCAAAGGGTGGAGGGGCAGCGACACTGAAGGCACGGCCCCCGAAGGTGTGGAGGCGTGAATGGGGAATGGAGAGCGGGCCAGAGACTGAGGATCGAAGGGTGCGGGACGGGATGTAAGGGTGGAGGAGATCTGTGAGGGACTGAAGGGAGAGGGCATGGAGGGACTTGTAGGTGACGAGGAGGAGTTTGGAGGTGATGCGGGACTTGACCGGGAGCCAGTGGAGGTTGAAGAGAGTGGGGGTGATGTGCTTCCACGGCTTGGTGCGTGTGAGAACCCTGGCAGCAGGGTAGATAAACAAGTATCATCAGCCACTTGGTACAGAAGTATCGGGTCTCATTACAACCCTAATATATGCATTAATTAAGTAATGTCACAATAGCAGCAATTATGGATTCAATACCACTACCGGTAAATTCCACAATTCTCCATAGCAATGCCTACAAACGCTTAGTGGAGAACCTACTAAAAGTATACTAATAGTCAACTCTAGATTAGTTGACGATCAACAGATAGTCAACTAAATTCTAAAGTTGCTTATCTGTTGATCATCAACTAATGCTTAGTTACTTGTCGGTTTGAATGGTGCTGTTGCATGTCAACTGATGCACTGTTGACATGCTACTAAATGTCAACTGATGAGTTATAGAGTGTTAACTATGGACTATCAAAATAAAGTGTTACGTCATTTAGTTGTTGATGTTTGTAACTTTGTCTTTCTGTTAGGAACTTAACGAAGTACTCAGTCACTCAAGTGTTTTTGCAAAAAAAGGTTACATTTGAAAACATACTAAAGTTATAAGCTACCAACGCTCAATACGCTTACTAGTTACATCTTGACTTCCCCATGATGGTTGTGACTGCCGCTCTATCCAACCTCCGTTGACCAGCTGCCAATAGCTAACGTTAACCTTCCTCCTGCCAATTTCAACAAAAAGGTGTTGTCTCTACAATGTAGCATTATCAGGAAAAGAGTCAACTGCGTCCTAAACACATTTTTAATCCTCCCCAGGAAGGCTGGACACATTTAGGTTTGAGCTCTGATGTTACTTTAGAGATAAACAAGTATCGTCAGCAACTTGGTACAGAAGTATCGGGTCTCATTACAACCCTAATTGGGAGTGATTTTCTGGCAACCTATTGGATACAAGTATTTTCTCTTCTTTTAGTTCTGGTTTGGTCATTACCTCCTTTAACTCCTTTGGGAAATATCATCTTCTGCGCTGCATGTTTGTTTAGATTCATCATTTACTGATGGTAAGAAATCTACACAAATACAACATCTTTATTACATATTTTAAACAAGGTTTGTATGTGTTTTAACAGAAGAGCAGTGCCATGATTTTAATAGTGTAGAATAATTCACCAACACTGTTGTATACTGATCAAGCAATTTAACAGCTTTCAGACTTCAAATTGCTCGTTCCTGTTGTTGTCAGGCATGAATTGATTGCTTCCTCTCATTTCATGTTGCTTTCGTCCTTTTTGTAATGTTCCCCCTTCTAGTTTAAGTAGACAGGAGGTGGTCGAATTTGCTTCCGACCTTTCCATAGATTTGTTTTAAAGATAATATTTCTCCTCTGTGATTATCATTGTATGGCAGCCGCAATATAGCAATGTTTCTGTGACTTTGACCTCAACACTGTCCATCCAGTCTTTTGTATCTGGACGCTGGTAATGCTGGTGATGTAATAGTAGGTCCCTCTTCTGTGACACTCTGAACAAGAACATGTTATCCGAATGCCTCGGCTATGCGAGGCTTTGAGGACTAGCTCAGAAAACTTTTAATGCAGGGAAGCTTTTACCACAAATAAGTGTTTAGTCACTTCTTGCTTTAACGTGTGCAGATAAGGCTTTCAAATCCCAAACCTTTGTTTTGTTATTTCTTGCTAATTGTGTCGGCTCACACAGAAGTCCCCACCTGTTTTGTGGCTTTGTGAACGTCAAGCATAAGTCATCCCAGATTCAATTTGCTTTTCTAATTAGTGTATAGGTGCTGCAAATCAATGAATGCCCATATTTCAGGAAAGCCATTTCTCCTCAGGAGGAGATCATAGGGGGAATTAAACAACTGTTCTTGAAAATGACTAAGCCAGTATTCGACAAAAGACAATTTGCACTCTGTTTCCCTGTTGCTCAGTCAACACTATTCAAGGAGTAGAGTAAGGAGACCAACAACAATTCGATAATTGTTTTGAGGTTGTTTACTTGCCTCTTTGTTGCTGCTGATGTATCTCTGGGCTTTTAGAACACCCTAATTATCTGTAAAAGGCAACATTTGTGGTCAACTGCTGCAAGTACTTTGCGGTTTCTTTAAAGGGGCCCTACTATGCTAATATCTCAAGTTTGATATTTGTATTTTGTGCCTGTACTGTGACATGTTTACATGCTTTGATGTTCAAAAAGCTCTTTATTTTCCTCATACTGCCTGTGCTGCAGCACTTCGTTTCACCCTCTGTCTGAAACCAAAGCCCAGCCTGCTCTGATTGGTTAGCTGGCCGCTCTGTTGTGATTGATGATCAACCGCTTAGAGATGTCCTCACGTACAATGTGTTACAGCAATAGCCAATACAAGCGCAAGTGTAACATAATGCTGTCCCTGTAAAGTAAACAAAGGAGTCCAATGGAGGCATTTCAGGCAGGGGGTGTGTCTGGTCTTCAACCTTCCAACATTTTCCCACGCCGCTCCTCCGCTCCCTTTACTGGCTTCCAGTAACTGCTAGAATCCACTTCAAGACACTGGTACTTGCGTACCATGCTGTGAATGTATCTGGCCCTTCCTGCATCCAGGACATGGTTAAACCGTACACCCCAGCACGTGCACTCCGCTCTGCATCAGCCAAACGGCTCGCTGCTCCCGCACTGCGAGGGAGACCCAAGTTCCCATCAGCAAAAACACGCCGGTTTGCTATCCTTGCTCCAAAATGGTGGAATGAGCTTACACATCTTCCGGCGCAGGCTGAAAACTCATCTCTTTCGACTCCACTTCGAGCGATAGAATTACTAACAAAGAATTACTAACAAAGCACTTATATACTAATAAAGGACTGGCTTCTCTATAGCCAGCTGAGTAGCACTTGAAATGTTTTGGCTCTATGAAACATGATGTTCTTATATGATTCTGTTTTCTTCAAGTTTGTATCTTCTTGGTCGAATGTACTTATTGTAAGTCGCTTTGGTTAAAAGCGTCAGCTAAATGCAAGGTAATGTAATGTAAAGTGTGTGTGGGAGAGAAACTCCCTCTTGGGGGAACACAGGGATGTGAGCCTTTGCAGACCATTTACATGCAAACAAAACCTATATAACACACTACAGGAAAGGGAAAATGTTTTTTGGTGAGTTTGGTGAGAAGTGGATGTTTCTTCTAATGTTCTTGCATTTAAATGTATCTTTTAGATATGCTTATGTTTTTTGGAGTCAACAGTGACTGATTTGATAAAAATTGTAACACATATGGGGAGGCGTGTGGTGCAGTGGGTTGTGTGTTGGGATCAGGGGGTCACAGGTTCAAACCCCACTGCAGTCAGCATGTAGTTGTGTCCCTGGGCAAGACACTTCACCCCAAAATGCTCCTGTGGGGATTGTCCACAGTACTGAGTATGAAAGTCGCTTTGGATAAAAGCGTCTAACAAGTAACATGAAAATATAATCATCTAATTTTCGCAAAGGATTGAAATACCAATTAAAGTGTATCATCTGGCTTTATGGTCCATTTAAAAAGTAAAGTTTTCCAAATGTCCTTATACAAATAACCAGCCAGTGTCAAACTGAACTGACAGAACACAGAGTGCAGGGAACGTTAAAGGTAAAACAAATCATCCAGGGTAGCAGCTGCCTTCAAACAGCTCAGCATTCACTCTGGACCAACCCCCCCTCACATGACTGCTCTGTCAAACCAACACTTGACAGTTCTGGCTCTTGTTCAGAGAGACCTTTTTAAGTTTAATAATACATATAGCCTGCTTTGTTTTCAAAGCTTTTTTTAAAAACCTTTTGACATATCATTAATTTTCAAATTGTGCGCTGTTGTCTTACAGCTTTCCTACCTGGAAGAAGCACCTGAACGATTCTTCTTGTCAGCTGGGCCAACATTGCCAACTACCACAGTGTCAGATTATACAAGTATTTTGCTTCTCCTATATGTTTGTTAAACTATCCAAGAGCTCTGAGAAAAAAAAAATTCAGGTGCACATGAATCCATCATTGGTACACGTTTGCTTTGGTGAGGGGAATTGACTCTGTTTTTATTTCTTTGTTTAATGCTCTAAGGTTCACACTGTGATTGCAATCTAACTAAGGCCATGTAAACAAAGGTCACAGTAACTCTCTTTACTTGACACAGTGTTGAGACCTTATATCCTGCCAGGTCAATAGATTTTGTTCCTAAAGTGGGAAGTAAATACACATTAGGAAGTTTTCTGTGCTCTCCTAGGTTGAGGAACTTTATGAGTGAAACTGATTTGAACCATTGGATTGATTATCTGGATACAGAAAAAACACAAGAACACAAGGGAGTCAGGGCTCTTATTTTCAAGACCAGCTCAAGACCAGCTTTACGAACTCCTACAGAATCCCCATTCAAACAAAACAATATCATGATATTTGCTACTAAGGGAATCTGCGTTACTGTACATGTTTACCTACTGCATTCAGGATCAATGAAGATATATGAAAATAGGTTACATTTAGATGGCATGCATTGAGGCATAAATGAGTCCATGCAGGTTAGATTCAAAGCTATATTTATTCACTTACCAGCAGTTTCTGAATCTGAGTTGTAGCACACACACAGAGGCACATTTTGCACTAACACACACACATTTGCAGTAATGACTTATACTGTACTGTACAGGTGAAGTGGATGCATGGGTGACATTGGGGTAAATGCAGTAGGTGATTTTAAGGGGGGATGCCAAAATGACCAACTTACCACCCTAACTCCCCCTTATCCCCTCTCTCCAGCCCCTTGTAGCAGAGAATCAGGAGCAGAGGGCTTATAGTATATTTTATTTTAGTCTATAATCTGCCAGACTCATTGATCCTTCATCCAGCTGAGGTAGTTTGTAGCCTTTATTTAACCAGGTAAAATCCCATTGAGATCAACGATCTCTTTTTCAAGGGAGACCTGCAGCACATTGGTTATAACATAAAACAGAATGTTGAGTGTGAGTTCAAATCTATGGCCATGACCACTGGTCTGAAATATGAGTAGCCTAGCTGTGCTTTGTATTGATACATAAATTGCAGTATACATGGTGTGAAGGTAACAGGTTGAGTCATAATTGCATGTTCTTCTCCCTGGCCCTGCTAAATGATATACTATCAACAGGGGTGTACATCATTTTTTTGCCCTGGTTCTCAAAGGAGCACCTGGAGATGTTGCTTGGTGCGCATCCTTAAAATGAAATAAACCGGACCTTTTGAGGGGTACTGCGCACTAGTGAGCACGCTCATGAACTGTTCGCTGTTCACTGTATGCCTCGCAGCAGGGCGGAGCGCATAAAGCACACCCTTCACGCGATAGCGAGGGGTAGAGCGAGGGATCGCAGATGCCGTCGCGCTCGCGGACGGATTAAACAAATTAAACCTAAATGGCTTGCGAAGTATACTTTGGTGGGCGTTAATATAACTGGGTGGCTCTCTATGTGTGGGAAACCCTGCCTCTCTCTCTCTCTCTCTCTCTCTCTCTCTCTCTCTCTCTCTCTCTCTCTCTCTCTCTCTCTCTCTCTCTCTCTCTCTCTCTCTCTCTCTCGCTCCTTTTTTGGCGTCACCTTCATTATCAAAATCAACTAGCGTCACTGCTGAATGTGGTATTCCTACAATACATCTTTATTATTTCTATGATAATTTATTAGCTGTTGTGCTGCTGAAAATGCACAACATTTTAAGATAGACATGCCAGTTGTACCTACAGATGTCCTGCAACAACGTCCTTTAGGGAGATACAGTAGGCCAGTGTTTCCCAACCGGGGGTACGCGTACCCCTAGTGGTACGCGAGGGAACTGTAGGGGGTACGTGGAATTCCAAGGTGACAAGTAAAAACAAAAATAATCCCGTCAAAAATGATAGTGCGCGATTTGTTTCCCTAGGGAGACAATAGTCTGTGGCACAACCGCGCCAAAATCCCACAATGAAAACAGCTGCTTACCTGCAGCCAGAAAAATACGGGTAGGTCTGCGCTATGGATAAATGACTGAAACGTCCGCTTGCTCTGGATTCAGGCCAGGGTTCAGAGGAGCCCGCCGAGAAACGTAAGAAAGAAGCCAAACTGAAACCAAGGCAGTGAAACATATATATTATTTGGATTCATTTATACTTCTGCGGGCCCACCGCAGCCTCAGTGCTTCTTTTGCGGTGAAGTCCTGGCTAATAGTGCGATGAAGCCAGCACATTTACAGAGACACCAGAGCACCAAACACTCGGGAAGTGTCAATAAAAGGGAATAATTTTTCAGACGAAAGCTGTCGGAATTTAAGTCGAGCCAGACAGTAATGATGAAAGCCACGAATGTGTGAATGAAAGCACTCGAGGCATCTCACGCCGTGTCCCTGCTTGTGGCTAAATAAAAAAACCTCACTCTATTGTTGAGGAGCTCATTCTCCCTGCAGCGCCTGCGTTGGCCGACATTATGATAGACAAGAAAGCAGCCGAAGCACTCAAGAAAGTTCCCCTGTCGAATAACACCGTATCCCGTCGGATCAATGATATGTCTGTTAATATAATTGGACAAGTGGTGAACAAAATAAAACTAGCCGGTCAGTTCGCTTTGCAGCTGGATGACATGACAGATGAGAAGCGCAGCTCCTGTCCTTCGTGCGTTACAAAGATGCGTCGGACATAAACTATGGGGGTTATTCCCTATCTTTATTCAAGAGCGTGGTATTTACATTTGAGAGCATACTTTATGTATTTATTTCCCTCAAACCCTGTCCTCGCACTCAAATAGTGCTTGCACGTTGCTCTGCTTCGGCTCAAACTGTACGCTTGCACTCAGATATATTGTTTACAGATTTGTTCTGCTCTCAGATTTATTCTGTGCGCGCTCGAAACTTTTGTGCAACAATCCTGTCAAAATCCCTCAACCAATAGGAGGCCAAGTGTCCTTGCGGGTGCGTTCGCTTTACTTATTACAGCGTCCCGTAAGGGCGGTTACTCTTTGGTTTATGAACTCCCGCCCTCCACGGCTTTATAACATAGCATGTACTGCACTTGTTTGATTTACAACTACCTTTCATAATAGCCGTTCAGTGGCGGACTGGGACTAAAAATCAGCCCGGGAATAAAATAAAACCGTCCCTCCGTTGCCTCTGCACAGAGTGCGAGGTGGTTGCTATGCAACAACAATAACAGATAGCGATGTCGTCGTTTAGGTGCTTTTTTTTCTGGAGATAGGAACTTCTCAATCTACTCCTCCATAGTAAGCCCACCCGGAGGGCGAAGTTAAACTTACATGTTTCCATCTTAAGCTTAGTTAGTTAGTTAGTTAGTTAGTTAGTTAGTTAGTTAGTTTACTATATAAAGTTTAGTTTAGGATTTTATAACGGTTCTCAGACGCGGAGGGATACTGATTTGTGAAAAGTAACAACAACTATTCCCTGGATATATGCTCATTATATCACGGCTAAGAAACATCAGATTGCTTGATTTGACTTGTCCGTTTTATAAACATATACTAACTGTGCTTAAAAAGTTGTAAATGACTGGTGAAAAGAAACTGCTAGGCCTATACTGATTCTGGATATTGTGTTTTGTTCCTGAATTAAAGTTTAAATGCCTGTTTAAAGGGGACTTATTCAAAGGAGCTCCATGGTTTAAGCCTAAATGTTACAAGATATATATATATATATATATATATATATATAGCAAAGATAAGTTGATTATTTTGATTTCATATGTATTTATTTGATTATATTATTTATTTTCAAGGCAACATATTCATTTTTATTTATTTTTATTGAGTGATTTAAATTAAAATTAAGAAAATGCCTGAGAATTAGATGTTCAAATTAAGGAGATGAAATAAAGTTATTTTCATTCAATAATCAGTTACGTTTTACTTGTGAAGGATCATCAGCACGTATGAGTGAGGGGGTACTCATGGTATGACAAAAGGCTCAGGGGGTACACAAGACAAAAAAGGTTGGGAACCACTGCAGTAGGCCTACATGTGTGTGGGTGTTGGTTGGTGAAGTGGGGGCAATCGACTTTGTTAAAAATTCATAAACTGGAGAATGCAACACGCTATATGAAGAGCAACGGCATCAAGTCAAACTGTGCAGCAGCAGGCATAGGGTGTTGTCCGCTTCAATGCACTGCAGAGGCGGATTAGCTGTATGTTGCAGCTCAACCCTGTCTCCTAAAAATTACGTTCCCACAGAACTAAACTGCATTCTCAATTACGTTTAGCTTGAAACATATTTTCTCCCACGTTACGTTCTTTATGAACGTATCTCAAATACGCTTATTTTCTACATATCTTTGCCATTTATTGTCTTGCTTATGATAATGATAATAGTCATTTATAAATATCATTTTAGAGCACACTTTTGAAATCAGTAGGCGAGGCTGTAATTTCGCCAGCTGTTACTCTCATGAGCGAGGCAGAAAATAATAGTTTTTATCATGCCAAAAAGCTGCTGTGTCGTTTATTGCACCTCAAACATTAAAACAAATCCAGAGTTACGTGTTTCTGTACTTCCTCTAAGAACAAAGGACAGTAAAAGAAGATGTGGCTTCAGGCTTGATCGCTGTTCCCCAAAAGTGGGCGGGGCTGTAAAGTGACGTAGATTTTACTCTCATATATTATTCAAAACCATTCTATTTATTCTAAAGTAAATTACATGCCAGTGTTTTTTCTTTTTATTTATTTGTTTTTATTTTAAATCGTATAATGTCGGACTTTTTTTGCCGTCTGTGAGGAGAAGAAATGGGGCTCAGAGCCTCAAAATACTGAAATCTGTATTTTTTTAAACATTTTTTTCCTTCTAATTTGTTATTCTTTTCTAAATAACACACTGTTATTTACTCAACAATAACAAACAATTATCCTTGTTTTTATTTATTCATTTAATTCTATAATCTTGGGCTTTTTAGCATGCTTTTTAGCCGTAAATAAAGTCACCGGAAACAGACGTAGGCCTATAAGGGACATTTCGAGCGATACACACCACAAACCACCCATAACAGATTACCCAAAATCCTCAGCTTGAAGCTCGTTGATTGGATGTTTTAGCCGCAATGCATGTTGGGATATGATGTTAATACGATATGATATCCGGAAACATAAAAAATAAATAATAATAATAATACTTTATTCCGAGTGTTCTTGCTTTTCTCTTTGGAAGTCATCACATAACGCCATTGTAATACACGGTTCGGCTGCATTAAATATTACACATCAGCCGTAGTTCTCTATTTATAGAGCCCTGATTAGAAGACTTCTGGACAAACAGGAGAACTGCCGCCAAAACTGAAAACGTGACGTGGATCATAAATATATCAACAATTAAACAACATCTTGCATTTCTTTTCACAAAATATGTCTCCTTGCAGTATCAATAGTAATTCGGCTGACTTTTATATTTGATCCAATTGGTAGATAGGTTATATTTACACCATAACGGTGCACAGCTGATATAAAAGGACTTGTAGTTTTTAAAGATATTACTGATTTTCTTTGAATATAAGAATGTAAAAACTAAGTTGAGAGAATAGTCAAGGGATTTGGGTGATAGGAGACACATCTATGGAATCACAATTTCAATAGCTTACCATTAAATGACGGATATACCTTTCTGTCTGTGATGTTTTACGAATCAGATATTAATGTGTAGAAGTAAAACATGATAAATAGTATAGCAATATCCTGTAAAATTATGAAAAAACATGAATAAAACTAGTAAACTACACATCTTCAGATGTTATACATACATAAGTGTCCTACACTAATAATAAAAAGTTATTATTAGTATGCTGTGTGTACCTTGTGTGCACCGCCTAGTGGTTAAAGCACGTTATTGAATTTTTTTTGTTGAATAATGTTATTTTTGTTGAATAATGTTATTTGATGAAAAAAATATTAAGAGTACATACTTTCATAGGGGGAAAGTATAAGGTCAATGATAGAAATATAGAATATAAAAAATCAAAAAGATACTGTAAGTGATCTCTACAATAAAACAGTTTAGTGCTGGATGTACAAAGATATTAATATGAGGATGTGCAAAACAGACAAACTAATTAACCTTTATTAACACATTTAAGAATACTTTAGGTTTTCTTTCAAATAAGAAAAAAGCTTTGGGGGTATCTATCTATAGATACATATTAAGCCTGACAAAGTACTTAACGTCTAATATATTGCTTTTCTGCAATGTTAACTATGTTGAAGCACTCATTTTAACTGATATTATACACTTTAATTATACTCTTATGTATGTAGATAGTATAAGAAATGTGCAGCATTTGACAGTTTAATGGTCGAGGTATACACAGTTAATGGACCAGCACCAGAGGCGTTCCCATACACACAGGCGTTGGAGCTGTTCTTCATGAAATCCCAGAAGGATGAAGTGCTCTGACAAACAGTGCCATCTTTGGGCAAAATGATTATACAGGAATGAAAAGTCAATACATAAACATGTTGTTACAACTTTTTTTTTTTCTCAGCGAAACACAGCATGTGTAGTTCTGGGGGGGCGTTCGAGTCCAGTTTTGAATAGTCTGCCGTTGTTTCGTTCCATTTCAAAGAGCTTGATGCTCGGCGTAACCTTGGCGCACTGCCACTCCAACATGATCCAATCCCAGAGCTTGAAGATTAATCATGGGGTTTGTCAACGGGACTGTAGTCCCAAACGATAGCTGGGGATTATGGGTAGTGTAGTGTCTTCGGCCATCCTAAACTGAATTTTTTTTCGGATATCATATCGCATTAACAACACCACATCTGGCGTCACAGAGACCTTCTGTTACTGTCCTTTCTTCTGAGAGGAAGTACAGAAACACGTAACTCTGGATTTGTTTTAATGTTTGAGGTGCAATAAACGACACAGCAGCTTTTTGGCATGTTAAAAACTATTATGTTCTGCCTCGCTCATGAGAGTAACAGCTGGAGAAATTACAGCCTCGCCTACTGATTTCAAATGTGTGCTCTAAAATGATATTTATAAATGACTATTATCATTATCATAAGCAAGACAATAAATGGCAAAGATATGTAGAAAATAAACGTATTTAAGATACGTTCATAACGAACGTAACGTGGGAGAAAATACGTTTCTAGCTAAACGTAATTGAGAATGCAGTTTAGTTCTGTGGGAACGTAATTTTTAGGATACAGGGTTGTGCAGCTAGTAGCAGCAACCACTCCTAGAAGCAAACACAGTTTTAAGGGGATCTCAGTGCTATTTTTTGCTGCTTGGTTTGAATGACACCTTACTCTCAAGAATAAACCAAACTAAAGCAGCAGTCACTCCAGATAATAGAGCAGGGGATCCACTTCCCATGTCGGACCCTTTCAGGTCTGGAGCTTAGAGAATGTAAAAACAAAAAAAAGGGATAAGATAAGTGTACATTAGTCTAAACAGTCCCACTGCACATTAAGGCCTTTGCGTAGTGCTCTGCAGCGGGACACTTTTTTAGAATGTATATAAAGCCTTCACAGATTGCCTTAAACAAATAACACATGTGGTGTATCATGGCTGTTATCATTGTTCATAATAGGGAAACTGTTGAAACAGGGCATAGCAGTTTATGTAATGATTATTACAACTGCTTGCATTACATGCTGCCACAATCTCAAATCTATATCCAGAGAAATTGATTTTCTGCTCCGCTCAGCAGGGCTTCACTATATTACCATACCTGCACCCAGCCCATGTGTCAGCCCATATATAAGGCCGCCTATCTTTCTCAATATCACTCCAATCAGCTGAGCTGCGGTTGCCACTCTCAGTCAGCAGTGAGAGTCGTGTCCAAGCCTCAGATTAACTCTGCAAATGCATTGAAGTACCCGAGCTGTTTTTCTGTGTTGTCTGAGACTTTCCGTGTCCTTTGACAGACTCGTAAATAATGCAAGAGGACTTTGCGATGATACATACAATAATAATTATGTAATATATTATGTCAAAACTAGACCCATTTAGTGCATTAAGTTTTAAAGAACCCATTTTCTTTAAATCAAAAACTAATAATTATTATTGTTTTTTTAATTTCAAATAACTAAGAAAGGTATACGCCTTCTGGGCTACTTCTATAAAGGTACTATAATTATAACTGATCACTGCACATCTGTATCGGTGCCATGCCACGCTGTCTGTCTGTTCGTCTGCTTGACTGAGTATGTGTATGTCTGTCCCACTGCCCGATGATTTTTAGTAATCGAGTTACTTGAGGAATAATTTCAGCCCTAGTACTGACCTCAATGTCCTTGATCAAGGCACTCACATCTTCTCCAAGATTCCAAAGGTACCGTGCTTCAATCGATAGTGCTTGAGAAGTGACCCTTTCGCTAAAGCCACAAATGTGCAGAGCTTACATTGCCATCCCATAAGCTGCAACTTAAAAAAGTGAGGATAAATAGTGTTATCACATGGAGCGAACAGACTGGTTTAATGCTACTTCCATTTACCTACATACTTTTTGGAATAATATGTTTTATTAGAGCTTTACAAATGACACCCAATTGTATTTACTCATTGATGCCAATAATTACCAAAAATCTACTCCAAACTATAGTTAATGGAACATCTACCATAATTGCACAAACATTTGGAAAACAGTCAATACAAATGATTGGACTTGCAGTGTTCAGAGCCTGGATCTTCAATTACAGTAGACAATGCAGAAGTAAATGCTTAAAGTGGACCTATCATGCTATATTTGAAAAATATATTGTAGGGCCATAACTATATAAAACATGTCTGTGAAGTTTTTTTTTCAAAATACCAAACAGATCCTGCATTTTAGCCATGCCTCATTTCGCTCTATTTGCTCTTTACTAGCCCTATTTTTGAAAGGGCTGATTCTGTGACGTAGCTTTAATGCAAATGAGCTGCAGCTGACCACGCCCCCCTGCAGGAGAGGGAGATCAGCTGCTGGGCTCTCAGAAGAGGGGGAGGAAAAGAGAGGCTCTGTCCTCCGTGTATTATTCTTATATTATTATATAGAATCGTTATTCATTTGCTTTAAAGCTCAATAAATAACAAAGAAGACCTTTGACCGGCACTTTAACGATTTATACTTTAACGGACATGTTGACCGGCGAAAAAAAACTGAAACTCTGCCGCACGGTCCCCTCGTTCCTTAGAAGAGGCGGAGAGGCGGGTGTTTGTCATCTGCTGGTGGATTACCGGAGAGAATTACAGCGCTTGCCTCGGGGAGGGATTTGCATTGAATTACAGCAGCAGGAGCACACACCTTTCTGATGTCAGAAAAATTGAAATAATAATCAGCTCCGTTGCAGCCCCGTTTTTAGAGATTTGGGTATGGAGGAAAAGAGAGAGGGTTGTGTTTTCTGACACTTGGTGTGTTCCCCGACACACCGGGGACACATATTCATGTATAAAAGACGTACACAAGTGCATTTTGCATGATAGGTCCCCTTTAATATCCATGACCCAATGTTTCAGGGATATATAATTAGTAACAGTTTGTATTATCAAGTCCTAGATATTTGTATATAGTCACTGTTTATGTTTCTAACAAATGCTTCCTGGCCTTTGCAATCAAACATGGTCAAAATCAAGATGCAACAAATGTAGCTTATTCACCGATTTCTTAAACTTGTATAAAGTTGGCACTGTTGTTTCAGTGTTTAATAAAATACTGACATTTACCTCCTCTGTTTTGTTATCTTCGTTCAACTTCTCCCCGTTAGCGCAGTCGGTGCCGTGAAACAGATATTACAAAAATTCAACTTTACTTGCTCTAGCCATCATCACGTGTCCCCCCATAAATATGACAAAACATAAGTTGGGCAAGTAGGCCACTCCTCTTAAGAAAATCCAATGCCTTATTATAATAAAGATTACACCGTTTCATAAGCATATAGGCAAGACTAGTAACAGCTGCTGGGCTGCGGATACAGTAGGCAGACGTTATCTCGGTGGTAAAAACGAGCTTTTATCACCTGAGGCAGCTAGCCAAAGTAAAACCTTTTCTCTCCAGACAGCAGTTTGAGACAGTAATCCATGCCTTTGTTACCACCCGGCTGGACTACTGTAACTCTCTTTACATGGGGGTCAGTGGGTCCTCCCTCGCACGACTGCAGCGGGTGCAAAATGCCGCAGCAAGGCTCTTAACTGGCACACGGAAGTATGACCACATTTCCCCTGTTTTAGCTTCTCTCCACTGGCTGCCAATTTATTTTAGGATCCATTTTAAAATTCTTTTATTTACTTTTAAATCCCTAAATGGCATGACCCCACCATACCTTACTGAGCTGCTACAGCATTACACGCCGAACCGCCCTCTCAGGTCAGCGGACCAACTGCTCCTGAATGTGCCTAAAACCAGGTCAAAGCTCAGAGGGGACCGTTGCTTCTCTGTAGCGGCTCCCAAACTGTGGAACGCTCTGCCCCTGGAGATCAGACAGGCCTCCACACTGCCTGCTTTTAAATCGCTTCTTAAAACCCACCTCTTCTCCTTAGCGTTTTAACATTTGGCGTTTCAACATCTTTCAGTGTTGCTTTTTTGCTTTTAAATAGTTTTTTGTTTTTACTTGTACTTGTTTTATGGTGTGTGAGCTGAGCTGTGTTACTTCTTTGTATGCTTTGTTTTATCTATTTGCCTGTACAGCACTTTGGTCTGGAGGTTTAAAGTGCTTTATAAATAAAGTTGTATTGTATTGTATCTGAAATCACTTGCACGGTACAGACAAACAAGGTGCATTTATCTTTATATTATCCATACTTTTATCGGCACTTCTACAAAAATCAACAACATAAGTAATACATTTACACAAAAAACTAATAGTAAATTAACTACATTATTCAAAAGTTTACAGTAACTTCGGATAATAACACGGGAGAAATAAACAGGGTGCTCTCTTTTCCTCTCTCCCTCTCCTGACAGCCCATCAGTTTAGTCTCATGCAGCTCGCTAATCCAGTAATGAGTGACCCAAAAGTAAAGAATAAACATATTTATAACTAGTTTGGTTACTTCCAAAGGTAGATATGATGTCTAAATGTGTTAGGTCTAACTTGAAGCCTGTGCTCCTCTCACCGGTCCCCTCACAGCGGCAGAGCTGCAAGTAATCATGCAGAGCTGCGTGAACGCCAGAACCTGACCGCTCTCTCCCGATTATACTTCACTCACGTGTATGTCCAAAAACTCAGAATAAAGCAGGTTCACAATAAGTATTTCTTCAGTGGACACAGGACGGAGTAGCTGTGTGCTAAAGTCTAACATTTGCCTAGCTTGTTTCTCTGATGACTCAATATACAGATGTGAAATGAGTAGAATCCTTCATCTGCTTCAAATTGAAAGTGAATATTACCAATAACTTTGAATGTGTATCAAAAAAAAAAGTAGCTTAAAACTGGAGAAAAAGTAAATGTATCACAGCTGACATACAACCACAATGATGTTGGAAGCACAAAGGTCACGCCGTTACAGGTGATTTGTATTGGTTTGCGAAAAGTATTTTAGACATTTCAATGCTCAAAATTATTACATATTATATAGATATATATATATATTTATAAAAAAATGGTGGCTCAGTTGCAGGTCCGATACTATGTTTTTCTTAATGACAATTTTAGAAAAATATATAAAAGATTTAGCTGAGAAGTTGCTTGTACATGATTGGGATCAGTAATTGCCACTGTATGGGACCATCTAAACTCAAGATGGAAGATGGAATACTGTGGTAAATAGAATAGAGTTTCTTTTTTTAATAGCTTGTGCTTTTCCCTTGTTTGAAGACTTGAGTGTCACCAATCATAAGGACAGCTGAAACACAAAGAATGACCAAACAACACATGAATAATGTTTCCACCAAGATGAACATGTACTTCATCATCACACTCCATCATTTAATATTAAGGCTGATTGCTGAGTCAAAAACAATTGCAGTGAGAAAAAGACCATAAGGACTCATTAACTCGATACTAAGGAGATTCGTTCAGTCTTGTACTATACTACCTTCTTACTTGATAATTAAAACAGAACCTGCGTTGTATAGATTTACCAGATGCCACAGCTGCAGAATGCTGATATGTCTCCATCCTACCTGCTGAGGGGGATTGAGGCGTTGTTATTTGTGTGCAAATCCAACCACCTCCAAATTACTGTTTTTAGGTAGGTGCTATACTCTGTGCCTGTGTGACCAAATTAAATTTCCCACACCACAGGTGAACAGATGGGTCACATAGAGAATAAATACTGTGTTGTGTAGGTGTAACATACAGAAGCAATCACTCTTATTGTGAGAATATAAGATGATCTTCTTTCTTTACGCACATAGAGAAACCCACGCATAAAATAATCCCCTTTGGCACTTTTTGCCACCTATACCATCTGGTTCAGTGGTGATGGGGAGCCAGCCGTCTGCCAACATGGCAGTTGGACCATCTTCAAGGATGTAGAGGATGGTTTATCTCCCTCCTTTTGGGACACTTCAGGCTTAAATCTCCAAGTCTGTGGAGGCTGTAAGGGCAGGAAGAGCATCCAGCTCCACAGCTGCTCACAAGACAAAGTATATACTGATTGGAATCTTTTCTATTCTATAATAAAACACCACTGTCCAGTTTGTGATGGCCTTGTGCTAACTGCTTGATAACTTAAGCCTTTCAAACCCAAACATCACTATCATTCACATATCATCAGTAAACAAGAAGGTCTAAAGTAGCGTGCAAGAACTGATTAGACAAACAGGTTTTCACCTTTGAAAACAGTAGTAACATGTTTTCCCTCACCACAGGGCACACTTTTCTTCTCATCAAATAGTTTGACTTCCTGCCACATCCGAATGTGTGAACATTCTATTCACTAGCTTGTAGTCAGAATCAGATGATCGTTTCTCCTTGATTATTTGTACTCAGAAAAGATTAACATGTTTCTATACAGACAACAGTAACCCTAACCTGTGGTTTCCTGATTTACATTCTTCTTTATGATTGACCTATAATTATAAATGTTTTAACTAACTCTTGTTATAACAATATTAAATAAATGGTTGCAACTTTGCGGTAAGTATTTTGGCTTTCTCATTACATTTTGGTGGTCAAAACACGTTTTTATTCATAACTCAGAATGACCTTAAAAAGTACAATACTTTTACTGCCCAATAGGATACAATGATGAGGTGATGACATTTTGAACAGACATGTAAACTGAAATGTACCGGTTGGTGGAGGCCTACGACAATGAGTGTGGTGTATCTAACTTCTCACCTTGCTGCACTGATGTAAACATCCACTGCATCACCAAAGGTTGCTGTGGTTTCATGTGCAACAGAGCTCTTGATTTGAAGCATTTCATGATTCTTTGAATTTCTTTTTGTACAATCAAAAATCTCCAGTCTTTTTACAATCATTACTCCAAGGACCTTTAAATCACAGCTAGTTTCTTCTGCTGAGTCCTCTTTGGGTTTGCTGTTTATCTCCTCAAAGGGCATCTTATCTGTATATGCCTGATAAGAGGGCACATTCACAACTTGTGGGTTCCCTTACATTTCTACTTTTAAACCATGTTGCTTCTTTGTTCTCTTTGCCGAGATTCATTCAAGGGACCAACCCCACAGCGATTCCGTGGCATGCCCTTGTGTCCTGTGGAACAACCAAAGCCTGAAGATAACCACCAACTGCTCCTTTTCAAACGAATCTGCCTCAAGTCACTCGTCTTTGCCAAAGAATGGCAGCGTATGGCCTCTAATGGGCTCTGACACATGTGAACATAAGAGGGCTGGAGAGCGGCGAGCAGATGGCTCCCCTCTTCTGTTTGAACACAGCATTTTAATCGAGGGCCGTAAATTGCATATTGGAGCCACAGTTTGAACATTTGGCTAAAGGCACTGATCGTAAATACCACTCCCCCCTCTTCTCCTACCCCTCTGCTCTTCCCAGATGTATACAGCCTTTTCCTTGGCCCTCTTTTGCATATATCGACGCCGGCAGTTGATGGTAGTGCTGAGAAAATTATCATAATAGAAATCACTCTCTGTTGGCAGATGTTCCCATTTGACTCGACCTTCTGCAAAGCGTTAACACAGCCGTCTCATCACTGCCTTCCACCACTTCCTGGATTAACTGCTCTTTTCCTCTGATGTGAAGAAGAGTTTCAGGGGTTTTGTTGTGGCGAGCTGGCGTTTTATTTCTCCCTTCTACCTAGTGTCAGGTGGTTGGACGCCTGTTTTTTGACTGGCTTTCTTGTGGGGAAATCTGACAGCAGGAAGACGAAAAATGTAGAACGATGAATCCATATGAAAGAAGTTTAGTTATTTCCTCAACGTGAAGGATGGACGAGCCGGTGGAAAGAGCCCTGCTGCAGAACATTCAAGGGGAGAGAGGCAGCGCCTGTGTTACAGAAACTGAAATAGCGGAGCTGTTGTTTTCCCCTCAGGATTCATTTTGTTTTTCTCCCTCATTCTTCCTCTCTCTCACTCTCTGTTCACCTCCTTCCATCCTTACTCCAATTCCTTTGCATCCTCACTCCTTGTTGCCATTCCCTCCAAGCTCCCTTTTACTTGTTATGTTTGGAACATGTGGTTCATGTTCCTGCATTATCCCCTCCCTCCTTCATCCTGGTTTTATTCATCCAACCTGTCTTTGCTTCTTTTTTTGCCATCACTTTAGTACGGTGGCTGAGAGGTGCAATCGACAATTACAAAGTGTGAAACACTTTAACAAAGCTTGAGACAAATTTACATTTTATAAAACAAAATTACATATGTAAAACACTTTTACCAAAGAAAAAATTATTTAACATGAACAAAAACAAATGAACAAGATGCGAAACACTTTACCATTTGCCGAAACACTTTAACAAACTAGAGAATCAAACCAGAAAGGGAATGCCCATCATACCAGAAGTGACTTGCAAGTGTCTTTAGACTAGATTCGCCCTTACAGGTATAACATGTTTGGTAAGGAAAAGGTTGATCAGTCTGGTTTGTATTTATTTAGACATTTAAACATATTCAAAAGTAAGTATTTGTAATAAAGGCTTTTCATTTTTAGTCGACTGTTCCCTCCCTTCCCAAGTAAATGTACTTTATTGCTTTTTCCTTTGAGTCCTTCCTTCTTCCTTCCCCACCCTCAATATTTTTTCGCTTGATTTATTTCCACCTTCTTGCCTTCCATCTTTCACTTTCTTCTCATCAGAATCAGAATACCTTTATTGGTCCCACAGAGGGGACATTTACATTGTTACAGCAGAAAAGAGCCAAAGACAGCTTCATGTTACCTAAGAAGCATTCATTAAAAAGTATTAAAGATACAACAAATATAATAAAAAAAGTTACACAATTTACAAAATACACATCCTCATGCTTAATTTCTTCCCTTCCCTAGCCACGTAGTCCTCCTTCTAAACGTTCCTCTCACTGTCCTCCCATGGCCTCCTTTCTAATTCCTCTACTATAGTTTTAAACTTTCAATTCATCCTTGTTTCTTTCAATTCCTCCCAGTCCACACTTCCCTATAGCCTTCCACTTCCTTCTTCCTTCCTCTTCTTTAGTTCCTTCCTCTTTCATTGCCTTCATTTCCACCCATCTTCCTTTCCTTCCTTCTCCCTATACTTTCTTTCATCCTTGCTTCCCTCCCATCCTATGTCTCCTCTCCCTCTCTCACCTCCCTGCAGCAGATGACAGAGATTTACAAATTATTCCAGGCTGTCAGTGTGTTTACAGCCCAGTCTGTATAGACCTGCCTCTTCCACTCAGCCCTCCTCACTGCAGCAGAAACGCACCCCGGCGCTGCACACATCGCTTCACTTCACCATCTTTAATACAAGCTCAACAGCTATTTGCAATTCATACTTTTTGCCAAAACACACAAACATGGCTATTTTTAAATCAGAGAGGAGGAGATACGAGCGGGCTGAGGTGATGATGCTGGCACGACGTGGTGCCATGTTCCCCTCTCACAGGCGTGTTTATTGTGATTCAACAGGTGTTCTACTGTGTTGGAATGAAGTGATGTGATAGCTGTGTGGAGCTTTGCTGTAAATATTCCAACACTGCAGGACATGGAATAGTTGTGCCTTCTTTTCTCAAATCATGATTTAAAACAACCGTCAAAGTAGGCTGATTTATTTTTATATTATACAACTTTAGATGCTCCCTAATTGAGTTTTTGCATGTATAGGGATGGCCACAGGGCACAAGCGCATTTACTCTTCTCAAATAATGGGAAATAGACTTTCAGAGTTTAGGTTGCAATCATGCAAGTAAAGCAGAACTAAATGCATGCAAGGCATTTGCACCGCCTTTGTAGATTGCTGTACAGATTGAAACAGCTCCATATGATAAAGGGAGCTGAAATTCCTGCCTGGCGAAAGTGAAAGATCATTGGTTTCAAGCGCTTAACAACAGCAGTAGTAGTAGTAGTAGTAAAGGCCAACCTCTTGCCATACAGCATAGTACAATATTTTGTTCAAGTTTTTAATGCTCTTATCAACATATGAGTGGACAAATATGCTTTATGCAAACGTTTATTATCATTTGATCAATGACAAATATTCTCCTGAATATTTTCAAGACAACAACCTGGAAACTCTCTCTCTCTCTCTCTTCACTCTCTCTCTCTTCACTCTCTCTCTCTTCACTCTCTCCCAACCCTGTGTACTTCTCTGCACTGAGCCAGTTGCTCAAACAGACAAGCCTTTTTACAGTTGTCTGCGAAATGCCGCTCCTCTGTCTTCATAACAGTCAAAGCATGAGCCTGAAGTTCCCACCTTGGGTCAAAATAATGCGCTGTGATGTGCAGTCGACACGTTGGATGCGATCCGAATGATCTCACACAGTCCCTCGTCCTCCACGATGTTGAGCTGTAGTGCAAGCTGTAGCCGCCGCCACCCATTTAGCTATCGCTGTTGAAAGCTTGCTGCTCGTAGAAGTGTCTCCCCGGCAAACTTTCAAGCGTGGTCTGCCGCAAGCGAGCGGCAAGGGCGGGGCTGTCAGCATCAGCAGCTTGGCTTGCTGTTTAAAAAACCTTTTTTGTATCCAAAACAACGTCAAGCCTTTGGGCTCTGAAACTACAGGGCGGGCCGAGGACAAATACACATGCGCTAATCGCACGTTGAAATAATTAGTAAACTATGTCTAATTTTAACCCAAAAAGTTAATTTACACACTTTCTGATGTCTTTTATACATAAATATGTGTCCCTGTTGTGTAAGGAGAATCACAAAGTGTCATATAAAGGTACTGTCCATGTGGTAAACCCGTGAGAAAGAAACGTTTGACCTCCATACTCTTTCAGAAATAATGCTTGATGTGGTTTGGAACATAACATGGCATTTAATCACGGCAGCAGTTAGCTGAGTTTCTGCTGGTAGACAGACTTCTCTTCACAGCGCTCACTGCTTGTATGGGAACACTCCAAATGGGGCATTGCCAGCAGCAGCTCAGTTAGATTTAAAACTACAGACCATAGACTGTATATATAAATGGACGTAGTGTCCATGACGTCACCCATAGGATTCTGCAGAGTTGCCGTGAAGCCCTTAGTAGGCGGAGTCGGCCACTAACGGCTCGACTGTGACGTCAGAGTCTAATCCCGCCTGCTCCAAATAAGGACAAAGAGGCGGAGCCGAGGCGGGACCTGCTGCCTCCGAACTGGAAGTAAACAGAACTAGCTCAGGCTACGAAGCTAAGCTAACATGAAATACATGCATACCAAGTTACTGCTAACAGTGTAGTTCCCCTATATAAACGTTACATTCATAATCAAATGAGACAATCTGCAAGAGAATTAGCTATATTTTGTTATTCTTAATGCTTGTCATTCACACGTTGAGAAAAGACGGACTCCACCGCCCGGACCTAACGGAGCCGCAGTGGGCTAGCTCCGGGACACCGGCTGGAGCTAGCCCCCTGCGGCTCCGTTAGCTCCGGCGGCCACCACTGGGATAATTGGGTCCCCTATTAACATTTGCTCCCGTTTAGCATTATGGGCGTCATAGCCATAGACTATAAAAGTCTTACCCAAGGCTGAATCATAAACTAAAATGTATATGTATGTATAAAGGGTTACATCCTTAGCTGGCTAATAAGTAGCAAGCTAAGCTACCAAGCACACAAACACCTGCGAACGGGGTTAACATGTATAATATTATAATTTTAGACTTATTGGAAGTTCTGTTAGTACATTCAAGCGCACAGCACGACATTTTAATTGTCTGGTATTTGTAACAATATTCCCTAACAGGCACAATCACCACGAACACCGCTAAAGGGTCAAGTACAGTAACTACAACTAACTAACGTTGTAGCCTCTATGGTTGTAGCCTAGCAGAGTGGACAAGTTGCTGTTAGCTGACAGTGAGGCATGTACATGTCCATCAAAGTGACCACGCCCTAATTTATGCAAAAGCTTTAAGGCTTAATATTAAATAAACAGATGTGTTGAGAAAAAATTCACCCCCCACACAGTAGTCATGAAGGGGGAATCTAACTATACAGAGAATATGGTTTTTTGAACCACGATGTAAACATGTTTATTTCTGCTGTAAAGGGCATTTTAACATGGGGGTCTATGGAAATTGCTCCCTTCTGCAGCCTGCTCCTACTGGCCACTAGACAAACTGCAGTGTGTGGCACTTCCGTATTGGCGTCCCGGCTTTTCCCCAGAGTTTGCCGCTTGCTACAGACCCAGAATCAGCACTTCAGTAACAGGGCTGAAATAGAGGGCTTGAGGCAGGCAATGGGTGATCTGTTTGGTATTTTGAGCAAAACAGTTCATAGACATGTTTTGTATAGATATGGCCCTATAATATATTGTTCAAACATAGTATAATATCTGACCTTAATCAAATGTAATAATATACTGCATTTTGTTCCTAAAACATTTAGTTATTTCATATTTCATAAAGTTGATTATTGCAGCCAAACAAATGATGGTAATGTCAAATAAAAAGCTGTGATAACTATAGATACTGTATGAAGACTCCAGGAGAGTCCATTAACACTCTGCCCTCTGAGCGAGTGGACTGTCAAAGTAATTTAAACCCTGACCGCAAACAAACTCACCAACAGAGGGGCTCACTGAGACCTAATCTTAGCTCCCCTGAGGTTAAAGTTTAGCATCCTGAGCCGCATAAACACAGAGTCATTAGGGCGCCTACGAGGCTCTCTCTTTTCCTGCCTAAGTCTTTGCATTCTTTGAATGAAGAAATATATATATATACTCACCGTGACTTTGCCATCAACTCCGGCCTCTCTTCCAAGCATAACCCAACACCAGCACCGTCTCTTAAATTACAATTAAGGTAATGACCGTTTGAAAAAGGATCCTGTAAGGGCATTGAATAGCCTTTGTTAATCACTTTAAAGACGCGGAAGGAGCGGGAAGACGCTCAGAGCATCTCATTAATCTCATCTCGCTCTGTTCGTGCACTCGGATTGGAAGCACTTCTTTTTATTTATATTTATTTCAGCTGATTTAACAGTAGAGTTTTGAGATGTGCCTGAATAAGTGAAAATACTTGTGTGGGTGAGCCACTGCATTATTACCAGCATTTTTGACCATTGAAAGGTGTTGCACTTGTTGACTCACTCGAGTAAAGTACCAGCAAGTGAAACCTAACTAACTGACTCTTGTCATAATTCTCCCATTTTATCAGGGGCGTAACAATTACTGTTCTCATTTGTGAGATTTCATGTAACAACAGGAAATAACCTCCTGTCCAGATAAACAAAGAGGCTGCAACGATATCATAGCTTTTTGATTTTGCAGAACTTGTTGTTGTTTTAAAGGGGCCCTATTATGCTTTTGTGGGTGTTCCTTTCTTGTAGTGTTTTCCCCCTAAATTGTAGTCCTTTGCTTACTTTCGCAACATAGCGTCATCCCTCTGTAACATTCAAGTTTTATTGGCAAGCGCTCCAACAAATGGTACGTGATATCATACCATCTTATTTCAATACAATAGACATATCTAAGAAAAATATGTTCCAAAATTGAAAGTTTCTCCCAGCATGAAAACACGGAAGCTAAATGTGCTTGACAAAGACAGTGTCCCCAGCTCTATAGTCATCCATTTTCAGTGTTGGGAAGTAAGCAAAATGGGTGAAATCATAGATGTTGCCAAGAGAATTGGCATGTTTATCTTGAAGCCATTGATATGAATCAATTTTAAGAAACAATAGATGCACAGACATTTCAAACACATCACTTTCACCCTTGAAAAATAACACGTTTATTTGTGTTTTACCAAATAATGTATTGGGGTATATGAGGCGAGATCATAATAGATCAGCCAAAACAAGATTGCCATTGAGACAAACAGTTGGCAAATGAGACCCAAATAATCCAATTGTTGGGTGATTGTGACTTCACATCTTGTATGTATTCTATTTGATGTATTCATTTATTTTGGTTTAGAATGTTCTGTCAAACCGATCATATTTTGGGGTCATATACTTGCTTTTGTACAAACAGTTATTACTAATGAATGCAAACAAAGCATTTTTGACCTTGAATAATCACTGAATTGCAGAAACCTGTCAAAAGTAATTGCACACATGATATATTAGGACAGCAGTCCATGCCTAACCACGGTAGCTATTATCTGCAGCGCAAATACAAAAAAGTACATGCATGTGTGAGTCTCTGTACTGCAGTGCATACATACACTCTATTCGTCTGTGTTAATAAATGTATGCATGCACATGTCTGCACGTCCTCTTTGGAGGGATGGAGACTTTTATGATTTGTGTATGCATGTTTGAGTGTACCTCCCATTCCATTTCTTTGATAGATTTTGCTTCAATCAGCCAGGCGGCTTTGTTGTCCACAAAACTAGGAAATACAGAATCTCACCAATGACACTGTCACACTGTCAGACAACAATATATTATGGAGTTGACCAATTACTTATCTCGAAAGATACATACACGGCACTCGTCGCATTCATGGCGGTGGATCCCCTACACCATTTCCACTGCCAAGATTGCTTTCATGAAAAAATGGGTGAAAACACAAAGATGCAAAAACCTGCATCTCCTTAAGAGAAAAATAAGCAATGGAATGAAAGCAGAGAATGGAGGAAGCAGAGGTCTTTAAGTCAGCGGATGAAACATGCCTACAAGGATTTTCAGCCCTTAAACTAATGATTGCATGTCATCAAGATTAATTTGGGTGGCATTTACGCTTAAATGGCTCAAAGAAGCCCTCTGCATTGCAGCTCTTGGATGGAGAGGATTAACAATCATTCATGAGCTCATGAATGAATTGATGATATTGTGTGTGATTGTTTTCACATTTCAGACCTGCTTTCTTAAGTTTAATCAAATCAAACCAAAGTGCTGTACATATAATAAAAATAGCCTACAGTAGAGACACTTTACAGCAAATACAACAGCACAGATTGTTCAGAATATCAGTATGAGAAAAACGACACCCTCTATCCTTAGACCCTCACATCGTACAAGGAAAAACTTCCAGAGAAAGCCCACAGTTTAAGGGGAAAATGGGAGAAACCTCAGGGAGAGCAACAGAGGAGGGATCCCTCTACCAGGACGGACAGACGTGCAATAGATGCCGTGTGTAAGTCGAAGAGATAATACATTTTACAGCATATAGACCGAATGTTAGGAAATGCATGTGTCTGTAATAAGAAGATGAATCCACGAGGATGTCAGCTACAATCCTGTGGAAGCCATCAGGGAAGCAGCATGACGAGACCCAAAGCAGGACCGCAGAGACAGGTTCAGCCACGACCCGAAGTCCACGACTTAATCCAGAACTCAGGATAGAGGATCCAAGACACAGGACTACAGCAAGACGATCAGCATCGACTCCGGATCCCGGCGTAGATATAGATACAAAACAAGAAAAAAGATTTGGCTGGGTTAATCGGAACAATAGAATACACAGACAGAGAGGGAAAAGGTCATTGGATAAAAGTTATTCTTGATAACCCTCTAGAAAGATCTCATGAACTTCCCCACTCAATCTATCAAGACCCGAGCAGTTCTATTAGATATAGGATAAGAAACAGAGATAGGGAGCACAACAAGCGCTTTACCGCTCTTGAGGTCCCATGTTTCTCTGAAGGAATCCAGCATCGAGGTTTATTTTAGTCCAAGAATGTGGAGATTCCCCACTAGAGGGGAACTTAGGGATTTTAGCCTTTGCAGACCATTTACATGCACAAAAACCTATATAAACACACTTAAAGAAAGGGACAACCCCCCAAAAAGCTAAATACTACCCCTTTAACGTATAACCATCATTCATCATCCTTCCCCTAACACTGTTGGAGATAAGGCATGTTTCTACACCTACAGGAGCAGAACAGAAACCATGGGGCCGCACATATCAACAAAACTCTTTCTTCATCTCTGCGGCAAACAAATTACTCATGGATAATATGCAGCATTGATCAATTTAAACTGTATGCATGTCAAGCTTCTTAGTTCTAAACACATAAATAAAATAAATATCACTAAACCAATATATGCAGCCATATCACCTCCTATAAAAAGAAAACTTAATCTACATAAAATGTGCTGGTCTTGCCCACACTGTTTAAAATGTGATCTCTGGAGTGCGAAAACACAACAGCAATGCACATTTACTGTGTAAGGCCAAGATAATAAAAAGGGTATTGTATGCCAAGATGCTCACAAAAACTCATCTGCATCATTATTGCTTCAAAATAAACAGATACTTGTAAAATAAATTAAAGTTAGTTCAGGTTTTTCAATGCAGCAGATTATGCAGAATTCCACACCTCCAACACAGGGCACAATGTTAAATATTCACTAGATATTTAATAATATGGACTGCTGTCCGCAACAGCAAATACACTCATGTTTTATAATCAGTTGTATTTGCTGGCAAATGTTTTCCTGAGGCCACCTGTTTATCTGGAGACAGTAGGAATTAGTTGTTGTCCAAAATTGCATATACTGCATTTTCATAAAAACAACTCGTAATGAAAATAATCACATACTTTATTAATAATAAATCATTTTTAAGAGAAAATATGTATTCCTGATAATGAGCTAAAGTTTTAGATAGTAAGTGTATGAATTTGAAAACAACTTTGATCTTTTCATCCATCTACATTCATTTTGGTTTATTTGTGAATTTTAATGCGACTGTTGCCTGTGGTCGTGGCTTTTGAATATTTATTTGTAAGCTTGTGACCCCATAAGTATAGCTTTCTCTTGCAACCCAAAATGAATTAAAACGTATTCATAAAAAACCCTGATAAAATAGCCCTTGTAATAACTGAATGCAGCTGTGTGAAAATGCAAATGATATAAGGAAAGTGACTTTATTTCAGGCAGGAGAAATATTTGAACGTGTAAAGTGAACCACATAGGAATTGTTCTGAATGCATTATTAAACATCGCCCCTTAATGTCTCATCAACAACCATCAGCTCTGTTCCGTCTGACAACTTATCAGATGGATTCAGCATCAATTTGACTAATTGATGATGTCGCAAACAAAGTAAGACTTGTTCCTGTCTTCATATAGCTGTCGAACCGCTCTCTGTCTTTATGTTTCATTGTTTCCCCTCCAGACAGCTTTTGATGCCTTTCAGTAACAGACCTGTCAAATGTAAAACAAGCCTTTACTGGGAAATAAGCGCTACAGTTTCTGAAACTCAGCCTGTCTAGCTACTTTTTCTCATTGGCAAGCAGAATTTTCACATATGCATGTTTAAAAAGACCCTACTGTAGTAGAATCATAATGATTTTTGATTTATGATAAGCCTTACGATTGAGTTCAATGGCAACCATTTTGCGTTTTCTGTAGTTTCCATTTGTGTTCTTCCATTCATTAATGGATTCGTTAATATTTCATGAAAATCGAATCTCCAATTTGCTGGTTGCCACAGTTATTTGAATGTTTTGAGCACCTGAGCTGAATTTTTGTTTCTTTGCAGTAGAAATACAGAAACAGCTAACTTAGAGGATAAATGTTTGACCAAAAAAAGAAGATTATTTATTAAATACCAAATTACCTTTACTAGGAAAGACAAATGTAATACTTAAGCTGCATTAGTATTTGACATCATCCAGGAATGTGTCTCAGGCTGATATGGCGCTCCAGAGCTAGGGGAGTGAAGGCTTTGCAGTAGTCAGAAGATAAGTCTATGTTAAAGGGTTGCTGAGATCTGCTTGTTTCTATAGGCACTTTGTGGCAACAAAACAGAAACTGCATTTATCAGCAGAACAACGAGGAACCCGAGGGGACATTAATGAGAAGGTCATTTTTTTATTTATCTTTTGATGCTAAAAGCCTTTTTATAGGGTACAAGGCTCTTGCAAAGACTGAATGTATAGTGTTGTAAAAGGAGGTCCATGTGTTGGTTTAAATACAAATGGTAGTTGAGTGTAAAGTGCTGATTAACACTACTGCTATTCAGTCGTTATATCATCATATACATCTTTGTAGACTTGATTCAATAAAAAGTACAACAAAAGAAAAGGGTACAGACTTTAACAAACTTTGAAAAGTTGGTTTACATAAGGTTAAAATTGTATTAATCTGACAGAACTGTAAGGGTAGTGGATAGTGATGCCTCCTCTTCTCTTGCCGTCTGAAATATGGTGTTCCCCAAGGCTCCATACGTGGCCCAATGTTTTTATGAAGTTAACAGACACATTTGTTTCCAATTGAAAACCAGTGAAGTAGAAACATGTCCAAAAGCTCTTGTCCATCAGAATATACAGAGCTGAACGTCCCACGATTAATCAAGCTAGATGAAAACAAATCTGAAATAATTATTTTTGGCCCTTCACAATCCATCCCAACTTTGTAAAAACATCTTTGCTCCAAGTTTACAAATGTAAAACCTGCAGCTAGAAACCTGGAGGTAATATTTGAAACAAATCTTACACTTGCAAAACAAGTAACTAAAGTTAATCAATCATATTTTCCTCAATTGGTAAGAATCTCATAAATCCAGTCTTTTCTCTCTCACCTTGATTTTGAAACAAATGTTTTCTGTTGCCATGCTATACTCAATTACTAGTCATGGTAATTCACAATCACTAGTATGATGATGATGTGGATCACTACAATTATTTTATTTAATGATTCACATTAATCGTCAAAATATGGTTACAACTCTAAATGGCATCACTTAACCTTACCTGTTTAGCATCAGAAATAGGCATATCTATTTGTGAATTTCCTTTGTAGGGAAAACAAACAATCAAGCAATCTCAAATATCCCTACAAAGTACACAGGGATAATATTTACAGTACAATGAAACTTGGTTATTTTTTAACAGATGATTAATAGAAAACTCCAATTTGAGGGTTTTACCAAGGAGGAACGCTTCCCTCTTCATGTGTCACACCGCCTGGTGAATTTCAGGCAGGTGAAAATAAGTCAGAGGTGTCTGTCATGTATGTGTGCAGCCTCCACAGGACTACAGTAGTTGAGTGTGAACTAAACAGACTGTTATGAAATAAAAAAACAACATGTATTTTAGCTTGAAGAATGCAATAGGAAAACATGATTGAGTTTGTGCCATGCTCATTCTTTTGTGCAACATAACCGACACATGATATAACAACTGGAGCTAAATCAGCTCTGGCTGCATAAAGGCTTAAGGGACGAGTTTATAACACAAACACACTTTGTCATAATTTCCTTCAGGCCTGTTCATTTCATTCACTTGTGTGTTACAGATGAAATGCAAGCTATTGTTTATAGCTTATTGTTTATTTGAAACATGACACTTATATTATCCCATCATGAGCTATCAATTCCATCAGTGATACGGTTAAAAAAAGATGAAACGCATTTTACTTTCAAACGACAGCTTCTTTATTGTCTGTTTTAATTTTTAATCTCCAAACTGGGTCAGTATTTAAATACTCTTTAGATTAAGGCTACATTACAATAAATACAAAATTCTTATCTTCAAACTAGTTTAATAAAAGCAAATAAGGCACAGTTCCTACCTTTACTTACAAGATGTAGGAGTCATCGTAAAGAGCAGCTTTTAAGTGATCACATGATTAATCAAATGTAGACTCTGTGCAGGAATAACAAGTGTTAAACACAGGATTATACACATGACGAACATTTGTATCAAAATAAATTCATGCTTCAAAAAATGTTCACATGTATAGAAAAAAATAACTTTATAGAATCTACAAAGAGAATTTTCTGAAAATAAATATTCTGTAAAACCCTGTATGATGTAAGCTCTCTGAGAAATCGTAATTGGTAAGGAACAATCAACACAATATTTACCATGGCAAGCTTCCAATCATTCAAAAAGGGAATATATTGTTCGGGCATGCACTGACAAAATATAATTTTCTTAAATTAATCATGTTGCAGTTTAATAAGTATGGTTTCAGGAAGACAGTGAAAAAGTGATAATATTATAACAGTTGATGAATAAATTGTAATAATAACAATTGTGACTTTGTAACTTTTGTAGACGTTTTGATGGGACTGAAGTGAAGTGAGTTTTAGGCCTCTGAGTGAACTGATTGGTTTTATTCAGGATTCTGATTGATCTGAAGTGGACGTAAAACCTGACAACTCAGTTTTTGAATGGATTTGAGTGTATTTGTTATTGTTAGCCTAAAAGCAAAACTCAGCAGAGCTGTTCTGACAGGCTCATTAGCTGTTTCTTAAGGACAGTCTGACGTAGGAAGCGATCAAAAACAGGATGTTTTGACGGATTGAAGTGACAACACCGATGTGTTAATTATTGCAAACTTACATACAATATGTAACCTATGCTTCACAGTGGTGCCAACAAACACACTTGTTTCTACTTTCTACAACTTACAAGTAAAGGCTGTTTACTAGCTGTCCTAATCGGTCCTGCTGTTGCCATAAAATAAACAGCAGCTAGCTTAATGAGTCAGAAAACAAGCGTTTCTAAGCATCCTAGTTAAAAGTCTGTGTTGCGGCCGGGCAACTGGTTTATTGCAAAACACCACTTGTTCAGAAATCTAATACATTATAAAAATAGTAATAGCACAATGCCTTATTGTTAAATCAATCAAAGCAACGCAAAAAAATAGTTTGATCTGACATCTCAATTTATCTTTAGCTATTCCTCTTGACCTAAATTATGGGAAAAGCCTAAGAAGGATAAAGATCAGCATTGCAGAACTGACACTTGGTATCTTATTTGTACGATAATTTTGTCCTCTATAAAATAAACGCTCAATGCTAAAAGTAATCATTTTGTGAAGCTTACAAGAAGCAGTTTTTGGGTCTGAGCTCTTCAGCTTGGTTTAAGCATCTCTTGTCATGTGATCGCTTTCAAGTCAATCATTCTTGGTGTAGGCCATGATGTTGATGAACCTGGGAGCACAGCTCTCTTGCAAATACATCTTTAAATAGTAGGCTGTTACAAACATGACCACAAAGATAGCCTTATGAACACACATCTCTGGCCATGCATTATATCAGCTATTCAGAAAAAGAAACCCATGTGGGTAGGATTTTTTGGTGTGCTAAAAACTTTTTGTAAAATTACACATTTCAAGTTATGGCTTTCCTCAAGCCTCTGGTACTTAGTGGAGCATTTCCCATCTGGCGATACTAATAAAGATGCAGAGTTGAAAGAACCAACAGGTGGGCACACCATTTTGGTTATAAAATTAAAAACGTCCTCCTGTGGTAAAAGCAGCTGATGCGCCCTTGAGCAATGCATTACACGTGTGAATGCTCCTGTGTGATTGCAGTTGCTGAGATGGCAGATCGTTTTTTTGTTGACCTTCTTAGATAAATGAAGGCTTACAGTGTGGGATGGGTCAGAAACATCCTTATGTGTCTTATTGAAACCAGAGGAAGACTTCTTTAACTGCATGAAATTTCCATTTATGGTGGAGACGCGGGACTGTGAATGTCCGTGAAAAGCATTTTGCTGTGACAAAATTGAATTCCATCTGTCAAGTTGTGTGATTGTGTGTGTGTGTGTGTGTGTGTGTTTAAAACAGTATGACAGGCTGGATGTTTAAATCACTGTGCGACCTTCAATGTGTGATATTATGTGTGATGGTGTTTCTGGGGGAGGGGTCGGTTTGGAGTACATTATAAAGGAGGAGGGGTCAAGGAACTGGATGATTATGGGATGTTTTTCTCTTTCCACCAGCCAGCTCACAAAGTTGATGGCTGTCAATCTCTGTGCTATTATAGGCTGTATATGAGTGTATGCAAATGAGTGTGAAATGTGAGTATGACATTAGACATTTCGAGTCTGTTTGTGTGTGTCTGTGAGTGTGTGAGTGGAAATCACCTATCTTTAGCTTGAGGCTCAAACTGCTTATCTGATCTGTAACATGATAGTATGAACACTGTTCTGTATGTGATGCTCTTTAAAAAAAAAATCTGATTAAGTCTATATCTTGTTTTCAATCAATCAATCAATCAATCAATCAATCAATGTATATTTATATAGCCCAATATCACAAATGTTATATTTGTCTCAGTGGACTTTACAGTTTGTACAGAATATCAGTATGACAATACGACACCCTCTGTCCTTAGACCCTCACATCGTACACGGAAAAACTTCCGGAGAAAACCCACAGTTTAAAGGGGAACATGGGAGAAACCTCAGGGAGAGCAACAGAGGAGGGATCCCTCTCCCAGGACGGACAGACGTGCAATAGATGCTGTGTGTACATTTAAAAGATAATACATTTGCAACATAGGTAGTCCAAATGTTTGGAAATGCATGTGTGTATAATAGGAAGATGAATCCCCGAGGATATCTATCCAGGACCTATGATCCAGGACCACAGCCACGACTCAAGATCCAGGGCTCGCGATCTCTGGTTAGTACACGAGCTGCAGCATTTTGAATCAGCTGAAGCGACTTGACTGACTTCTTGGTACACCCTGATAATAAAGAGTTACAATAATCCAGCCTTGAAGTAACAAATGCATGGACTAGTTTCTCTGCATCGTTTTGAGGCAAGATATGCCTGATTTTTGCAATGTTACGTAGATGGAAGTAGGCGGTCCTTGAAATTGATTTTATGTGGGCGTTAAAGGATAAATCCTGATCAAATATAACACCAAGATTCCTTACAGTCTCACTGGAGGCCAAATTAATGCCATCCATAGTTAGTATATCTTTAGATAATTTGTTTCGTAGATTCTTCAGGCCAAGTACAATAACTTCAGTTTCAAAAAGTTTAAGGTCATCCACGTTTTTAAGACCTTGAGGCAGTCTTGAATTTTATTTAGATGATTAATTTCATCAGGCTTGATTGATAAATATAGTTGAGTATCATCCGCATAACAAGGAAAGTTTACAGAATGATTCTTATAATATTGCCTAACGGAAGCATATATAATGTTTTCGATCTAGTTGTAATATTTGTCAGTGATGTGAAAGCCTTTTTAAACCAGAGCCACTGCACTGCACAATATGATTTTGCTACCCAACAAATCCTTTACATGAGCTTTGCATATAACACTGGCAACAATTGTCCCTATAAAAGCATTCATTGTAATTTTCAACTCACTGATGTTAAAAACACTAACCACAGGGATCATTGTAATATAAATGTAAACTTAGAATTTGAATAATGTTTCACATTAATCTGTATTTTATTATAGAAGAGGAGTCATCCATTGCCCATACTTTATTTGTAACTAATATGTAATGTATACAGTATAATCTAGTTTACTGTGAGTGTTCTTCTTGACAGGTTTTCAGTTGAAATTACAATCAGTTGAATTCAGAATGAATATTACATTATTTAGTTTATTTTAAATTCCAAATATATTCAAATGCTTATTTATTCATGATTGCCTTTAACAGTTCGGGTACAAAAATAAAGTTTTGAAAAGTGTTAGGGTTAGTGTATCTTATTTAAAAGCAATGAAAACATGTTCACAATTTGGTCCAAACAGACTTCTGTTTCACCGACTGCAAACAGTGTTGACAATTTAACTTTACCAGGTGGGCTGCCCTGTTAGATTTTATTTCTTGGCCTCAGCACATATGTAGGAGATAAAACCTAAAATGAAATTAAGAGCCTTCAAAGTACGGGTATTATTTTTAAACAGCTATGCAGTTTTATCAAAATAATAAATACCCATTTCATGTCTGTTACCATGGTATTTACATAACCTTTTTTGTGACACTATTAGCCTTCCAGGCCCGTCTTTACACGTTCATGTTCGTAAGTACACAGAAAAAACATGTGTTTATCTACATATGTTCACACATTGTAATGTGTCTTTACACTACAACCCATGCCTGCATAAATCTATGCATATCGGTGTGTGTGTGTGTGTGTGTGTGTGTGTGTGTCAGACAGCTCCTATTGCTCTTTTGGATGAGAGCAGGGAGTCAGAGTGCCAGAGTGTCGACAAGCTTGCTGGGAGAAATACTGGATATAATCACAGTGTCTGGGCGCATCGGTTCGTGCCTCAGCGTCATGTGTCTCTTGGTCTGTCTGTCTGTCTAACTGCCTGCAGTCAGAGTAGCAAGCATTAGACAGCAGCTTAAGAAAGGCCATATCTCACCAGTTTTTTTTTTGTTCCATTCTTCCGCTAGCTTTATCCACTATCCTCTGGCAGGATATCGTTCCCACAGTGAAATGTGGCATATGAGTTTCTTTAAACAGCTAACGCTTGACGCATATTATGCATTATGTGTGTGTCAGTAAATGAAACCTTTTGACAGCTGTTTGTGTTGAAATACTCCTAACGGCGATTTGTGTAAATGTTCCTGTGTTCGCAGATAATGAATGCACAGGAGTGTGAGCTTTTGTGCGTGTATTGGCTTGTACAATGTAGCCCTCCTGACTGGTGCCTGTCCGAGGCTGGCCGTGATGTTGCTTGCTAGCGGAGACAGATATGGATGGCCAAGCAGTAGAGGGTCAAGGATACAGCTGGCTCAGCCCCAGGCCTGTGCACCGGCAGCACAAACACATAGACGTTGAAGGACAAGAATATTCCATGTGAAGAAGAAAATACAGCACTGTCTATGACTCAGATGGACAATCTTATAGAAAAGTTTTGACATGAGATGATCTCATTTAATTTAATTTCAAACCTTTATTTAATCAGATTGGTCCATTAAGATCATAGATCTCTTTTTCAAGGGAGACCTGCAGCATATAGGTTCCACATGAAACATAAAACAATAAAGGACATCATACATTATATTTACAGGATACATTTACATAGTTATAGACATTTACAAGTGCCCATAGTATCAATGAGCATTTCATTTAGCCTAGCTTTAAAAACATGCAGAGGAATGAGATTGCTCAGTTTCAATTATTGCTGAAGATTGTTCCAAGCAAGTGGAGCTGCGCACATAAAAGCTGTCTTACCTAAGACTCTGCTCTTGGCACATCTAACAATACTACATCATGCGATCTCAATAGCTGCTTGCAACTCTCTGTGTTATCAGAGAGCAGATATAATACGGGAGTTTACCCAACAAAGCTTTATAAATAAACGTGTACCAATGACTGAGCCTCTTTACAGTAAGTGATGGCAAACCTGCCTTGGTATACAGTGTACAGTGATGTGTAAGTGCTTTACAATTTGTGACAAATCTCAGTGCGCTGTGATAGGCGGCATCTAACTTGTTCAGGCAATAGGCAGGTGCATTCATATACACAAATCACCATAGTCCAGCACAGGTAAAAAGGTCACGGAGCCTTTTCCTGGCCTCAAGCGAGAAACAGGACTTGTTTCTAAAAAAGAAACCTAGTCTAACCCTCAGCTTTTTAAGCAGGTTATTGACATGATGTTTAAAAGAGAGACAATCATCAAGCCAGATACCTAGGTATTTATAACAGGTAACCACTTCTAGTACTTGTCCTTGCATAGTAACAATATCTAAAACAGGCTCTGGTGTCTTTTTAGCTTTTGAAAAGAGCATTACCTTGGTTTTATCAACATTTAAAAGAAGCTTAAGCTCAGCGAGCTGAGTCTGAATAATGTTAAAAACAGCCTGTAATTTAACACCAGCCTCCTTAATGGAGGGACCTGCACAGTACATAACGGTATCGTCCGCATAAAAATGTAAAGTAGCTTCATTCACATTTTCACCTAAACTATTGATATATATGGAGAATAAAAGTGGACCTAGAAATGCATCTTCCAAATTCAACTAGTGTATTACCTGTAAAATTAGGTGTGAGTGAGTTACTCTCATTGGTTAACACTTGACCAGCACCCGCCGTGTGTTACAGTTTGATTGACAGCAAACACACCCCTGTGATGATAGCCTTCCCTGCTTTCTGAACAGCCATTGGATAAATCTGATTTTAGAAAAGCGTTTTAGCCTATCAAAGTGAAATATGCGGGACATCGTCTCAATTTGCGGGACGCACCAAAAGTCGTGAAAATGCTGTGCAGTCCCGTGCAAAGCGGGACATCTGGTCACCCTAGTCTTGGTTCTGGGAGTTTTGGAAAATGAAACAGTGAACTCCGTATCGCATTCTAACGCTGATACAAATATGTTTAAAATGTACATAAAATAGGCTTTAAGGCCACATCCGGTAAGATTTCTGCTGCTGGATCATATTCCGACGTTACAAGCCATTTTCAACATTCTTGTCCAAACTTCAACAACAAATGTGAAGTTTATAAATATCTTCACTCTGGCCTGAGTTTTACAACAGATACATTTTTATTAATCTACAAAGCCACTTTGGTGCGGATATTACTTTAATTACATTTATTTGTAGACAAGGCTTAGGTTTGATGTAAACTTTCAGACCTTCAGAGAGTAACCCCAGAAAAAGCTGAGAAAAAATACTACTTAACACTACCTGTGTAGGGGCAAACAGAAGACAAAGTTGTATAATTTAGAACTGGTGGAGACCAAAAACAGAGTTAAAAGAGTGAATATTTGGCTTACATTCACCAGTTTACACACACGTAACTCCAAATAACTGCTGAATGTGTAAATAGGCAACTGTTTGCTGACAATGTTGCTAGGATATGTTTTTGTCGGGTTAATACATTTCCATACTGCCCAAAAATCAGTTATTGCAGGTTTAAATAAAACATAAGGATTGGAACAAAGCTACAGTATTACCCAAACTATTTTTTCGGACATGAAATGTGAGCTGATCTAAAATGTCAGCCCTACATATTCACGGAACAGACAATCTATAAAGATATGCTAAGTTTAGAAGGTCAAATTCTTCAAAGATGAATATGGAGGATAGATAATATGTTGTGTTTTCCGAGCAGACAGCTGTTGGCTATTGATCAGATGTATCACTATTTGAATCCACTCTGCCATGTTTATTGATTGATGTAAGGTCTGCCAAGTTGTATATTTAGAAGAGCATATCAGCTCTTCACTTATCTTTATTGCTGCCCAGGACCTGTGGACCTCCAAAAAGGCCGCCGGAGAGTTATTTTCACACTAGAAAAGCCCTCCATTATCTGAAAGATTATAGGAGCACTGACACTGTGGCAGTGATGGTTAATTTATTTGTGTATACAAAAAAAGAACCAACAGGATGGGTGTATTAAGTCATTAAGTCAACACTTGACTTTTTGCTAAATAAGGTCACTCTGATGTGATTGGGAAATGAAATGAGTCTAATGTAGCTTGCTTTAATATACTGTGTGTAAATGGATAGTGTCTTCTTAGATTACTGTCAAACTGTGATTTAAATCACCTTTTGGTGACACAAAATGCTTAAATGCTTAACCCCTTGTAAGTAGGTTTGAACAACTTCACTCTGTAGCAACAGACCAACAGTATCTCTAAAGATTAAAGATAACAATCAGATCTGTGGTGATTTTGGACTCAGATTATTTGGATTTCTGGGCATTTTGTATCCAATCCAATCTGGCTAGTCTTTCAGGTTCAGTGAACTCTCCTCCTCAAGGTGCCTTGATCCCCGTTGCTGTGCAATAAACTGCGGTGTAGTAGTTTTAGTCAACTTTCGCTTGAGGAACCAATCCAACCATAAAAATAAAGTGTCTCTCAGAGGATTTAATATTGAACTGTCACGCAAGATCAACTTCCCAAATAACAGCCGATCCCCTCTTCCCTTGCCAATAAACAAATGCAGAAAATTATAAATCTGTTATGGCCTGGAGGCTGGTTTCCAGGAGCGTTGGCTGCAATTCAGATGAGACTATCCAGGGAGGTGATTTGAATACAAAATTAGGACAAATCATTTAAGATAAAAGTCAATGAGACGGTGAAATTACTATGCGGTGTACCTACAGTAGTAACATCTAGGGTTAAAATATTCAAGCCGGATGATATTTAGTCACTTGCACTGGGGTCTGCTGCCCTTCCAACTGAAACACAATAAGCCCTTACATGAGAGTTAAGTGATTAATGTCCTCATAATTTTTTTCTCATTCAATGAGTTTTAATCCAAAATGTTGCCAAATTAGGGCAGTTTTAATTGTATTTAAGAACAACTGACACACCTCGTCTTGGTAGCCCTCCCGTTCTTCTTGTTCTGCTTAGTCAGTCTCCATGCTGTTTTATCAAACTGTCAAAATGAATCATCTTCTCTAAGGTGTCCACACTTCTCCAAGCCTGTACTTTAATAGGTAATGGAGTCAAGAAGGAAAGGCTAGAAACCAGAGACCCTTTTCCTGTCGTAGACATTTCCACACAGACGCACAGATTTGTATTGTTTTGTCAATAGCATAAAGCCTCACTAATCGTTTTTTCACTGTCGTTTATCACACACACATACATGCAGATCCCAAAACAGCTGCCTCAGCGTATAGGCCAGACTGCTTGCTAAGCCATAATCTATTCTATTGCTGAGGCGTGTGTTTGGTTTATGGGCTGGGGAGTGGTCCTCCAGGGTATCTTGGACTGTCTCAGTGATGTGTTTGGTTGTCTGTATGAGTGTGTGTAAGTGTTTAAACACTTGTCTCACTGCCAGGACTTTGCACATGGGTGGTGGTTTGTTGAAGTGAAAATAAGCTACATTAAAAGCCTGTTAATTTACTCAACAGTTGTAGGTCTAAAGGGTGTGGAAACCCTATACATTGCTTTATGTTGGGGCATCTCACAGGTTGTGTCACACATGACTGGACAGCAGTTTTGTTGACTTAGTTTTCGCTGCTACCAGGCAGTTGAAGCTCATATGCAAACAGTGGGCTGATACCAACAGATTAACTCTGGCCACACAACACTCATGAGCAAATCTGGGTAACAGTCAATATTTGGGGAGCAGCACGGCTGGGTGGTCACAGAGAAAGACCTGCAACCAGAACAGCATGGGTTTGATCCCCAACAGCAGCTAGTGAGGGAGAGAGAAATTTGATTTCTATTCATCTGTTTGATATATTTTCGATGAATTACTTAATTGTTTGTGTGAGAAGATATTGCCAATTCCCATTGATTTCCCAAAGCCAAAGTCTTTAAATGTCCAACAAGCACATATTTAACAACTTATTTAAAACAGAAGCAGAATAGACCAGCCTGTCCTCCTACAAAAAATGACCATATAGGCTGATTGTTCATGCCCTTATTACGACCCAGAGACACTTTTTAAAGTGTATGTTGTTTCTTACACGACCACTAGAGGTGCTCTCGTGGTCGTGTAAGAAACAACATGCTCCCGTTCATTGCAAACGCTCCGGAGGGACGTTTATTCACAAATAACCCTCTCTGGAAAATCCTAAATTGTGGAATAGTTTGGCCATTAAAATGCTTTTTGATTCGATTTCTGGCGAGAAGTGTAAATTGTACTCTTAGAATTCACATCCAGTGGATGTGTAGGATCTATAGTTTGATAGATATTACAAAGATGATTTGAGGTCTCGCCAGGATAACGTGTATGCATCTTCCATGTAAAGTTAGCTTGGGTGAAAACAGTTTTTCCGGTCTCAAAGTTTTCATAATAAAACAGGATATATTCCCCTTACTGTCAAATGATTACACAGTGATATCTGCATTACTCATCTACTAAAAAACATCAGTTTATCCTTGTTAATTACACAATATTAATTGGTTTAAATTGGGTACAATGCTTTTGTGTTTTTAACCTTCGATTCAAGGCAAGGCAAGGCAAGGCAAGGCAAGGCAAGGCAAGGCAAGGCAAGTTTATTTATATAGCACCTTTCAGCACCAGGCAATTCAAGGTGCTTTACATAAATGAAAGACATTCAGACAAATGCATTTAAAAACAGTAAAAGATAATAAAAGAAACATTAAAAGAAAAACAAAAAATGAAAGACATTAAGAAAATGGCATTTAAAATCAGTCATTAAAAAGAAATGCTAATAAAATAAACATTAAAAGATAAAAGTTACACTGCAGTCTAAGATATGAATAGTTCAATTCTTTAGGTTCTTGATTTTTAATTTACTCAAAGAACCTCCCTTTGGAAATCCGAACATTTCCGTCCAGATTTTTAAATTAGACAGACTGTTTTCACCATGTTTTGCTCGCATGACATCCACAATCGGACCCTCAAGAGGGTGTACTAGCCCCCTACTCTGCTTTGCGTGCCATAACAAAGTCTTTAAGTGTTACCTAAACACCCCGTGTTCCAAAACACTATTTTTCACCCGTCGGTGATGTGATACTTGTTCCTCAGTACAAATCACCCAAAAACTGATCGTAAACCCTGGCTACGACGGATATCCCAAATATCCTACTTTCGAGCAGTCCCTCTCATAAATGTCATGGAGTTTAATTACGTTTAAATTTAAAACATTAAAAGAAAAAAAATACATGGATAAAAGTTATAGTGCAGTCTAATATATGAATAGTTCAATTAAAAGCAGCGACAAAAAGAAAAGTCTTCAGCCTGGATTTAAAAAATACATGGATAAAAGTTACGGTGCAGTCTAAGATATGAATAGTTCAATTAAAAGCAGCGACAAAAAGAAAAGTCTTCAGCCTGGATTTAAAAGTAGTAAGAGTGGCAGCGGACCTGCAGGTTTCTGGGAGTTTGTTCCAGATATTTGGAGCATAATAACTGAACGCTGCTTTACCATGTTTAGTTCTGACTCTGGGGACAGAAAGCTCCCTGAAGACCTGAGAGATCTGGATGGTTCATAATTTAGCAGGAGGTCAGAAATGTATTTTGGGCCTTAAACCATTCAGTGCTTTATAAACCAGCAGCAGTATTTTTGAAATCTATTCTTTGACACACAAGAAGCCATTGTAAAGACTTCAGAACAGGAGTTATGTGATCCACTTTCTTAGTGTTAGTGAGGACTCGAGCAGCGGCGTTCTGAATCAGCTGCAGCTTTCTAATAGATTTTTTAGTGAGACCTGTGAAGACACCATTGCAATAGTCCAGTCTACTGAAGATAAAAGTATGGACACGTTTTTCCAAATCCTGCTGTGAAATTAGTCTTTTAATCCTAGATATATTCTTTAGGTGATAGTAGGGTGATTTAGTAACTGTTTTAATGTGACTGTTGAAACTCAGGTCAGAGTCCATGACTACACCTAGATTTCTGGCTTTATCTGTTGTTTTGAACATTGCAGACTGAAGCTCAGCGCTAACTTTTATACGTTCTGCCTTGGCTTCAAAAACCCTTACCTCAGTTTTATCTTTGTTTAATTGGAGAAAGTTCTGACACATCCAGTCATTGATTTGTTCAATGCACTTACTCAGTGTTTGAATTGGAGCATAGTCTCTTGGTGAAATTGTTACGTACATTTGTGTGTCATCTGCATAGCTATGGTAACTTATTTTGTTGTTCTTCATTATCTGAGCCAGTGGTAGCATGTAGACGTTAAAGAGAAGAGGCCCCAAGATTGAGCCTTGAGGTACCCCACATGTCATATTTGTCAACTCAGATGTGTATTTACCTATAGAAACAAAGTTGTTTCTGTCCTTTAAGTAGGATTCAAACCAATTTAGAACTGTTTCCGAAAGTCCCACCCAGTTTTCCAGTCGGTCTAGTAATATGCTGTGGTCAACAGTGTCAAACGCCTTACTGAGATCTAATAATACTAACACTGAAGTTCTGCCACTGTCTGTGTTTTAAGTGGATGTCATTAAAGACCTTTACAAGAGCATTCTCAGTGCTGTGGTTTGGACGAAAGCCTGACTGGAACACGTCAAAACAGTTATTTAAATGCAGGAAATTACTCAACTGTTGAAAAACAACTTTTTCAATGATTTTACCTAGAAATGGGAGGTTTGATATGGGCCTGTAATTGTTCATTACTGAAGCATCTAGATTATTCTTTTCAGGGCCTGTGGAAAAATACCTGAGTGAAGAGATTTGTTTACTATATGAAGTAGATCTGAGGCCATGCAAGGCAAAACATCTTTGAAAAATCCTGTTGGAATAATATCAATATCCTACATATCGACTGGACATGGATGCTAAAAGTACAATATACACTTCTCGCTAGAAATCTAATCAAAAAGCGTTGTAATGGCCAAACTATCCTACAATTTAGGATTTTACAGAGAGGGTTATTTGTGAATAAACGACCCTCTGTAACGTTTGCAGGGCGAACACTTTAAAACGTAATTATAGGACGTATTAAGCCGACTAGCAACATATTTGGTCGTAATAAGGGCCTGAACAATCGGCCCATTTGGTCGTATGAGTTGGAGGACTTGTTGGAATAGACATATAGAATCAATTCAGCATGCCCAGTAGTCTAATCAGTATATCTCATATCCATTGCTGATAAATAGGAATGAATCTGTTTACAAATCATAAACGAATGTACCTAATAACTTTACATTCTACCTTATAATCATCATGTTTAGAACTTTTATTTTATCCTACCAGAATCAGTCCAGTGATTGTAATTCATATTTATTCATATGAATCCGCAGAAGTATTCAGCAGAACTTCTATCTCCAATGGCAACTATACTCCATGTTTATCAGAAGCATTATGGGATTCATTGTGGCAAAATCTTAAAATATACTATTCCAAAAGCAAACGACAGAATCCATGAAGAATGGCTTTTTTGATTTTACACTATTGATCAGAATTGAAAGAACTAAGACTCCGTATGTTTAGATGATGATTAAAAAACCAACACGGCATCTCTAAAACAGAAGTGGGAGCTGCACAGTACAACCACAGCCATTTAAATGTAGGTTTGCAGTTTAAAAAGCATCATCAAATATTTATGCTTGTGGTCTGGGATTTAAACCTGCATCCTTCCTGTAGCTCGAGATGTATTTGAAGCTTTTTCTGGTTGGATCACCAGCTGGTTATCACACTCTTGGAGCTCTTGGAAGGAACAGCTGATTATTGGCAAGAGAATCTCAAGCTGCGCATTTACAGCTAAACCAAACATACTGTGATCATTAGCATTAACTGTGATTATTTATCTTAGTGAATTAGCTAACATTAGCATATTCCGTTTTCTACCACAGCAGCTATGAGTGAAGTCAAGTAGCTAGTATTTCATATTTCTGTGAGGCAGAATTGCGCAATTACCAATTATGCAAACTACATTTTACACTTTGAATTTTACAAATCAAGTGTGCAGGTTTGTGACGGATCGTGTTGGTATTCACCAGGCTCAAATGTATTCATAAACTCGGACAGCAGGCTTCCAGAGCCCCGAGCCAGACAGCTGGCAAGATATTGGCAAGATTTCTCAGCTGTTATTGGCAGCATGGCAGAGCCGAGAGATTGTGAGTGTCATAACCAAAAGGGTAATTGTTATATCTGAAATTGTGGGTGAGGGTGTATTTATATCCTGATGAGAATCAGTTTGGGTTTTTGAAGAGAATACACGCCTGCAGCTGCAAACCTTGTCAATTAGGCAGGTATTGGTAAAGCTGGTATATGCTATTTTTTTTTTAAGTGTTGCCAAAAGTGTCTTTTCTGTCAGTGCCACAATCTCATGGAGTCTGTAATCCGTTGAGGATATAAAAACTTTAATGACCCTGTATGTTACTGTTTGGTTTCTCAGTGTTAACACCTAGTGTGTCCAATGTTTAACTCTCCAAAATAGTCTCTATAACGGTAGAAGTCATTAATTCAATTTAGATAATACTTTCTTGTCTACAGACACAAAGTAAACACTGGGCCCAAAAAAAAGGACATTTCACCCTTATCATATTGTGGAAATATTGTTACCTACATTGCTGCAGGTAAGATGTTAAGTCTTCTCTGGTGTCTCCTTATGTTTGAATGAGCCAACAACTTCTCAAAAAAAATTCCACCCAACATTCTATATCACCTCAACAGGCTTCTTCCTCGACCCATCTTTAAGAGGATAGAGCCACCTTATCACGCTGGAGAGGTTTACATGCCTTTTGGACCCTGAGAGCTGTGAGGCCTTAAGCAGTATAGCTGCTGATAGATTCTCCCTGGACAGATTGTTCCTAAAACTTGGAGCTAGCCTTTATTACCCAACAACAGCTGCTGGCTTCACTAATACTCTGTGGCTGAATTGGAGCAATTCACTGCAGCAGGTTTTCAGAAAAGTGGAGGTTGTTAGCAGTAAAGTAATGTTAATGCTAATAAAAGTAATTAGATATGGTTGTAATGTTTCGGTGTCATTGGCCATTTAGTATACATGTTTATGAAATGTTTATATAACGATTGGTTAAGCTTATATAGCTAACCCAACCCTATCACCAAAGCCCAATAGTGTTAAACATTAAACTAAAAGATGCAACCATTTTGTGTTTAGGTATGCAAATGAGGAATTATTTAACGCTGATTCAGGTTAATTCAGGAAAAATCCACAAATGCAAATGAACAATGTCAGTAAAATAAACCCCTAAATTAGTATTTTGGAAGTTTCTTACCTCTATTCCTAGAGGATATGTCATGGAAACAAATTCTAGAAATTGAGTATGCATGAAAATATTATGGTTTTGCTCTGGGTGTCATGCGTTAAACATAGACTGCAGTAGTTGTGTTATAGGTATAGGACATGGTTTATGCTGGCACGCTTGTTGTATCGCAGAGCTGCTCTCAGGCAAACAAAATGCAATTACCTTTATTTAAATCCAGTTACAATGTGGTAGTGAAATAATGGTTAAAATGAGCTTTGTGGTCCAGGGTTAGGTAATTATTGCAGTTAATTATGTCTGGAAAGTGCAATAATTCAAATGTGTGTGTATGAATTAATCTGTGTTTGCATCACAGCTTCTTAACTTGTGTGTATTCAGCCCTGCGGGGCCGGCAGCCAGCTCCCTGGTCGCTGCAGCTTCTCGTTCCAGCCAAAACACAAGAAGCATTGAGCGTACATCATGCACACATAATTCACTGCAGGCACAGATCCTAACCCACAGCGTAATGCACTAACTTCTCAGTCACACTCTCACACTTACGCGGCGTCCACACGGTGGCGTGCATTGAAGCTTGTCGGTGGGCGTGTCTGAAACTCGACCAACAACCAATCACATGAATCTCCCGCCCCAGACACACAAGCACGCGGTTTGATTGGCAAGAGCTTGTACTGGCATATGATTTGATTGGCTGATGATTTGATTTGATTAGCTTCAAAAGTTGAACATTGCTCAACTTTTGAAGCGAGCAACGCGAGCAAAGCGAAGCACACACACCAGCTTGGAAGCGAGGATGCATTTTCTCACAAACACACAATGATTCGCAATGCCTCAAACCTCACAGTATAAGAGCGATGGATAGCAGTTGACATCCAGCATGAGACGATTAACTGTTGGCTGTTTTTGTTTTGAAGGGTTTTATGGCAAACTGCAGAGAGAAGGTAGAAGGTAAAAGCGTGTTTGGACGCTTGATGAACTGGAAAGGAAGCTCATAGATTCAGATTTGATTTCCACTCCTGACTTTGCTTTAAAGGACAGATAAGAATCATTCCAGGAGCAATGAAGTGATAAAGTGTTTTCTTTGGTACCCACACTTTCTCCGCCTGCCTCATGCAGTTTGTTATTTCTTACATTTTAGTCTTTTATCTGAATCTGAAAAGGTTTCCATTAATCTTCTTCTTGATTTCGTATTGTGGAGCTTGGAGCAACCTGCAACAGCAAATGTGTTTCTATCAGAAACATCTTTTTTAACATCTTGCCAAGGACAACAGTTGAAAATTAGCCTGCTGGCTAATACTGGCTCATTTACAGCAATGTGAATGAATGTGCACTGTCCTTTAAATAAATAAACAAACAAACAAACAAACAGAAGTGGAAATTACAATTAATCTTCTGTTTTGAATCAATCAGGGTGGTATTTGGAATCATTTTTTTTCATTGCAGTTCAAAGATGTGTAGGTATAGGCATTGGAGTCGATGCCTATACCTATTTATTTGTATTGTTTGTTTTTTATTGCTTTTTATTCATTCTACCGTGTTGTGTACTGTTTGTATACTGTTCCATGCTCACTGCTTGTAGCACTTCGGGATTTGAAGTAAAATATGAAGTGCTTTATAAATGAAACCCATTATTATTATGTGGACATTAATTCCCACATCCGAAAGATTGCATAAGGATTTGTGATACTGTTTGAAATAACTTTAATCGATGCCAGTTTAAATTATTTTGGTCATTTCATACTAAAACAGGTTTTCAAGGTTAAAGTGTTAGGCTTGAATATGCCCTTTCACATTTTCAAAAATGCTTTTCGTTTGTAAGCCTGCATACAGTATGCAACTAACTGCTCAATGATTTCTGTTCATACGAAATGCCTGGATTTATACCATCTTGATATAAGCGGGTATTTCCCAGATTGGATGGATTTGACTTGTCCAAAAAAGGAATTCAAAAGGTGTTTTAATGGTTAAGCTCCACCCCACTGCAATGAAGGATCGCAATATAATTGTTTAATGGCTTGTCTGTCTTTCATTACTTTTAACAGAGAAGTACCATCCTGTACAGCTGAGCTGGAACAGGACTTTAGTCACCAGGGACCAGAACAACAACCCACTTATTTGGTCATGGACACTGATGACTCGGTGCTCTAAGCTAGTGTTAAAGGTTTGCCCAAACGGCAATATGTCTTTACCTCTTGAAGACACTCGTTTTTATTTTTATATTTTCAATCTTCAAAGTAAAAGTAAAACTTTAATGTCAATTTTTCTGTGTGTTTGTACAGACAGATATCGAAATAACGTTTCCAACAATCCCGAATACAAAATACAATAAGACAAATATACAAATATGTGTACATATGTATATCCTCTTTGGACACATATGGACATATGGACACATTAATATAAAACACAACAATCAATATGTACAAAATAACAAACTAACAGTCACTTCAATATGTTAAGGAATGTAGTGCAATATTGTCCATAGCAGCGTAAACAAGTGTCTGGTGCTGGAATTGAGTGTCTGAGTGTGTGGAGAGTTATAGTCCGGTGGGGGCAGGCGGGAGAGAGGGGAGGGAGGGGAGAGAGTTCAGCCTCCTGACAGCCTGGTGTAAAAAACTGTTCTTTAGTCGAGTAGTGCTCGACCTCATGCTGTGGAACCTCCTCCCTGAAGGCAGGAGGGTGAAGAGGGAGTTGGAGGGATGGAAGGGGTCACCCACAATGCTGAGTGCTTTGCGGGTGAGGCGGGTGTTGTAAATGTCCAGGAGTGATGGGAGTGAGGCACAGATGATCCTCTCAGCTGTGTTCATGACACGCTGCAGGGTCTTGCGGTTCGGTGATGTGCACCCCCAAGAATGTGGTGCTGCTCACCTGTTCCACAGCAGAACTTGGGTATCACTTGGGAGATATTTAAAACTGTTTTACAAAACAAAAGTCAGAATGTGGACATGACATTTATTTTTCTGGATAAAGTTGGAAGTTATAGCAATGTTATCTTTCTATCTTAGCTTGAGATAACAACTTCAAAAAATGTTTGAGGGTACAACATCCTATACTTGGGATAATATATCCTCTGTCATTCCAGCTCTACCTGGCCTTTCACTATGTAACTTTGGCCATAGTGCATAAGGCTTTACTGCACCACTTAATGGGATCAGAACATGTGTTCTGGTTTTCTAAAGTCCTATAGCTGCTTACTGAGTTATCTAGCTAAAATAACGCTTTAGCTAAATTGACATTACAAGCAGTAAAACTGCTCTGCGCTCATGTTGCCTATGTGTTTCTATGGAGATAGCAATGCCGACGAAAAGGCCAAAGTACTACCATTGATGTCACACACCGACATACAACCATTCAGATAACAACTGTATGTAGTACCGCAAGATAGCAGGGGGAGGTAACCATAGAAACAACTGTTTTCAGTGCAAGGCTTTGTGCCAAACCGTGCGCATCATGTGAATGCAGTTTCAGTGTTGCTAACTTTAAGCTAACATAATGCAGTTAGTTGTTAGCTAAGGATTGGTGGGAGGAGAAGTTTCCTTGCCAAATGGGGGGGGCATGCTGGTGCTAGCAGTGCTGGTTTAATACCTGAACCAGAAACGGCAATTTAACCCGGTGAGTAAGCTGGTTTGCTAGGTCGTGTGTTGTTAGAATTACTTGATGTTTTGCTATGTTAGCAAAGTTCTCACCTTGCTGGTTTTTGATCATAAGTACACAATGTAATCATCAATCACAAATGCAAATGCAGCAGTGGTGTTCTAAGTTAAATAAACTCGCTAATTTGAAATACCAGATCTCAAATGACGTTGCTTTATTACTGCAGCTGCTTCAGAATAAACATCTTCCAGTGGTTCACTGTTGGAAAGTTATTACTACGAAACAGCTGCAGAAACAGACAGTAAAGATAGGATGGATTACCACTGCATTACAGTTATGGCACATTTATGTACAGGAATGATTTAGAAGGTAAATGTTTTCTTTCAATTTGCTGACTCAAGCAAACAAATAATCTAATCTATTATGGAAGAAAGTTACTCCAAATATGTCAGACAGTATAATCAGGCTTCCTCAAAGACAACATGATTAGACGTTATGAAAATAGACACAAGAGTTTGCTGTTTCTTGTGGCAGCTGGGACAGCATATCTCTTTAAACACTGTTTACTGCGAAAAGAATACATATTTTCCTCATTAAAAACATTACATCAACAAACCGACTTTGCCGGAGCAGTCAAATGATAGATAAGACTTGATTCAAACACCATCAACCTGAAACAGCCTTTGACTATAATGCAATCAATAAAGGGTGTTTTATATGTAGATGGGCTGCCTGTCATGTTTAATTCAGCAGTCTGTGTGATATCTCAGATCTCCTGTGGAGAAGTATAGCCTTCTCGCTCAGCTTTGAAGCCAACCACCAGAGAGCTACTTGATGTCAACCGTCAGCTCTCTCTGAAGCCATCTGGGTGGCTGGTGTTCGCCCAGTGTCCTATTCAAACCCTTTATGTTGGGATTTTTGCAGCATTTTGGCAGGTTCATCTATCATGCTTTCATTGGCCTAAGGGACGTTGGTGTATTGATTAGCTGACCTACTTCCTGTTTCCCCAGGATAACCCAGAAAAACTTTGAAACAGCCACTGATATACTGGAGATGGACATCAGCCAAGGGCAGGGACAGGAGTTATGATATGTGCTATAGAAGTTGGCATTTGTATGACATCTAACTGCCTAGGAAGCCCTTTGTTGATACTTTTGCACCCAATATTGTAATGTTGGTTACTGGATCCCAACACCAACAATATCATTATTGCCCATCACTTACACTGATTGGCTATAATTATTTAGTGGTTTTCTTTTATCTTCAGCTATGACATCACCATTAGGGGCTTCTCTGATTGACTCGTCATCTGGTGACATGTAGTCATGATTCCTTAACAGCCCTTTGATAACATGTACAATCTGTCCAATATTGTTATTGTTTGAGACATTTCATTTTATTAATACAACCTCGTTTTGGTCAATATCCCCAAATGATGTGGTTAGCACTTGCTGATGTCACCTCAGTTTTTATTTTGACACATATGTGTGCTCAGGCAATTTGTTTAACACACACTCAAATAATGACGTCTATGCAGATTTATGTTTTATTAATAATCATATCATCCACAGTGATCAGTCAGTTTCCTCAATATAGTTAATTAATTTCCACAAAGGTTTGTTATTGTACCCATTTAGTCAAACAAGTATGAGTGGTAAGCTAAAACCCTCGTACGGACAGTTTCTACAATTATTTCGAAACACAATGTGATGCATCAGTATAGTTGCTATGGTTACTTTCAGTTTCATGATTTTTATGTTTGAGCTGTCCTGATACACAATGTTTGTTGACAAGAATTCTCTGTGGCCACGGTGTAAACAAGATAGAAAGATGCTTCTCCAGTCTCCAGTCGGCTGGGTCAACATAATTACTGTGCGGTAAAAATGACCGCGGAGTAAAATATTTAGTCCACTGCGTGAGATGTTTGCTGGTCCGGTGTGACTGCAGCGCGACTGAGAAACACAGGGATGATGGGAGTGGACTGTATTTCAACACAAGTAGAACATAACTGCACATAATAAAGGTCAGCTTCAGCAGTTGTGGAAGATTGCATTGGCGATCCATTAATCATTGCGGTTGTACCTAATTAACTTTCTTTTGTAATGACGCTCGTCCACACACTGTTGGCAGTATGATGGGTGTTTGGTTTGGCGAGAGTTGTTGTTAGCATTTTCCTATACAACATTGAGATCATCCAGTGTAGAATATGAGTGCTCCACTGTAAAATACAAATTAGGGAACATTAAAGAGGATATGTTATGCTCATTTTCAGCTTTATGTGTTTCTACTGTGACATGTTTGCAATACACATTCATCCTCTGTCTGAAACGAGAGCCTGCAGTCTGCTCTGATTGGTTAGCTGTCCAGCTCTGTTGTGATTGTTTGACCGCTAAGAGTTGTGTCAAAAATGTCATGCCCCTTAGCCTATCATGTACAATGTGTTGGAGCGCTAGCCAATATAACTGTTACATTGTGATGTCACTATGTTACAGCGGTAAACAAAGGAGTCCAATGGATGTGTTTCAGGCAGGGGGGGGGAGAAAAGTGTGTGAGAAATACTCCCTCTGCGGGAACTTTGGGATTTAACCCTTTGCAGAACATTTACATGCAGAAAGAACATATAACACACTACAGGAAAGGGGAAACCCCCCAAAAGCAAAACATGTTAATTAATAAGAACGTTCAAGAATGGATATGCAGTGTATACTCCTAAACTGATTTCAATATGTGTTTCTATGTTTTGTTTGCTCCAATGAGACACACTATTTCTGCACTATAATCACAAGGCGACATGCGTATTATAAGAGATCCACTTTACCGCCGTATAAAATCGTTTGTAAATTGCTTCTATTTAGCAAAATAGTCTCACACACACACACACACTCAAACTTTCTCACACAGACACACACACTCTCTCCTTTGCCATCTACCATCATGGCCGTTGGCTGTGTGAGCCCTTTAATAGCAGCCTGAATAATGCAGCGGAGTTTCTCATTCCAGGCCGCACCGCCTGCCGCAGTCTGAGTGAGAGTTATCAGGAATATTTTCTTTTTTCCCCGTTCGCCTTAATATCACTTTTCTTCCCCTCTCTCTGCCCTCCATTTCCTGTTTCTCACCCTTCTCCCTCTGGTGCTCGCTCATTATATGGTGCACTTTCAGTAGTTTATTACTCCAATGTCCGTCTTTCTTTCTGGCTCTTGCTCACTCTATAAAAAAGGCATGAATACAAATGTAGTCATGTGAACATGCTCACCATCACTCAGACTTTTCTGAAAGACCCTCTCTTGCAGAATCTTGATTAAAATATAATTTGTTTGGGGTATATTTCCATTAAAGCTACATTTGACCTCATATGTTGAGGCGACCTCTTTTCATATTTCGTAATGAGTATTTTCCATCATCTAAATCACCTGCCCCATTTGTATCCTTACACTTAAGACTGCTCACAGACTGAGAAAAACAGTGATGGAGGGATGTGGAACTAAAATTAGATGGAGAAAATAAGAAGAGGGATGTTGTGGAGTCGGAGATGAGAAGGAGTGAAGGAGTGAGGGAAGCAGAGTGAGCATTACATCAGAAAGCCTTCTGGTTGAAAGCAATGACATTAGTAAGTGATGTCTGGAGACAAAAAATAGCCAATCTGGGAAAAGGGTGACAGTTATGGATTGTGTGTGTGTGTGTGTGTGTGTGTGGGGGTGTGTGTGTGTGTGTGTGTGTGTGTCTGTGTATGGGCATTATTCTGCATGAGTTTGAGTGTACATTATACCCTTCGGACTTGTGTGTTTCTCAGTGGTGAATGTACTAGATCTTTTTGACTGTACTCCACTTGCTATATACCCTTTAGAAAACATATACACTTTTTGTCAAGCTATCTTTGTAAGAATCCACCCATTCAATATGGTACGTTCAACTTGGCAGGGGTACAACAGGGGGCTCAAAGGTCCAGACAAAAGCAACAGCACCACAACACTGACTCCATAGGCGCATTCACACCGCAGTACTTTTCCCACAAAGGTTCATGCGAACTTAGTTCATGCGAACTCTTTAGTTCTCATGAACTAAGTACAGATCGCATTCACACCAGAAAAAGTCCCTGGGGGTGGATTAGGCAAATGAAGCCGCTGACGTCACTTCTTCTTCTTCTTCTGCTTTGGGTTTACTGGCAGGCTACAAACAACTTCACGGCGGATACTGCCGCCCAAAGTCCCCGGCCGGAAGTCCCCGGAGTTGGGGACTGGCTTCAGTAGAAGCTGCTGGGACTCCCAGCAGTGTGTATGCGCCTAATAGCTCTTGTTTCACATTCCAGTACTCTGCTGTCTCACGGAGAGATACCGTGAAGGTCCTTCCTTCCTGCAGCGGTCAGACTATACAACCAGCACAGCCCCTAGTAGACCACCCCTACACACACCACAACACAGACTATATCACCCCTTGCTGCTAAATACCAACCAACTATATGCAATGTGTACTATATGTGCAATATATATATGCCGTTAATAACTGTGTAATATATACCTGGCTGCTAAATCCTAAGAACTGTTACAAGATGTGTATTTAGAAAATTATGTAACTTTTTATTTTTTCATTATATCTTGTATTATATCATAACTTTTTGAATGCATGTAACATATGTAACATTAAGCTGTCTGTGGCTCTTTTTCCTGCTGTAACTACGCACATTTCCCCTCCTTGTAACTACGCACATTTCCCCTCCTTGTAACTACGCACATTTCCCCTCCTTGGGACTAATAAAGGTATTCTGATTCTGAAAGTCCCTTCCTGAGAACAACATCATGCCACTTCTGCATATATATATATATTTGATGAGGGATATAATTATTTGTAGCCATAAGTTCTTAATAAAATTGGTACTGTTGGATTCAGTACTTGTAAGACTACTACCACAAACACAATGAAGTACTTTTACTGTGTACTTTTAGAGTAATAGTCAGTCAAACTCCCTTCCCGAGTACAATAATGTATGTTTTCTGCTATATTGAATAAGCGTTGTTCTTCACAATATTGATAATGTTGGACAGAGTATTTTAAGAGGATATGGTAGACAGATGACATCAACACTAGCAGTATTGTTACCCCTTAGAAAGTCTTTAAAGACTGGCCTGGATAGCTGTTCACAACTTTCCTTCAGAACAGTGACACACCCCTGTCACTCTTGTTGGCCTCTTGTGATGCTGCTAAAGTCCTTCTACTGCACCTTTTATTTATTGATCAGCTGCTTGTGTGACAGTCAGACAGTGAAGACTTTACAGTGGCCGAGAGAATAAACTCCGGTGGATGAGCAGCACTGCAGCAGTCGGTAAATGCCGCTGAACCACATTAAAAAACAATGAACCACGGCACTCTGGAGAAAGGTATAAGGGTTGAGAAGTAGTTATTTAATTCAATCGTATGATTAAAAGCAACACGACCATCAACCCGACGCAGTCCCTCATTGTTTTAGTTGTGAGCGGCGTTTGGGAGAAAATCAGCGATGTAAACGGTAACGTCATGATGCAGCAGCAGTCGGGCTCTGAGCGCTGGAACACGAGTGGTGCTACAGAGAAGAGCCAGTTAAGCACCAGAAAAGCACAAGAACGGTTCTGAAACCGGAACCGATTTGGTGGAAAAGTAGCATAGTGTTTATTGGTGTTTGGCAAACCACTTAAGAGGTTTGATTTAGAAGCTCTTGTTTACACTGGAGTGTGAAACAAGAGCTATTGAGTCAGTGTTGTGGTGCTGTTGCTTTTGTCTGGACCTTTGAGCTAACCACGCCCCGTTCATTTGAATATTAGAAATGGAAATGGAATATGGCATTATGAAATACAAGTCCCCTGAAATAAATAAATGTGGCATTATGAAATACAAGTCCCATGAAATAAATAAATGTGTATTTAAATGTACATTTATATATATATATATATGTATTGCCTCATTTATTTATTTCAGAATGTATTTCATAACCTTATTTATTTATTTCATAGGCATATTTATGTATTTATTTAATTATTTATATATTTATTTAATTTTGGCTTAAACGGCATTCCATAGGTAATTGGTCTTCTGTCTGTGATATATTCTACCAATTTTTCAGCCAAAACTAAGAGGAACAGCTATTTTTAATCAAGCGTAATGATCTACCGTTCATTCAAAAAGTTATTTTCATGATAAATATAATATTTAAAGGGCACCTATCATGCAAAATGCACCTTTGTACGTCTTTTATACATGATTATGTGTCCCCGGTGTTCCAGGGAACTCACCAAGTGTCAGAAAACACAACCCTCTCTATTTTCCTCCTTCGCCAAATCTCTAAAAAAGGGGCTGCAACGGATCTGAAAAAATGGATCCACATTCCGACCACTTTTCTACGTCACAAAGACGTACTCCGCTTATTGGTCAACTCTCCACCTATCAGGGGAATGAGCCACGGCCACGTGCATTGCCAAACCTCTCATTCGCATATAGGCTATCGGCAGGCTACCCCAGTCACATCTGTGTTTTTTCCTGCTCTTGCCAGGATGTCTAAGCCAGTTAAACCACGGACATGTTTATGAACTTCTCTCAAGTCCAACACGGATATGCCTCCAAACTAATGCTACACCCGGGATCAATACCAACCATCCGGGACCAGGCCAGTGAGGACACATCCAATTCTGAAGCTGTAAGTTTTTATTTAGCGGTGTTTTTCCTGATAAAGCTATATCTAGCTTGTAGTATGTAGCATGTAGCTTTGCCGTATCAATGTCGCCTCAACCCCAACTAGTAATCGGTTAGGTGTTTATATGTTCTTGTAACATTTTATTTTGTATGCTCCGCAGTCTTTGCTTTGTCTTTTATTTTAATTATCAGGCATTTGCGAACATGTTCAGACTGCCGTAATGGCGATCTGTGTGAAGGCTGTAAAGCCACGCCTAGCCTAGCCGATAACACAAGTATTTATTCTCCTATGTATTAGTATTTTGTATCCTCTAAAATCATATTGAGTAAGTTATAATAACAAACGTATTCTTCTGGAGGTAAGTGCCGTTTTTTCCAGCGTTATATAAAAGCTTGTAGTCTGTAAGAACGATCATATATCATCGATCTGTAAGCTAAGCTACGCTAAGCTACGCTACGCTACGCTAAGCTAATGAGACATGCCGTTTTTTGCAGCGTTATGTAAAAGCTTTTGTATGTTTACTTGTTCGCGCACATGAATATAAATGGGGGTGTGTTAGGATACAACACTGTATGTATGTATGCGAGGGGACACACACCACGAGTAAAACGGAGCTAAAGCCCTGGTATGTTGTTGTTGACGACATGCATATACTAATCTAAACCACTTTTTTTGTTGTGCTTTTTTTAACATTGCACAGGCTACGTGGCCAACTTGATGGACCTCATCTTCGACCAAGTCTTTGTGGACCCTGCACCATTATGAGCAACCTGACAGGGAGGAAGTCATCGCCGGGTATGCCACACGGTTCAATTTGGCTGCTGTCTGAACCTAACAGACATTTCACGGATCAGAGGACAACGCAGGCCGGAATCACCACTCTGATCCTGTGTTCAAGGAAGCCCCAGCACCAGCTCACAAAGCTCCTGTTTTTTATGGGTTCAAATAACCGTTGATTTTGACAATAAAGTTCCGAGTTGATATCAAGTGTGTCGTGATTATTCATGTTGGGATGGGTAAAGAATATTCTGATTTCAAAAGCATAAGGTTGTGTGTGGACTTTTTTTGTCGTACACATGGGTGTGTTATGCCATTGCTGTGTAGTATATAATAGTACATGTACAATGACAGAATGAAAGATTGCATAAAGCCATTTACACCAGTATTTATTTCCATGAACAATATTAGCATTCGTTTTACAATTTCAGTCAAAACAAACAAACCACTCACTGCTCTATTTGCCTCAACTGTAGTCCAACTGTGTTCAGCTCTGTAAATATTCAATGCATTCTGCAGGGACAACACATTTAGGCACACAGGCTCCAATCCAGGATGGTCCACCACACAGGTTACAGAGTCCTCATGTTCCTGCATCCGTCTTGACACCTAGTGTGATAAACATATATTGAATGACATGTGAAAAATGTATTCTCTAAACAGACAACTTAGTGAAGCTAATGTTACGTGTGGTATCTCCATGCAGCACATGCTCCGGTTCAGAAGGCATCGTGGCGCAAGTTGCACATGTACCCCTTTAGAAAGAAGTCAATAACTGAGCTTTTAAAACACATGAAACACACATTGCTGACAACTGAGGTGTTGGAGTTATACTTTTTATCACCCTAAGTTATTGAACTTTCCAACGGTTGTTGCACGATGTTGGAAGAAAAGGACTGTAAACTATTAAACGCAATGAGGCCATTGTATATATGCTGAAAATATGAATGTCTCCCTTTATAAATATATATATGTATCGCTGTGTTTGCGTTACAAACTCTAAGTTACAAACTGTACACATTGCATTCTTGCTAATTAGCCAAAATATGAATGGAATAAGTAGCAAGCATCGTAACAGAGTAAAAATAAATAGGGACAACAGCTTGTCAACTAACCATTCAGAAACGTCCTGCTGCAACCGAGATGTTTGCACCTCCACCAAAACCTCCGCTGCTTCAGTTTCTGGATCAAATTGATAATATGCTTGAACACATGCATTGCTCTGAGATGACATGTGTATTCCACACTCGTAATCACAGCAAGCATGGTAACGTGACTCTCGCCGGCTCTTCTGCAGGGGGGCGTGGTCAGCTGCTGCTCAGAATTTTCATAGGCAGGTTTGGAATAAAGCGAAAATGAGCGAAACGAGACATGGCTAAAAAATGATCTGTTTGGTATTTTGCAAAATAAAATGTATAAATATACCTTATGTAGGTATGGTCATACACTATATCATTTAAATATAGCATGATAGGTCACCTTTAAGTCATCCTATAATAAGATGCTATTACTGCTAATTGCCTTTTTTGCAGCATGATGCTTTTCTTCCAGAAGCTAAACTGTATGTGTGTCTTTGTGTGTGTGTCTGCCATTGCAATTTCTATTTAGTAAGTCAAATGTGTGTGTTTCGGAGGCTTGGCATGCTTTTGTGCAAGCCCAAGGGTAGAAGTGGGGAAGAGAGGGGGGGGGGTAATTAAAGTGAGTGAATGGAATGAAGGGGTGTGTAACGGAGGGTAGAGAAGGCGCGAGGAAGGACAGATGGAGTGTTTGTGTGTAGGTAGTGTTTAATGTGTGTGTGTGCGACTTCTGGCGAGCTTAGTGACTTGAGGATGATACATTGACCTGCGCTGTTTACATCTCCTTACGTTCCTGGCCGCCCAGCCAAGGCCTCAGCTGGCGCACTACCTGGCCCATATTTCATTCACACACTCAGATTGATGTTAACACACACACACACAATCCTAAAACACAAGCACATGATACGTACAACTACAACACCCTTGTAACTTACCTGTCAGGTGACAAGAACTACAATGATCTACTACATGACTCCAGTGACTATGAGATATACCTTTCCTTCCATTACCCAGTGATAGATGACTGACCTTTAAGGGGAAAATTGATTCTGGTCATATGGACTGTAGTTTCAAAATGGCTTTCCCATGGCAGACATTTTGACTTGCGTCAGCAGGAAAAGCACAGCTAGATCTAATAAAATCAAAGATGGTTCAGTTTCATTTCAGTGTTCCAGTAAGTCATGACGGTGACCTCAATAGAGTGGTGTACTGACGAGTCCTAAAACCAAGAAGTTAGTTAGCATTTTACCACTACGGGTTCCCTCGTCTCAGAGTCAATAGGATTTCTCGATAGGATTTTGGAAAATAGCTCGAAATAAGGTATGTGGTTGACACAAATGTAAGAGATGGATCACGTGTATGCTACAATATTAAATACATCAGCAGTGAGCTCTTGCAAACTGTTTAAAAAAAACGCTTCAACTTGTACAATTTTGAATCTGTATTTTTAAGTTGGTGTGACATTGAAGTTGTGCGACTGTGCTGTACTCGGATGTAGTTTGTTTATAGCATAACGTTAGCATTTAGTTTCTGGCGATTAGATTTATGATTGGAAAATTATAAAAGTAGGGTAGACATGTGATATTATCCGGCTGAACAAAACGTGTATTTATCAAACAGGTTCGTTTTCCACAGATCTTATTTTTTACAATATTCCAAAATCCTATGAAGAAATCCCATTGCTTTTTTGTCGAGGGAACCCATGCGCAGCTTACTTCCAGGTAAATACGTCATCCATGCACCACTCTATTGAGGGGCTGTATAACTGGATTATAGGTATGCAATTTAGCATTTATTTCTATAGGTTTGGAAACCATGGACTAGCATCGCCACAAAGACTGCAAAAAGCTTTTGATTTTTGCTGACTCATTTACTTTTCTGACCATTAGATCTTTGACATTGCACTTTTCATAATTTCACACTAACCATCCACATAGTCTTGGTTATGTCTTAAACAGCAACTTCATGTGATACTTTTGACATGTCTTTACCACCATTTTGTGTCTTCCAATTTGTAATTTATTGCATCATGTGAAACAGTATACTTTAGTTGCATTGTTCCAAAACAAATATACCATGTTGCTTCCTTGGTCTTGTACATGTACACAATTTGTAAAGGTCCTTTTTTACAGTAGCTTTTTCATTGGACTGATCTGTGACTGCAATTACGGAGCCACCGCCATTATACTAAAGTTCAATCAGTAATATGTGATAATTTATGGAATCAATTATATATGCACTTGCATCTCCTTCTATTTCAGTCTCTATTGTAAATGAACTGATAATTTGTAGCAAGTTACCAAGTTAAGATTAGTGGAAAAGGCTCTCAGCGGGAGCCTCTTTCTGAGATTTCTCGGAGAAGTAATCCCTCATTATCAAACACATGAATAATAGATCTATTAAGTGAACAATATAAAAAGCTGCAACAACACATAAGGGATTGGGTTAGTGAGGGAGCTAGATCAGATGTTAGGTAAGAGATATTATGTTGCAAGCTGGCCATTATATTGAAAGAAAACACAGTCTGTTCTACTGCAAAGCATTGGTTGTAAATGCGGGGCAACCTAATCTAAACCAATAGCAGAACTTATCAAGGTTTTCTGACTCGTCGTAACTGTCCATATCTGTTAAAATTTAGTTTTCCGTCTTTGAACACTTCTAGAGTCCATACCGTGTTCCCTTTAGTGTTAACTTCCTGTCTGGTTTTGTTCGGCTGACTTCTCTCTCATCCAGCTCTCTGTGTCTTTAACGTCTTTCCTTCTCTTGTTTTTTTGTTCTTTCTCTTTTTTTACTGAGGGCAGGTTTGCCATCTTCAACAAGTTGCATGCTCTCTACAATTTTAAAAATGATTATTCAAAAAGTATTCAATGTTTCTTTGATAATGATGGATGCTACAGCTAACGTTGAATTGCCCAGACTTATTTATGCACATAGTCCCTTGCTCAGACTGTCCTTCCAACGGTCTGTTATCTAAAAAGAGCAGGCTGCGTAATGTAAAAACTGACAAATCAGAATGGAGAATTAAAATTAGCTGTTTAATAATAAACGATGATAAAGGCTACCTTGTTTACTCATATAAATAAGATTGGACGTCACTATAGTCAGCAGGTAGCCGAGAATGAATGAGACCATGATGGCGAAGGAATGGAACAGCTGATTCCTTAAAAAGACACCCTTGATGTTGCTCACACACACAAGAGTGAAGGCACACAAACACACATTGAAAAATCATTATTTGCAGTGCTTCCGCGCAGTTAAGGGACCATGGCCCCCCCGCTAGTTATGAATCCTGGAGTCGTTTGCCACAAATGTACAGAACTCAGCGGGTTGCTCCCCCTAATGATGGTTTGCAGGGTGTACTGCTGATGGTTTTCTAAATGTGTCTGTGTGATGGGTGGATGTAATTGCATGTTCTGTGTGTGTGTGTTTTTGTCCATATTCATGCTCTGTTTCATGCCCTATATGTTCCTTTACCCAGGCCTTTGATATGCTGATATGTATGCATGCAGTGTATTTTTCCTGGCATGGTGTGTGTGAGTGTGTGTGCGGGGGGGGGGGATGGGGTGTAGTAGCATGTAGCCACAGATTTATAGGCATGCCTCCATGCTCTCCAATAATGTGGGACTGAGCCATGAATCAGCCCAGCCTGTAATGAATTCTGATGGCCCACAGGAGAGGAAGAGGGGGGCATGGTAAAGGAGATAAGGGACCACGACCAAAGGAAGTAGGGTACGAGATGAAGGGAAGATGAGAGAGGAAAGACTGCAGAGGGGATGATAGAGAAAAAACGTAAGGACATGAAATAGAGACATAACGGAAAGAAGCATATTGCAGAGCTGCAGGTCCATTGATTTATCACGAGAAAAAAAGCTTTTCAGTCCTCGCGCTCGGGGTTCGTTCCAGGGAAATACCCAGTATCTCCCTTCTACAAATTGCACTGAGATGTTTGCTGTTACCAGAGCAACTGCCATCATTTAACTTATTTCCATATCTAAACACCAGATAATTCAAAGTATGTGTACAGTAGTATCTGAATGAAACTGTATTTGCATACTTGCTAGGCTTAAAAAAAGCTTTGAGAAACATGAATTAGCAACACAGACTTGAATGACTGATCTTTTTTGTAAAGCTTTCATTGAAAAAGTTTAATTCTGGGTATTCTATATTGGGTTAGGTTTTTGGAAGATGTTCATATGCTGTATTCCCATGTAGCAATGTTTCCCCTATCCCAGGGGTTGGCAACACCTGGCACGCGTGCCGTAACCAGTGGCACACTAGGAATAAGTAGAATAAGTGTGCAAACATATTTAAATTGTATTTTCGGATCCTGAACGAGACCGCCCCCAGAGCGCGTCTCCCCGTTACCTGCAGAAGGAAGCCATGCACGCAGCGCAGCCCCGCTCTCTTTATCTCCAGGTGACTTTCTGCCGCTTTCCCCCGTGGTGCAGTGCTGATCATTTCACCACAGAGGAAAACACTTCACTAATGGCAGTACCCATAAGGAGCTGTACAAATGCCGCAGTATTTGCGTGGCTGTATATTTAGTTGAAAGCCCAGTGGCGATCTGCTCATCTCTCATCGAAATAATATGCTACAAAGGGGCGCACTGGCCATCTGTGTGTTGAACTTTCCCGTCGGCTCCCAGACCGTAGTCGAGGAGGGCAGAAGCAACAAGCTTCAGGTTCAATAACCCACTTTAGCTTCAATGACTGGAGAGAGGCGAGCTCTTCTTGGGAGGCCGTTGCATTTATTTAGTTGTTCTTCTGTTTCACAAAATACATCACAGACCTCTGTTTTTCTGCTTCCTCGTTTCACTTCCAGAAACACGTTCTCTCACTGTCGCTCTGACAAGGAAAAAGAAAAGAAAAGAGAGAGAGAGAGTCGAGAGGAGAGAGAGGGATAGAGAGAGAGAGAGGAGAGAGAGAGAAGAGAGAGAGAGAGAGAGAGAGGCGAGAGAGGCGAGAGAGAGGAGAGAGAGAGAGGAGAGAGCGAGATCGTATAGTCTCTCTTCTCTTCCTTCGATAGATCTATCTCTATCTCCTCTCTCTATTATCTATCTCTCTCTATCTCTCTCCTCTTAAAGGGACAGCGCCGATCTCATCTCACTCTGCATGACCCTAATATCATAACATGTGTGCTCTGGAGAATCACAGAACGGACGATCGTCCTTATTATTATGCCGTTTTAAACCAATTATTTAAATGTGTTTGTTAAATTCGGCATCATGTTGCGCTGACAGGTCCACACACTGCTTCCACGCAGCGAAGCTCCCCCGCCCTCCTGCTGATAGTTGACGAGTGTCAAGCTCCTATCCTATCTAAATCCCTTTACCTGTAGAGGAAATACTTATTGCAATATCGTCCTGCAGTGCCTGTCGTGTGCTCCCGCGGCTCAGACACCAACATCGCCTGGAACACTTCCAGGCGCATTATGTCTCGCCAGACGAGGCGCAGGACCAGGAGGAGCTTGAGGTGGTCGAAATGGAGGACCAGGAGGTGGCCCGAGGAGGTGTCGTTCGTGTTCGCCATTCCGACGGGCCGGGCGGCCCCGTTTGTCAAGGAGGAAGAAGACGAGGACTTCTCGTTGTCGGGCGCTTCTCTACCACCCAAACCGTTGAGCCGCCTCCGTCAGGGTTTTATGTCCCGGTTCAGCCAGCCCAGCCGGCATATGTTTTGCCCCCGTTGATATCTGGCTGTGTGTGGAGGCGATGTGGCGGCACCCTCTGAAGACGAGCGCTCCGGTGGCTGGCATGACAGGTTTGCTCAGGGTGAAGGGCCGCACGGACACAGCTTGTCTTGGTGTGCCCCCCCTTGATGAGAGCCTGGCGGCCCATCTGCACCCACAGGTTGGGCGGAGGGGAGAAGACTCCTGCCCCTGCTGCCTCGTGACTGTGAAACACTGGAGTATCTTGATAATATATTCCGGCTCGGGGGCACAGCTGGCGCTGGCGGCCAATCATCTGGGCGTGTTAAGGGTCTCGCTGATCACCCCTCAGCAGGAAGCCCTGCCTCCCCGTCTCAGGAAAACCGGAGTGATTATTCGGACCGCTGTATTGGAAAGATTAATAATCTGGTCCATGGTGTAGCCGCCGCAGCTGGCCGTGTGTTGTCCCTGGCCACAGTGGGATCACGCCACGTGTGGTTAGGACTCACGGCGCTCTCCAAGAAGGACCGTGATGATCTCCTTGGAGCCCCCGTATCCACGGAAGGGCTCTTCGGATTGATCACCTCGGTCACGCAGCGCTTCAGCCGCTTAGAGGAGGAAAGAGCGCAGCTCAGCCGTATCCCTCAGTGGGGTGAGCGTGAAGTCAAGGTGAGGAGGAGAGAGATGCCTTTTGACATTCCTGCCCTCCCCCAATAAACACGATTTTTATTATTTATAAAAAAAATTGTAATCATAAATAAACTGTGCATTTTTATGCTATGACAAAAAATTGCAGGCTACGTCAAATAAATGCATATGTCTGTTGTGATTTGTGATTCGTCCACATTTAGACCAATCACAGCGTCACACTCTATTCTGGATTTCTTTATTGTTTATTGTGCATTCTGTAGACTCCCATTTCTGTTTGAATTACAAAATGGCCATCAGAAATTGGCTTAAAAGGTCTAAGGATTTAGTTTAGCCCTGAGCCTGCTTTTCAGGTCTCAGGCTCGAAAATGACATTCCCATAACAAATGACCATAATATCTTCCCTTCTAAAAGGGTTACATTAATAATCTTTTTTCTCAAAGTAATGATAAACCTGTGAGTTGGATGTAGACAAGTCAGAATCAATATAGATGTTTTTTATTTTAAAGAAAATTCAGATTGAACATAGTAAAAAAACTGTAACTTAGAGTGAAAACTACCCTTGGATGATGGTAAGGTAGACTAAAAACTTTAGGAATCCAAAGTACAACATATAATAAGTACCCTTTATCAAGATTGATGCAAAACAAGTGACATTTGACCTTTTTTTGAGAGGTTTAGCAAAAAAAACTCCACCTCTGAGGTGATTTGGGTGGAAATGGGGGTTTTACCGTTTCTCTGGAACCCATTTGTCGATTTTGGTAATTGACATCTCTTTCTGACCGTTAGAGCCAATATAATCTAAGGGGAATCTCCCCACTCACACACATGGTAAAAAAAAGGTGAGGGCTTCGCGCACACAGTTTTGCATGAGAGTGAACCTATCTCTCGCTCTGACATGAAAACCGAAAAGCAGGTTTATTGCTCATGGATTATCAGAAATCATTTCAAAGTGACACAGACACATTGGATTGACCTATGGTTGTTATCGTTTTAATGCCATTGAAGACCACTTTTGACCAGACTACGACACAGGTGAGCCATGTTAGCGTTTTTAGCTACCAAGCGCCATATGTTTTGATGTCTGTTCTTGTTATTATCTCAGAGAGTTCGTATAATTGAGTGATAATGAAGCGATTCTGTGTCACCTCACGATGTGAAACGATGGGTTGGATGTGCAGCAAAGATAAATAATAAGGTTTTGTGAGTGAATTTCGGTGTAGTCATCTTTTAGCATTTTTCGCTCGTTGCTAATTCAGAGGCTCAGTGTTAGCATTGTGGGTTTGTTTTTGAAAAAAAATTAAAATGATCAGTTAGATGAGTTTCTTCCCATTACATGGATATAAAACATTAATAATGTATTAAATGAACATGCCCTCAGACAATGTTTCCTGCAAGATGTTGCAGGAGGGCCCCGGTACCGGGGTCTCTCGGGCTTAACAGGTTAAAACAAAATAGTGATGAAAGAACTGCAGCCGATGCAGCTGCTGGCGACCCTGCACCTGCCGTTGCAGCAGCACGCCTTAATGTCACAAGCTTGACCTCGGCAAACCCCGGGCTGAGTTAGCGAGCCCAATCCTTGACTCATCAAGGCGGCCGCCACCAACGGTGTCCTCCGAGGCACAGCTCCTTGTGCCCCTACCATCACCACCTGCGTTGCCACACCCTGTACCACACCCGCCAGCATCCTGCTCCTCCGTGCCGGTGCCTCCACTACAGACGCTACCTTGCAGCACATCAACATTACATTACATTGCATTTAGCTGACGCTTTTATCCAAAGCGACTTACAATAAGTGCGTTCGACCAACAAAATACAAACTTGAAGAAAAACAGAATCATATAAGTACATCAGGTTTCATAGAGCAACAACATTTCAAGTGCTACTCAACTGGCTTTAGGTAAGCCAGTCCTTTATTAGTATATAAGTGCTTTGTTAATAGTTCTATTGCTCGAAGTGGAGTCGAAAGAGATGAGTTTTCAATCTGCGCCGGAACAACTATAGGTACTATTGGGCCAGCAACCGCTCAAAGACCAACAGCCCAAGATGATCTTGGGGTTAATAAACCCAACCAGGTGAAACTGGATCGTTATCCAGGGAGATTGTTTTCAGGAAAGAAGCTCACTTTTGCCACTGCATGGTACAACAACAGGCTTGAATATTCGTTAAAAGCAGACGCAGCCTTTTGTTTCCCCTGTAGACAGTTAAGTAAATACGTCTTCATCTGATGTGGCTTTTACTGTCAAAGGTTTTTGCGACTGGAAACACACATTACAGACTGATAAAGGACTGCTAAGGCATGCTGCATCAAAAGATACACATTTCATGTGAGAGTTTGTGGAGGGAGAGACAGATACGCGAGGAAACAAATAAGGAAATTAGTACTTTGGTGCAGATCAGCTGATCAGATTAGCTGTCAACCAACTCCCTCTCAGACGTGACCACGATTCACTCCACAGCATGTCCGAGTCAGGCAGTGGGCTCTTCCTATCGCTGTTTGAGTATACGCTGCTGCACAAAGATGCAGAGTTGGCCAAAATAATGGAAAGCATTCCCCACAAAGCATCATCCCAAGAGGAGATAGTTTGCCTCTCTGCAGAGATTCAGGTCCTGTTGCAACAGGCTGTGTCTGTTTTGCACTCTCAGGACAGGGAGAAGGGGCACTATTCCATGTACTTCCTGGTTCCCAAGAAGACAGGAGAATTCAGGCCCATTCTGGACTTTCGCAGCCTGAATCGGCACATTGCCTGCAAGAAGTTCCATATGTTAACTATAAAACAGTTACTAGGGCTAGTGCAGCCGGGCGATTGGTTCATAACCATCGACCTGAAGGAAGCTTACTTTCACCTCGAAATTGTTCCAAAGCACAGAAAGTATTTGCGTTTCGCCTTCCATCCATTTGAAGAACATTTGCACGTTCAGCAAATGTGTGGCCGCAGCGCTCCAGCCGCTACGCGACCATGGCATGAGGGTGTTCTTTTATCTAGACGACCTCATAGTCATGGCCAGGGAATGGGCAATATTTCACACAGCCCAATTGATCCTACACCTAACCATCAAGTTAGGTTTTGCGGTCTATTGGAAGAAGAGCTGCCCCATACCTCACCAGCAGGTAGAATATCTGGGGGATTTGCTCGATACAGGCAGACTAAGTGCCACCCTGACAGAAAGCAGAAAAGCATCCCTGCTTCGGGAAGTTTGCAGACTGCGTCAGGGGGCGACGGTGACAGCTTTGACCATCATGCAGACTTTGGGTCTCATGGCGGCTGCTCACTTTGTGGTGCCACTCGGATTATTGCATACACCTCGCCTGCAGAGGCGGTTTATCGGCATTCGTTTAGATCCCAAGAGGCATTAACGACGTCTGGTGACTACCCCCCCCCCCTCAGTAAGGCAAGACAAGTTTATTTATATAGCACTTTTCAACACAAGGCAATTCAAAGTGCAACCCCAGAGCATCTGCGGAGGGGGGCTCCACTGGGGCGAGTGACCTCCTACATCACGGTCTTCACAGACGTATCCGTGACAGGATGGGGGGGGACCTGCCTAGAGAGAGCTATAGGTGGTGGCTGGTCTCTGACAGAGACTTGGCACAGCAACCTCCCAGAGCTGCAGGCAGTGATGTTGGTCCTATAGCACTTCAAACATGTGCTAGTGAGGAGCGACAACCGCACCACAGTGGCGTGCATCAACAGGCAGGGCGGGGTTCACTCCGTAGCCTTGTTGACCGCAGCAGAGAACCTGTGGTTGTTGGATTCACAGAAGGTGTTGTCTCTAAGGGCCCTGCACATCCCGGGACAGGAGAACGTGGGGGCCGACCTCATGTCAAGACCCCTGCCAGACGAGTGGAGGCTTCACCAGGAGATGGTGAAGCAGGTCTGGACTCAGTTGGAGAGAGCAGAGGTGGACCTGTTCGGCGCAACAGCCACTGTGTGTGAGTGTGCCTTATCCAAGCTGCGGTCCTGACTTCTCCCCGGTTACAACCGGATGGGAGGAAGTGGGGGTGCGGTGGATGTTAGGACGGTCAGGGGCAGTGTGATGGGTCGATGTTGTTGGACGACAGGGCATTTATACATTGGGACTCCACCCACTGTACTCATAGAGTCCAGTAGAGGGCGGAGCCTGTGTGATATATAACGGGGGGGGGGGGTTACGTATTGTAACCCTAGTTATATAAGCACAAGCGGAGCCCTCTACCTGGGGGCCCTGTCTTTCCTATGCCACTCGCTGAAGAGGGTGTAGGATGACGGTCGGGAGGCATAGCCGCCTTATTTACTGTGGGCCTGCGCGCGCATTCAGGTAGGCTCGCCCCGATTGGCCGGCTACATTTATGCAACTCAGTAGGTGAATGCACGCATAGCATGATAAAGAGTAGTACCCATCGAGTCCAATAGAGGGCTCCACCTGTGCTTATATAACTAGGGTTACAAAACGTAACCCCTCCGTTTCATTCATGTTTCAATCAATGCTTTTCTTGTCTAAACATAACCCCCAACAATGAAATGTAAACACAACACAAAGCTTTGTTTCAACAAAGAATAAAGAGCTCCATCTTCTCTAAAGTGTGAACTTTTAAAGCTTTCATGACTGAAGTCACAAGCTAATTCATAGCTCTGCAGCACTCAGCGGGTGGAGGGACACGGCTGTAGTGCCAGCGTGAGAGCAGCAAATTCAATAAAAAAAAGAAACATATTAAATAAGAAAACCTACAGTTCTAGGAAACTCCCAGGTGCCATAAGTAGATGTAATTAATACGCAGGGGAGCAGCCAGGCTCGCTCTGCCCTCGGAGCAGGAGGCTCAAAGCTCCAGAGGACGTGTATTGTACTCTGCTTTATGGGTAAGCTGACCTAAATTGATGTTGATTGATCGTAGTGTCGACTACCGACTGCTCCCTTCTCCCCCCATATCTCCGCGGCTGCATTTTATCCCACCTGTTCTCTCTCTCTGCTCTCTGTCTATTGAGTTGCATTCCTCTTTTCCCTCCTTCACTTCTTTTTCTTCTTCACCAGAGTTGCTAAAGCGGGACACGTGGACCAATGTTTGTTCGATTTGGCTTGCCAGCTGGCATTTAAATTACTTGGGATCTATCTTAACAGTACGATAAAACACATTAAGTGTCTTATTTTTTAGGTGCAGTTGATGGGCATTATTTCCTTTAACTTTCACATTTTACACAACCAACATGCACACTGGGACCATAACAGCCAATCAACATAGAAAGCATTTAAATCAGCTCCTATTTAAATAAGTGTATCAATCCAAACTGGCTCCCCTTGCTCCATTATAACAACCATACTTGGAGACAAAACAAGAGTTTTTAATGTTTGCCGTTCTTGATGGTTTCGTGGAGTGAAGCCTAATACACATTCGTTAAAATCACTGTTTTAAACGTATGCACTGTGTCTATGTTGAGGATCAAGGCTCCCGAGTCTGTCTGTGAGCTTGTCAGATTCCCCTGACTCACTATTGGAGGCGGGGAAAGTAAAATAAATTAGACAATCTATACAAGCACTGCTGATTTCTTAATTTCTTCGTTTCAGTGTAGGTTGGATGACAGAATGCTTCACATTTACTTCTCGCTTCCAGTTGGTGAAATAACTGTGGAGTGACATTGCTTTCTGATTTGTTGAGAGACTATCAGCTGAAAGAAGCGGCAGGCTAAAGCACATTCAGATGTATTGACTTAGTAATCAAAATATCCCCTGCACGTTAGCACACACTCACCACATCAAATGCATACAAATAAAATAATCAATCGTTTACACAATCACACGCACTTGGTTCAGGTGCTGTTGTTATGCAATTTAACACTAGAACCGCCAGGGGTCTCTGTATACATAAAACCGCCAACGGGTCAAATTATGCACCTGCTATTTAGAATACATTGATTTTCAAGGTACAATGTTCTTTTATTTATCATATTAGAACACAGGGTTAACAGTCAGTTTTAATCGCAGTAATGAAACAAACCCGGTATCACGGCAAGACGTGAACATGTGACGATTTACCATGCTGGGAGACGTGAAGATGTCACGATTTCGTCCCTTCAAACGTGACAGTTACACGGTATTGTTAACATGGCCCAACCAGTGGAGAAATACTCTGAAATGCCAAGTAAATGCTCTACCACAACGGTCGGTTGTTATTGTCAATATTAATATATAATAATGATTTATTTTTTAATAGTCACACTCGATTTCGCCGATTTTCTTGTTGCCCCAGCTGGTCGACACCTCTTTTAGCAGAAACAAAGGCTACATTAATGTATTAAATCGATGTTAACGGTGGGGTAGGTAAGTTTCAGAAACCGGCTCGAGTGCACTAAAATTTGAAAGTACAAGCCGAAAAGAATCCGCCCCTTCCTTCAGACTTCCTTACAGAGCACCTCCTCCGACACACATGAACGCGCACATGACGTCAGCAGACTGGTGAAAGTGGCCGCCTGTTGCTGGCGAGTTATTGAAGGTCTGCTGCAATGCACGCCCAATGACGGCACGCCCAATGACGGCACGCCCAATGAGGGCACGAGATACATTTGTGCGTGCACGAGATGGAAGGCTGACAGACAGGGCAGCAATCCAATCCGTTTAGCCGGCCTGGCTAAACGGATTGGTTGTACTTTTTACGGCTTCCACAGATGACATTTTTTTATGGATTTTTCGTCAAAGCACTTAAGATATTCATTGCTATCGGGATGTTAAGACCATTCCATGGAATATAACAAAAAGTGTATCTCGAGCCGGTTTCTGAAACTTACCTACCCCACCTTTAATATTACAAAATACATCCGTCAAGCCATTAAGACCATTAAGATTAAATGAATTGGAATTAACACATTTTATTACAATTTATGGTCATCATTTCAGCAATAAGGCTCATCCTCACAGCAGTTGATACAGCAGATTTCAGAGCGAAATCAATACATGTTAATGGATTTGCAGAGATCAACAGATCTGGTTGCTTGTGTAAAGTAGGTGAAATATGTGCTAATATTTCTCATCAAATTTTTGGGCCCCATGAAAATATATCACATTGGGCCCCACCACCAGCTCCTCATATCATGTTCAGAAACTAGACAAAAGTTAAACAAGTACAAACCAGACTGCCTATGTCATGGCGAATACAGTCGCTGGTTTATTTATGTCTGCCGTTGTTGTGAGTGTGGACGGTCGAAGCATACAACGTTAGCTTAGCCAATCTCCATTTAGAAAACACGCATTTTAAAAAGGTTTTTCGCCTGCCGTCTGTCTGCAGACTTGTCAAAGCATTAATTCATGGTTTTTACTAACCGGTATCAGTATGTTGTTACATTACGTGTATTACAATTAAATCACGGTCAAATATGTTCATCTTGTTGTAGTTGTAGCCCCCTTGCCAGCGATTCTCTCTCTAGTTTCGCATACTCAGCCCGACTCAGCCTGGTTGAGCCCTAGAACCACGATTTTATGGGGCCAGAAAAACTGTGAATTAGGACCCGCTAGCCGGTACTAGGCCAAGTGGAATCGCAACCAAAAACGGGCCCCGCACGGCTCGGCACGCTTAAAGCGAGCTCCACGCTGCAGTGGAAACACGCCATTACATTCCTGACAATCTATCTCAATAGTCATGTTTTATGGTGTACATGCCTTTTTAATAACATTTTTGAATGGTCTTCATAAATCAAAATAAATATAACTTAAATATACATGACCTCTTAAATTAAAATAAAGTGAACATTAACACCAATATTATCATTTATAAAATGCTATAACAAAAGAAATAACATAAGCAGCAGATTTTTTAATTAAATATACATACCAACAACTACAAAATAAGCGGGTATTGAAGTGTAAATGGACAACACGACAGAAATTGAAGTGAAAAGGCCTGATGGTGGCGCTAAATCAGAGCCTATTACCTGTTCTCAGTCTTTTTCTCATCATGCATCTTGTGTGTAGTGATCCAATATCATTACCATAGCCTTGCCCTTTAACAGTTATTACGAGCCCTTGCTCAGCCTTACTCAACAAGAGCCCAGCGCCTCGTCTTCTTACAGGCAAAGTCACTGATCAAGTCCTTGAAGTCCAGCTTTCTAGCCAACTGGCTTTCAATGGACAGCATGGCAAGACTGCAAAGCCTTATGGGGGGACAGGGCTGCTGAGCCTAAAGATGGATCTGTTGGTCCTGGCACCAGGGGGAGGGACAACTGATTTAGTATGAATAGCTGCTAAAAATCTACCTGCATTTATAAATGTCAGCTAAAAGAGGAGTGAAATGAAAAACCTCAGCATTTTCTGTGAAGATATTAACAGTACTTAATGTCAGCAAAACATTACAATTATTATTTACAATGGAACAAGCTTAGCTAACAGACTAATTTCCACCACTCATGGACCATACCCACCTTTTCTTTTGAAAAACTGGGTGACATACTGTCGCCCTTTAGTCCCTCTCTCTTGTCTTTCTCTCTTTTCTTTTCTTCTTTGAAAGCCTGACTTTGTTAGTCGTTGAGACATCGTACACAAGTAAGTACTAGCATCCCTCCTCACATGCTCTCACTCTCTGCCAGAAAGTGCTGTGCCACACAGCGTTTGGAGGCAGGACCAAACCATTACATGTAAATAGAGGGGGGTGTACAGAGGCTTTGTTTAATTCACTTTTGGAAGAAAAAAAGTTAAATGAATCGTAAGTTTAGTGAGTACATCATCAATTTAACGTTATATTAATGTTAATTGTTGATGATTGATGAAAGATTACTTAAACAGTTTTTCTTAACGTTCTAAAATGTTTGGGGCCCCTGTCAGTCACGGGCCCTTAGAATCGTCCTAACTTTTCACCCCCTTACGGCGCCCCTGCTAGCATGTTCCAAACTGTTTAGCTGGCCAAATAGCCCTGCAAATGTTCGCTATGTGACTAACTTCTAGTACCAACTATATGGATGAACTAAATTGTTGAAAAACTCCTTGGGTTTGTTTCATTTTTACTGTAGCAGAGTTCAAATTGTAGTTAAACACATGGGATTTACAGAAATGATTCATTTTAATACTGGGCAAGGGTCATTGGCAGAATAACTTTATTTTGAAGTAGTTGAGCGTTTTCTTTAGTAAATAGTTGCTTTGTCAACAGATGCACTTTTGGAGCTTCTGGGTGTGTATTTGTTGTGGTCAATATGCATTTGATTTTTCAAAAACTACCATAGTCAGCATGTCCATTTTCATTCTTCCATTTAATAAAAGGTGCACAATGAGTGAAATTAATTTCTGCTGGATTTTTTTATTCCGTAAATGTATTAGAAGTGCACAATGTACCAGTTAATTTAAAAAACATTACAGACTTTCTTTAAGAAAAATAGACAACCAAAGAGTGAATTTTAGAGAGTGGTAGTTGTACTGTGCTAAATTACTTTGATTTTCACCCCCTCAGTTTGAAGTGGCTTTTGCCCGTGTGGAATTCAACATCTCTGCTACATTAAAGAGACCAATTTTTTTCATAGCCCTGCTCTTTTCAGCACACAATAAGAAAGAAAATGTTCTGCGCTCACATGTAAACTGTAATCGATCCAGAAAAAGATAATCTTGTCATCTGAAAAGATAAGACCACATAAAACAAGATGAGATGTTTATGATGCTGATCGGAAGGGGGTAAGCAGTAACATTTTGAAGGAAAAAATACTAGAACATACGTGAAAATTATAGAAAAAGATAATAACCTGTATCATCATTATTAAGCGAACAGCAAGAAGTAGTTTTATGAACAAAACATATTATATTTATGTATGTGTCATAGAAATGTGAGGACAATTTTACATTGAAAGAAAACCCCCAGAAAAATGTAATGCTGAATCCTAAACTGTTCCTGCAGATAGTGATCCAGAGGCCTTTTTACACCAGGCAAACAAACATTTAAATAGTATCTTGAAAGTCTTGGTTACAGAATTCCATTTCCTCCAAATGGACAACCAATCTACAGAAGGCTGATACTGTGCCAGTACCATACCAGCTGTCTGGCTCTGCAGTTTGACAGCCTGAAGCCAGCAAACAGCTCTACGTTATATATGTACCCGAGGCTGATGAGTCTCAACAGATTGAGCCAGCATTAACAGCATAGCCAAGGCCAACACCATGACTAATGGCTGGTATTAAGGCTAACATGTATGACCCACCTGCAGGTTTTCTATGTAGCACTTCATCACATTTTCATCCACAGTGACTCTTGGCAATTCATTACTTTTATTTATGGTTTTCTTATATCTTTGTACAATGCCGTTTTGTTGCTAGATTATGAATAATTATATTATGAAACTCATAGTTTTGTTTTGGCATATACATTACATTCATAGTGACCTAAATTTGCCGAACAGTCCTTCAGAATAATACTTAACAACATTGAGTGCCGTTGGGCATTGGTTGTGTGTTTTGTCACAATTCACCCTTCAGAACTTTCATCCCTCAGGCCAACCTCTTCATCCAGGCTTTAGACTTGTATATAAATTATGCAGTCGAAATTGTTCATGGATATTCAAGTACATCCCGTAATACTTTTTCCAATTTTTACACACATACCCGAAAAGTACCTTAACATTACATACATATGTGACTGTTGAACGTGCCATTTCAAAACCATTTATCTGCTACTATAACCAGTACAAATACCAGTCTATCTACATATCAATATATATAAGAATAAGTAATTGTTCATATTGTTTCATTTTATTCTATTATATTTTCATATGAGTATTTGTATATTCTGTGTTCAGCACGAAGGAGTTACAACTAACACAACATGTGGTTAAATGACACATGAACCCCTGAAACCTCGTAATCCTCTACGCTTCTGGGTTGGTGTTTCCCGAGATGTTCGAACTGGGCAACAGGGATTTGCTCCCATTATGCCACAAGAGCATTAGTTAGATTGGCCACGGATGTTGGGTGATAACGCCTGGCTTAGTCATCCTAAAGGAATTGGATGGGGTTAAGGTTGGAGCTCTTTGCGAGGTTCACCTGCACACAGGGGCAGTATCATGTTGAAACTTGATATCCTTATCCAAACTGAAGCAAAAAAAAACAATATTTGTCTGAATTACTTGTTCATGCTGTAGCAATAAGGGTTCCGTTTATTGGAGCTCTCTGAGTCTAGTAAAAACCATGAAAAACAGCCCCATACCAAAGGTTTGTGGTCAGTGAAGCTATAGTATATACATTTTTACGGAGATTATGGCAGTTCTATACGCCATAGGAAGCACATATGTTACTATATAGATGAAACCAAGGGAGGGTAATATTTCCAACCTGTTACTATGTATTGCTAAAACACCACCCAGGCTTTGGCAAGTCATACATAGTTTTCATTGTTGACTCCCACTATTATGAATCAGATATACAGGTAGGTTGTGCTGAATAAGAGAATAACCTTTGCGCAAAACCCGGCCTCAACCAGTCTGCCTAAAGCTGATGAAGAGTTGTTCATAGAAGAAATTCATAAAGCACCTCTAGGAATTTCAGCAGATCAACCTCAGTATTTGTCTTATGGACCAACCGGCAAGCAAATGCCTCAGTTGCACCTTTGCCTTGCATCATGCCTGAACCAAGTGCCTGCAACTGCTTAGCTTCTAGAATTCTTGGGTCAGTTTGGAGTGATTATGTACTGGCAAATATTATCCCTGTAACACATGTTTGTTAGACATGGAAGATCCCTGCTTACAAAGCAAACACATGTTCTACGGCCTCATTGAGCCATTTAATGAGTTCATGAAATGCTAATCCACAGGGAGAAAGCAAAGCCAATGTGATGCTTGAGTGCAAATCAAATGGCTTACCAAGAAGAAAGAATATCGTACTGTAGACTTTGATTGAATACCTTTTCTCTCTTTACATTAGAAGAGCTTTGACATCCCTTGAATAGGTCAAGTTTACACAATGGAAAATGGTTATGCAATGGTTCAGTCATTGGAATGACATTTTTCTTATGTGCTGATTTTGCAGTATTTTCATTCAGTGACCCAAATGACACTAAACCATGTGAAGTGGACACATTTTATATATTTAAACCTGACATTAAGAAGTTTTTTTGGTGAAATGACCTTTAAAGAAATGTACAACTGTAAATGCCGAGAGTCAGTGAGGTCTGGAGAAAATGTATTTTTGCTGGCAGGTGATTGTCGGTTGACATACCAGATGTGTTTTAACACCTTGTTTTGTGCTCATAATCACGGCATCTCCATCAGAAAACTATTTAATTAAAGCAATTGGAGGTCTTGGATGTAGTCCTTCTATACATTGTACATTAGTGTAGCATTTGAGGTGTAAGAGCTTCAAACTCGTACTTCTTGTGCTTCTGGAGCATTAAGAACTGCATAATACAGTTTATTCCAACGGCTACATTAGAAATAAGCACTGAAGCACTCCTGCTGCTGTTATTTCATACATTTGAGAACATCACATGGCTCTTTCTCAAGCTGTATTTTACTTCCACGACTCCCTTCAATTCTCCCTTGTTCAGTGCAGCTACAAAATTGTCAGGCATGGTTTTACATAAGCAGCAGAGATCCCAATTTATCTTTCCACTTTACTTTACCAGAATGCTGACTGGCTCTTACTTTATTATTATCCCTATATTGTGCCCAAATAATACAACTGACAAAATCTGAAACAAACATTGAACATATAAGACTGATTTTCATTATAAAGTGCATAATGATGTTTCTGTTAAAAATACATGAATGACTATTCTGCTCACACGTGCTATCACTAAGACCATTTGTTTTCATATTTAAGCAATCCACCAATTCTCTATTGGAGGCATCAGTGAAATGTCCTTTAAATTAAGTGATAGATGTTACCATACAGCTCAAATATGTAATATTTTTCTTTGAAAGCTTAATAGAATATCACATGACAGGTCATCTGTCAAAACACAAGTTTGGTACATTAACATTTGGTAAAATGTCTTGTCTATGTGCCATTTTGTATTGTTTCGTCACTCACTTTTCTGTTCTTGATACTCTGGGTAATTTCTGTTAAGTGGTTTAACTGTGTAAAAGGTTTCTGAACCACAAGCCACCAACAAAAAAATACAAGAGATTCAGAAGCAAAAAGCTTGCTAATGTCACTAATGGAAAAGCTGTTCACACAAAATATCAGCTATGTCAGGCGTATGTGAACATTTTGTATTTGGCTGATGTTCAGTTTTTTATATAAGACTGTCTTTGATGATGTTAAAAAAACATTTAGAGATTATTTATTGCATAGTGAAACATTGCATACACACAGGCATCCTCCATAGAGCTGAACATGATCTAAGCAATGTTATTAAACTACCATAACTGTTAGTGTGAATTACAACTCTCCATTCCTTCAATAGCTTAGGTTGAAGTGCCCTACAGCAAGATGCTTAACCTCTAACTTTGCTGAAGGGATGTATAAGTGCCCTCGTGGCGTGGTCTGTACACTTTAACATCACTTTTTGATGATGATTATATAAGGGTGATTGCTTTTATTAATATTGTATGTATGTCCCCACATTTACGTTACCACAAGAAGTAAACCATACCAATTCAATTATTTCACATATTTTTATATCTTCATGGTTACAGCAAATTCATTCATGTCTTATCAAATATATTTTATGCATATTTTTCAGATTTGAAAATTGAAATAACCAGACAAGGCAGTCATATTTACAGCTTGCTGTTACATGAGATGTGGATTCAATTTAAGTTTCAAATTAATTTGACACCTGACATAATTTAACCTGTTGAATGCAACACACTCTCACTCCATAATCGTCCTGGAGCGACGTTTGGTCAGTGTCCGTGGCGTGCAGTTGTGACGCTCCTAGGCTCCTTCAGCTTCATAAAGGGACGCAAATAGCTTTCAACTGATTGCAATGTATTCCCATCTGCGGCGAGATTTGACACTCATGGAAGCACGGCATTCGTTTGTGTCGGCTGCCCTTAAAGGCAATGTGAGCGTCCATTCCCATTGGATAACGGAGAATTGTACACCCGGAAGTAAGTATTCCCCTTACTGTCGATTGATTTTACAGTGATATCTGCACTACTCATCGACTAAAAAACACCAGATTATCCTTGTTAATTACACAACATTGATTGGTTTAAATTGTGTGCAATGCTTTTGTATTTTTCCCCTTCGAATCGGAGAAACAAATATTTTTTCGGAGTAAAGGATGGCAGGAGACACTACACTACCCAGAATCCCCAGCTATCGTTTGGACTACACCATGTGCTCTGTTTGACAAACCCCGTGATAGTCCTCAAGTTCTGTGATTGGAGAGTGTGCTCCGAGGGTTATGCTGAGCCTCGAACAGCACTTGAAATGGGATGGAACCACCGCGTCCCCCCCTCCCCCACCGCGTCCCCAGAACTACACATGCTGGCTATTCTGTTTCGCAACATGTTCTCTATCTATGGCACGTCTCTACAGGGAGTTGTAGTTTTAAAAGACGTTTTCGTATTTCCCATAATAAGAAGTTGCCAGTATTAAACTGTGTACATCCCTGGAGGTTTAGGGGATAGGAAACACTCAAATTTAAAACACATAATTAATAAATGGGTGAAAATTGCTTGTGCCCATAATGGGCAGCATTAATATATATACACACATGCCAGCTAAGGTCAGAAGAGCTTTATTTAACAGCTGGTCTTATGTTTGTGACCCCTCCTGTTGTTAATTGATAACATCACATTACATTACATTAATTGATAAGCCAGAAACATGCACTTGTCAAGGTTCAGAGGCACATTTTGCAAATATGGCAGTAGCCATCGATCAGCTTAAGATAAGATATACTTTATTGATCCCAAGTTGGAACATTTGCGTTACATCAGCATGTGTAACAGTTGTAAATATGCAGTGGTGTTTATTTGTAAATCATTTAGTATAATCACACAAATTCTGTGTTTTATATTTAACAATTCTGTGTTCTTTATTTATTGATTGTTCAATACCTGACAAGGCCGGAGATGAAATATCTACATACATCTTATAAGAGTATAATACATTATGTATAATATCAGTTAAAATAAGTGCTTTTGATTGAACATTTGATTTAGACAATATCTTGGTTGATAATAAGTATTTATTCTGGAGTTTTTGCACTACACTCTGACAAATCCTTATCTGTTAGCTTTTATTGTTGTCTTTTTAATCCAAAATGTCAGCAGGATTCAATTATCAGGCATGTAAACAGCAAGTTTATAGACTAACAGGAAGTGTGAGTCAGAAGCAGTAAAACAAAGATGAGTGTGGTGTGTGGAATTTGTCTTTAAATTGTTTATCAGATACTAAAGAGTTTCATCATTTTAAATATTATATTGTACAGGGACAAGGCTGTGACTCTTACATTTCATGTTGTGTTTGTAGAAGAACAGTGACAGCAGTATTTTGTATTCATCCTCTCCTCTCTCCCTCCTCTCCAGGGTCTCCTCTCCTCATCAGGTGAAGCACTGTGAGCCACTGACACTCCCCCCCCACCTCCCTTCCTCTCCTCCCTCCCTCTCCCCCCAAAGACGTCACCCACTACCCCAAAATCCCCAGATCCCACCTGGCCTCACCTGCCAAACCCCATCCGACAGCTGCCACTGGCCCTCCCCTTACCCCATGGTGGCCCCAAGGCCCGCCCTCTCACTGCTGTTCGCTGTCCTGGCCTGCACGGGGCCTGTGCGCCCCTCGCCCCCCCTACTTCTGCGGCCCCGGGAGAGAGAGAGGGACTCGGGTGGGGTCAACATCGCTGTGGTCCACTCGGGCTCCTCCCTGCTCCCGGAGACGGCGGCGGTGGGAGGCGTGGGGGTCAGCGAACCGGGGGCGGGGCAGGGCCAAGGGCAAGGGCAGGGTCAGGGGCAGGTGCCCGGTTTGGGAAACGGTCCAGGAGGAGGTGGAGGAGGAGGAGGAGGAGGAGGAGGAAGGGGAGTTACGGATACAGCTACGATGGAAGGAGCAGCTGCCATGGCCTCGTTCTCCTCCTCCTTCTCATCATCCGTGTCGCTGGCGGCGCTCGTGGGGGAGACAGTGATGACGCCCTCGGGTCAGGCCAATGTAATCTACCTGGCTGTGAACGAGAGCAGCCCGGGCAGCCTGCTGCTGCAGCTGTGTGAGCTGCTGGCCACCACACCACTGCAGGTACACATCAGATCTACTTTGCACTCAACTCTCCCATGACTTCACGAGTACATATCTATATACCATTCTGGTTAAGCGATCCTTAACATTATCTGTAATACAAACTGAATGGCAAAAGTGTTTCAAAACCCAACTATGATTTAAATGTTATTCTAAATTAAGCTGTTTAACATTTAAATCCAAGGTATGTACGCTACCTTTGCATGCAAGCCAGTCTGGCAGCGAGTTGGCGTGAGTGACGAATTGACTGAGTCATAGAACTTGCCAGACTAACGTTTGAAAAGTGTGTGGACAGGGTTTCAGACCTTTTATAAAAACCTGAAAAGCACTTTCACTGACTAAAGATTAGAGCCTGGCTGGGAAAAAGCTTTTACTCAGACCATTCACACATTGTTGCCATGCCACTTCATTCAGTCATAGGGGTGTAACGGTATACTTATTCGTACCGAAAATATTCGGTATTGGCCCTTCGGTTCGGTAGACGTGTGTACCGAAGTGTACCGAACGAATATATCGTTAAATGTAAAAATATTGAGAACGTGAACAACTTTTTGGAAGTAATCTCAGGTGCTGTGTCGCAGAGTTCAGTGTAATTTGCTCACATTGGGTTCAGCGCGTCATAGAGCGACCAAGTCATTTCATTGGACGAGAGGCATACTATGAAAGCTGGGGCGTCATTTATAAACGGTGCGTACGCTCAAAAGATGGCGTATGCCCGTTTCTAAGCAATGTTTGCGATTTATAAAAAACAACCTTGACGGGAAAATGTGCGTTCCTCCACCCAAACTCTGACTCATGCGTACGCACTACGCACAAAAACGTGAGAGACGAGAAACTGCGACACCGGCAGAAGGAAGTCTGGAGAGAAATATATGAAAATAATACCATAAATATAATGTTACCTCTCATGTATCATATATGAAGAAGTAATTCGCAAAAATTGATTTAAAACTCCTCAGTGCACACAAAAACGTAACTTGGAGAAATAAATATACCAGCGAATATACCAGCGAGTACCAGCGAGGCAGAGCCTCCCCTGTCATACTCCAATGTAACGGAAAAAAAACTAAAGAAAAACTAAATAATAATAATAATAAAATGTCTCCACTGATCTGTGTTGTAGATGTGATTTCTGTATGATTCCAATTACTTGTTATCGTCAAAATCGGTATGCGATGAGAGGTGAGGCAGGGACGAGCTCTGCCTCACGTAACCCTACAGAAACTGGCTGGAGCACGGGCACTAATTTAACACGAGCACTTATTTTGTGCCCGCGCCCCAGCCAGTTACTCTGTGGCGTAAGGTGAGGCACAGATTAGATCTGCTTCATCTCATATGCGTCACCCCACAGAAACTGTCTGGAAAGCGGACACTAAGCGCATGCCTGTTACCATCTCACTGTAGGTCACAAATGTAATATTTGTAGATCCCTTTATTACATGTGTCCTCGCCATCCATAGTCTCTAAATAACTTATTTCACATATGATATTTAGGCTCGCTGGTCTCATCAATGATCATACAACGGCAATGAAAAAGGCACCAGTTGAGGCAGCCACAACCTCTGCCGCACTGAAGGGGGCGGGCGCACGTGAGCCCACAGGTTCTTGTTGCTACTGTTATTCTACGCAGAGACGGTAAGGCAAGGCAAGGCAAGGCAAGGCAAGTTTATTTATAGAGCACTTTTCAACACAAGGCAATTCAAAGTGCTTTACAACAAATGAAAGACATTAAGAAAATGGCATTTAAAATCAGTCATTAAAAAGAAAAGCTAATAAAATAAACATTAAAAGAAGAAATACATGGATAAACATTAAAAGAAAAAATACATGGATAAAAGTTACAGTGCAGTCTAAGATATGAATAGTTCAATTAAAAGCAGCGACAAAAAGAAAAGTCTTCAGCCTGGATTTAAAAGTAGTCAGAGTTGCAGCGGACCTGCAGGTTTCTGGGAGTTTGTTCCAGATATTTGGAGCATAATAACTGAACGCTGCTTTACCATGTTTAGTTCTGACTCTGGGGACAGAAAGCTGACCAGTCCCTGAAGACCTGAGAGATCTGGATGGTTCATAATTTAGCAGTAGATCAGAAATGTATTTTGGGCCTAAACCATTCAAAGCTTTATAAACCAGCAGCAGTATTTTGAAATCTATTCTTTGACACACAGGAAGCCAGTGTAAAGACTTCAGAACAGGAGTGATGTGATCCACTTTCTTAGTGTTAGTGAGGACTCGAGCAGCAGCGTTCTGAATCAGCTGCAGCTTCCGAATAGATTTTTTAGTGAGACCTGTGAAGACACCATTACAGTAGTCGAGTCTACTGAAGATAAAAGCATGGACAAGTGTTTCCAAATCCTGCTGCGACATTAGTCTTTTAATCCTAGATATGTTCTTTAGGTGATAGTAGGCTGATTTAGTAACTGTTTTAATGTGGCTGTTGAAACTCAGGTCAGAGTCCATGACTACACCTAGATTTCTGGCTTTATCTGTTGTTTTGAACATTGCAGACTGAAGCTCAGCGCTAACTTTTATACGTTCTGCCTTGGCTCCAAAAACCATTACCTCAGTTTTATCTTTGTTTAATTGGAGAAAGTTCTGACACATCCAGTCATTGATTTGTTCAATGCACTTATTCATTGTTTGAATTGGAGCATAGTCTCCTGTTGAAACTGTTACGTAAATTTGTGTGTCATCTGCATAGCTATGGTAACTTATTTTGTTGTTTTTCATTATCTGAGCCAGTGGTAGCATGTAGATGTTAAAGAGAAGAGGCCCCAAGATGGAGCCTTGAGGAACCCCACATGTCATATTTGTCAACTCAGATGTGTATTTACCAATAGAAACAAAGTTGTTTCTGTCCTTTAAGTAGGATTCAAACCAATTTAGGACGGTTTCCGAAAGTCCCACCCAGTTTTCCAGTCGGTCTAGTAATATGCTGTGGTCAACAGTGTCAAACGCAGCACTGAGATCTAATAATACTAACACTGAAGTTCTGCCACTGTCTGTGTTTAAGTGGATGTCATTAAAGACCTTTACAAGAGCAGTCTCAGTACTGTGGTTTGGACGAAAGCCTGACTGGAACACATCGAAACAGTCATTTAAATGCAAAAAATTACTCAGCTGTTGAAAAACAACTTTTACAATGATTTTACCTAGAAATGGCAGGTTTGATATGGGCCTGTAATTGTTCATTACTGAAGCATCTAGATTATTCTTTTTTAAGAGCGGTTTAATGACTGCAGTTTTCAGGGCCTGTGGAAAAATACCTGAGTGAAGAGATTTGTTTACTATATGAAGTAGATCTGAGGCCATGCAAGGCAAAACATCTTTAAAAATCCTGTTGGAATAATATCAAGGCAGCAGGAGGAGGATTTCAGAAGTTGAATAATGTCCTCTAGGTTTTTATCATTAATCTGATGGAATTGTGTCATGGTGTTTGAATTGATGTTAAGTGGACACAGAGACAACACATTTGCTGTTCCTGATGCAGAGGCACTGACTGCTTGTCTTATTTTCTGAATTTTGTCAGTGAAAAAGGAGGCAAAATTATTGCACGCCCTGGTGGATAGAAATTCAGAGGCTACTGACACTGGGGGGTTAGTTAGTCTGTCGACGGTAGCAAACAAGGCACGTGCGTTGTTTTTGTTTTTGGTAATGATGTCAGAGAAGAACGATTGTCGTGCGTTTTTCAATTCCAAATTATAAAGGCCAAGTCTCTCTTTATAGATTTCAAAGTGAACCTGGAGATTTGTTTTTCGCCACCTGCGTTCAGCTTTTCGACACTCTCTTTTTTTCTGCTCTCACGGTCATGGCCTTTCTCCATGGAGATATTTTCTTGCCAGTCACTTCTTTTACCTTAGTTGGAGCAATGGCATCTATACTATTTTTAATTTTTTGAATTAAAAATGATCTACTAGCTCATTTACTGAAATGTTAGCAGGGGCAAGTGTGGAAGAAAAATTCTGAGTAAACATTTCCCTAGTATTTTCAGTTAAATATTGCTTTGTGGTTACCTCTTTTTGAACATTTTTGTGAACAGAAATAGAGCTCTCAAAGAAAACACAGGAATGATCAGAGAGCGCAACATCAGTCACCACAACCTTAGAGATATTCAGACCCTTTGAGATAATTAAGTCCAGAGTGTGCCCCTTATTGTGCGTGGGCTCCGTCACATGCTGAGTCAGTCCATGGCTATCAAGAACACAAAACAGTTATTTTGCCCCTCTGTCCTGAGGGTTGTCAACATGGATGTTAAAATCACCAACAATGACTAAACGGTCAAAGTCAATACACACTATAGACAGCAGTTCAGTAAAGTCATCATAAAAGCTTGCACAGTATTTGGGTGGTCTATAGATATTTAGGAACAGAGCTCGAGAGGAGCATTTCAGCTGAAGGGCCACATATTCAAAAGAAGCAAAGTTCCCATAAGATGTCTTCCTGCATTGAAGGGAATCATTGAACAGAATAGCAACTCCACCCCCTTTCTTATGCATTCTTTCCTGACTCATAAAACTAAAGTTGGGAGGGGTTGATTCGATAAGAACAGCTGCACTGTTATTTTGTTCAATCCAAGTTTCTGTTAAAAACATAAAATCGAGATTGTGCTCAGTGATAAAATCATTGATTAAAAATGTTTTTCCTGCCAAAGACCTGACATTTAATAAAGCTAGTTTAAGTTTGTTAAACACACTATCAGTCATGTTTTTTGTAACAAGCTGTCGCTGACATGGAATCACTGCTAAATTAGATAAACTCACACAAACGTTTGAGCGCTTCCTGTATCTAAGATGATTCACCGCTCTTAATCTATTACCTATCAACACAGATATCGGCAAAGCTATGGCATGTCCTGGAAAGAGTTGAGAGTGCCATACGCCCTTGAGCCTGGACCCAGCACACATCAGTAAGCATTTTGTACACACACATCCTTATCAGGCTTCGGAGACTGCAGATGATTTCTTGAAGGGAGGGGAGGTGGTTGACGTAGGCACGGTGATGGAGACGGGGGAGATGGTGCAGGGGTAGAAGACATGCTGCCAGGGGGTGGAGGTGGTTGACGTAGGCTCGGTGATGAAGACGGAGGAGATGGTGCCCGTCTCCGCGGTGATTTTGGTGGGCGTCGTTGAGGAGCGGGGGGTAAAGGACATGCTGCCAGCCCTGCGTATCGCCTTAGTTTGGTTATTGAAATCCAGGAAGGAATCGGTGCCAACCCTCTGTATCGCCTTCATGTGTTCAAGGGCGTTGTCAGGGGGGGGAGGGTGACGGGCAGTGGAGACTCCTCCATGTGTCTCATAGGTCTCCCATAATCAGAACATTCCTCAGGCGGGTGCAGTGATAATTCTTCAGGGTTTTCTGCACGATGTGTTGTGTCTTTCTCCTGTTTTGATTCCTCTTGCCGCTTGTCCTTGGCAGAGGGAACAGATTGATGACGCAGGCAGTTGAAAATGTTAGAGATAAACAATTTCACTCCTGACTTGATCAGGCAAACTCCATTTGCCTTGAAAAGATGTCTGCGATCCCAGAAAAAGTTAAAATTGTCAATAAAATGGACAGAATGGTCAGTACAGGCATTGGAAAGCCAGGTGTTCAGTGCAAACAATCTGCTGAATCTCTCCACTCCTCTTCTGACTGGCGGTAGAGGGCCACTGATGAACACCTCCGCATTTAGAGAACTGACAGTTTGCAACAAACATTTAAAGTCTTCTTTCAGCACTTCTGACTCTTGTTTCACAACATCATTTGTTCCAATGTGTAGTACCATATTCTTCACAGTTGGATGTTTAGCCCCAATATGCAGGATCTTCTCAGCCAAGTCAGAGACCATATCCTTGGGAAAACAGAGTACTTTGGTGTTGTTCTTATTACACAGACCTTTTACATCTCTCACAGCAGAGTCACCCACAATCAGAGTTTCAGGCCCAGTCGTTAGCTTTCCCTCTAGCCTTTTACTTTTGGAGTAGCTATTGGTTCTTACCCTGCTGTGTGAAGAGGACAGGTTATCCAGGTCATCAGAAAGAGATCTCCGGTTCTCGGTCAGCGGAGCGTATCTGTTCTGGATTGGCACACTTGGTGGTTTAGGAGGATTGTTTGTAATTCTCCCTTTAGCAGCTGTCCACTGCGTTTTCCTGGTTGGAACAGGGGTTGAAGAGGCGCTCTTCCTGGGTGATAACAATGCAGGCCAGCCGGTCGCATCACAGATTTCAGAGCGCTGGGCTCTGCCTGTTATCCGTCCTCCCAAATCCCATGGAAATGATTTACTCTTCGGCTTTGCACCCAGAGAGTTCCAGGGAGGACTACCACTTGTAGATTTATTACCTAGTACACAGACCCCCTGTTCCTTGGAATCCTTGTAGCTGCTAACTAGCTGTGAGTTAGCATACCCTTCTCCATTATTTTGCAACACTGGTAAAGTGGTGTCATTCCCACGACATAGTCCATTCACTTCCACGTTTAGACACAAACAAGAAGCTCGACTTTTGAAAATAGAGGAAGATAAGGAGGACTCTTACAAAAAAGTAATAAAGATTGTTGTCCCGAAGGATAGCATGAACTTCATCTTCAAGTGAACATGGGGACATTAGGTTACCCGCGGGCACTGTCGAGGACACTAACGCCCGACTCGCCGGCTTTGCCCACCTCGCCCACGGAGGCGAAGCAGCCACAGCCGTCTTCGTTGCCCCAAACACCGCCACCCCTCAGCGGCCCACAAGTGCCAGAGGACCTCTGCAAAACAGAGCCTGCCCAGGTATATTTAAAAAAGTACCCAACTCGCCTGTACACTACAGTGGGGTAAGGCGCTCATTTTGCAGCTCATGGTTTCAAAACAGAGATTGGCTGGGATATTCATGTAAAAAAGGCGTCATGCTCTTATAGGCTACGTCAGGGCTATTCAATTACACATTCAGTTGAGCCAGATTTTATAACTACAAAATGCAGCTGGGCCAGACATTCAGCGGCCTGTAAAAAGCGGGTAATGACACATTTTAAACCAATACTCCACAAGATCAATGACCGTTTTGTCTCTGTTTACGCTTCAGAGTTGAGAGAGACATGTTTTAGAGTTGCTATCATAGGACCACCGTTACTAGCACCACTAGATGCACTTTCAAAAAACGTGTTGTGTTGTGGTTTGGTGGTTTCTATTAGGGATCGACCGATATGGCTTTTTCAAGGCCGATACCGATACCGATTATTAGTAATCAAGGAGACCGATAACCGATATTTGGAACCGATGTACATTTGCAAAAAAAAAAATCTTGGTGTCAAAATGTAGAATAACACAAACTCCAACACAACTCAACACAACATAACTTCTTTGAAATGCATTTAAGCATATATTATGTTTAATCAACTTTTAAACATCTTACAACTGGTTTCCTCTCTGTGCCCTTTTCTTTAGTGCAGCCATCTGCTATGAGTTAGAGACAAGAAGTGGGGCTGCAGGCTGACATGCTTAACTAACAATAATGCTTAATTTATTATATCAAACCAATGCCTGTCTATCTAGCATAAAATCCCAATAAATTGCTAGCAACTGCAAAACACTAGTGCTAGCTAATGTTTTGCAAACTATTAAAAGTGAGGCTATTACAGTAGACCTAACGTTAGTCTAGTAGCCTCACTTCTAATATTTTGCTAAACATTTGCTAAATACATGTTGGCTAGCTAATGAGCTTCACATATCAACATGAAAAACTGCGAGGCTCCCCTCACAGCCCCCCCTCCGCACCACAGTTACTCCGCTGCGAGACGCTGCACGCACCCCTAACTCTGACTGACTTCCCGCGTCCCTGTGTAACTGGGAAGCTGATAGAATTGGATCAATAGATCGTGGTGTTTTTGCAACTTCAGCATAGGGGATTGAGATGTTTATTGAACTTCGGCTTTCAACTGATTTACCTTCGAAACACATGTATGGCTCTGCCGCTCAGCGCTGCTGCTTGCCTCTGTCTGTGTCTGCGTTCTTCGCACCTGCCTGTAATCTGAGAAGGTCCCGCCTTTCTGGCTGGCTCCCGCCCGGAAAATCTTCAGTGTGGATTGACACTTCAGTAATAGCCTATCAGATAGCGCTGTGGGCGGGACATTGCTCGTGTACAGAGAGTGGTGACTGCAGCCAAAGAAACGGCCGCATCAGAGCCAAAGTGTTATCGGCAATTTTATAAAAAAATGCCAATACCGATAATCGGTCAAATGCGGAATATCGGCCACGATAATCGGCCAGGCCGATAATCGGTCGACCCCTAGTTTCTATGCAACGCGGAGTGTTGCGTTCATGGTCTGTACTAGTGTAGGAATTTGGCCACGGGAGGCTGGGCCACTCGGTAGTTGGTTCTGGGCCGCATCTGGCCCGCGGGCCGCCATTTGAATAAGCCTGGGCTACGTGATAAGGGACTGGGAAGGCATGAATCAAGCAAAGAGCACATAGATCCATAGATCTCTTCATTTTGCTCTCAAAGTGCACCAGATTGATGCTTTTAACTTCAATATTTAAAAAAATATCTCTAGGAGGTGAGGACCCTCCTAGAGGAGGTGAGGGTGTTAGGTCCACTCAACACTTACAAAAAATAGCACTTTACCACTGCACCCTCTCTAATCTCAGATGCACCCCGAGTCATTTTGTTCTGGAACCGGGCCTGCTTGAGACCTCAGAAAATCGGGAGCATTTCAAAACCACCGCGGGGTGGGGGGGTTGCTGATCACCGGAGCTGTGATTAACATTAACATGCTTATTGTAGTTCTAAGTGCACTGCCTTGCGGCCTGTAGCACCATCCTTGATGGAGCATAGTTGCGCGCGCTACTAAAGACACAAGCTACCATGGAAACCAAACAATGGTGTGGCTTTATTAAAGTCTGAGTGGAAACAGTCGTGAATAAATCTGATTTTGTCAGAAATCGGGAGAAATGCGGGAGAAATATGCCCCCGGGAGTAAACCGGGAGAGGGCTATGAAATCAGGAGTCTCCCGCGAAAATCGGGAGGGTTGGCAAGTATGGTGCCTCACCAGCCATGAACCTCACCGACCGCACGTCACTGAAATATACGGATGTTATTGAAAACCACGTTCAATATGTTGTCTTGATGTTATGACATGTATTCTCATAAATGATGCGGTATGCAGAAGGACAAAATTACGTCTAAACCAAGCGGCAAACTCTTGGGCAGAGCCGGGAGGCCAATAAGGAAGTGCCTCAAACTGCAGTCCATCTAGTGGCCAGTAGAAGCAGTCTGCAGAAGGGAGCAATTTCCATAGATCCCCATGTTGAAATTACCAACTTTACAGCAGAAATAAATATGTCTACATCGTGGTTAAAAAAACCATATTCTCTGTATAGTTAGATCCCCCCTTCATCACTACTGTGTGGGGGTGAATTGTTTTATAACGCAACCCTTTTAGTTATATTAGGTCTTAAAGTTTTTGCATAAATTAGGGCGTGGTCACCTTGAGTGACAGGTATCTACAGTGAGTGCTGCTTCTAGCTTTCTGTCTCTCTGCTAGCTCCGTTAGCTCAGTAAGCTCCAGCAGGATGTTACAGGTGAGAGGCTGCGAGGCTGATGCGGGGAACACAACTTTAACTTGTTGATATGTTTGTTGTGTCTGTGCCTGGTGGAGTATTCTTCATTTAAATATCGGACTTATCTTATGGCTCTGCACTGCGGTTAAAACAGACCATCCCTGAATGCAGTTTCTTCGGTAAGTGAAATTCAAGCACTTTATTTCTTACTGGTCTTTTTATTCAGCTAAGCTACATCTGTGCTAACGATGCTATCCGTAGGATACAAGTTAAAACATATTAGAGAAGTGTAAAACATTAAGAAGGATTATACTGTAGAACAAACGTCTTCTGTGTGAGGTTGATAAAATAAGGTCATCCTCGTACATTAGTTAGTTTGCTAGTTAGGTAACTGTATGCATTGATATTGTTGATTTAAATTCACTATGCTCGACGATGCAGACAGCTAACGTCACATTAGTGTTGAAGAGCAGCGTACTGCATATGAGATTAACCTCACTATAAGATCTATGAATCTGAAAAATATGAATCTCACATTTCCAGATGGTTCCAGAAATAACGTTAACGTAGATATTGCAATATGGTTTGTTGAGCTGGAGTTGATTATTGAAGCTTACTGGTTAACGTTACCATCATAATAAACGAACTAACCCAAACCTTGTTGTTTTTATTAATATTATTACCAATACTTACTAAGCATTTTATTATCATTACACTGGAGAAACCGACTTATTGTGGCAGCAGAACATGAACATGTAACTTAATGCCTGCATTTAACGAGGAAAAATAGCGTAGTCAATGCTTTAGAGACAAGGACATTATCTGTTTAAATATTAGATATGACGTTATGTGTGCTTCTGTGACAATTAAGCTTTTTCATTACATTTGTTAAAGATCTTTTACCCTTACGTGTGTTACAAATGAATGTGAATATGGCATAGGACATATATTTTATTTGACTGTCTCATGAACATCTATTCCAAAGTAACAGTAAAATAACAAGGACCCCCACTATACAATAATACACAATCGAACTGATAAGATACAGCAAGGGCTGTGATATCCAGCACTTTTTTTAAGGATAATCAAAAAAGATTATGAGATGACATTTGCATGTAAAAAAGTCTGTGACCAACACAATGTTACTTTGATATCTGTTTGTTTAAAGTGTTGAGGTGATGCAGACAGACCAGAGGATGCTGACCACGAGAGACAGACCTATTCCTAACATCAGTGAACTTCAGCATGGACTCAAAGGTACAAAGACCCCTTTCATACTGTACAAAGAATCGAAAAACGTTCTGGTTTAAATAGATAAACAACTATTATACACTGATATACATTCCATTAAACATGACTAAATACTGACACATAAGGGAAGTTAAGTGTTCCTTCCTTGCAAAAAGTTACTTTTAGATTTGACCAAGCAACAAGCAACATGATTTTGTTGTCAGCTTTCACATGTCAATGTATTTAAGAGAATTATTATTTTACTTTGTAAAAATTACTACCATTTGTCTCTAAATATTGTCTGTAAAAGTGGTTCTTGCAGTGAGACAACCAAACAGTATGACACTACAGTTGCACTAAATTCTGATAACAGTTGAATATTATTTTAATAATAACATATATTTTAATGTTGATAAACTGCAGACTGTTCATTCATAATCTGATTATCTTTGTAGTACAAAGTGATGAATTTAAAAAAACTAGGGCTGTCAGTCGATTAAAATATTTAATCGCGATTAATCGCATGATTGTCCATAGTTAATCGCAAATTAATCGCACATTTGTACTAAATGTACCTTAGAGGGATATTTTTCAAGTTGATAATACACTTATCAACATATGAGTGGACAAATATGCTTTCTATGTTTGTTTATTATCATTTGAACAATGACAAATATTCTCATTAATATTAAACACAACAACCTCTGAACATTACAAATATTCGCCTCAATTCAACCTGGAACCTCTCTCATACAATACAACAATACAATATAAAGAGTGTGTGTGTGTGTGTGTGTGTGTGTGTGTGTGTGTGTGTGTGTGTGTGTGTGTGTGTGTGTGTGTGTGTGTGTGTGTGTGTGTGTGTGTGTGTGTGTGTGTGTGTGTGTGTGTGTGGAGAGACACTGTGATGGATCGTTGGAGCTATGTGCAACTCAAGGCATATGCCCGAACGGGAGCTGCCTGGACGCTGCAATCATGTTGCGCGCACTATCAGTGCTGAGTGTGCTGACTTTTCGTACAATGTCCCACTGTCTGGCTACCTGCATAAAGTCAAGTGCTCCGCGCAGTTGTCGGTAAAATGTCGCTCCTCTGTTTTCATTGAAACAGCTCCTTATATCCGTTAGCGCAGCTAGCTAGCACCAGATGCTAACAACAACAATACACGTAAGGTGTGCCCGTTCTCTCTCGCTCGCTCGCGCCACACATAAACACACCCTCCCGGTCCTCCCGATGGCCAGTCGGTGCCTGCCGGTGAGTGTGGATGTGTGGTCTGCCGCAAGTGGGCGGCAGGAGCGGGGCTGTCAGCATCAGCTTGTAGATGGTATTTTAAACTCGATGCGCTCTGAAACTACGGGGCGGCCGAGGACAAAAAATACACATGCGTTAATCGTGTTAAAATAATTAGTGGCGTTAATTTTTGTTTGCGTTAACGCGTTATTAACTTGACGGCCCTAAAAAAAACACATTCAAATAATGTATTTATTTCTTCAGCCCTCTAACGCACCTCTTTCATAAATAACACACTTACTCTGCAATAATGTCATATGTTTTATGTTTTTTGTCATTTCTGTTAGGAAAGGACATACCTGAAGGACACAACTGCCTCACCGTTTTCTCTGAGGGGCAAGAAGAAAATGAGTGACCTGATCCTCCTCCATCAGGTCACATCCTCCTCCATCAGGCCTGGTCCTCCTCCCAGAGAAAGACCTCTCCACCTCAGTCCTCTCCAGCCAAACCCACAAACTGGAGATCCGTCACGCTGAGGTTTATCCCAAAGTCTCTGCAGCTCTCTGGACTCCACGCTGTCTCAATTGATCCAGACTGTGAATATGAGAGGGGAAAATGTGTGTAATAAATGCTTTTGACAATAAGAAATATATGAAGTTACTGTGGCTCAGTATTTTTTAAATAAACAATACTATTACTGTATTACAATATCCCACGTCTGAAAGTTTAATTTAAAAGAAGAAGAGGCACCGACAATGAAGATTGTTATTTCAATACATTTAGTTGATTTTGTCTTTTTAATTGTTTAAAGTAAAGTAGATACTGTAGAACAGGTACTTACAGTAAGAGTTTGAATACATGCTGGTTGTGGAGGAGGCACACAGGTAAGAGCACTCACTAGCTACCATCACATGTAACTAAGCTTGACTTGTATTAATCAAAAGTATAATTAAGTAACAGCAATAAATCAATAACTAAAATCATGCACATATTTGAATCTTTGCTGGATTCACTGTTGAATTTACCACAAGATATATATTTTAGAAACCTGAAGGCATTTTAAGATTTGTATTATCCCAAAACTCAATACCTTAGATTATTACTGAAAGTTTTGCTGAATAGTTTCATGTTCACTTACCTTAAGCAATGCAAAATGTGCAGACCGGGAGCAACAGACGTAGGTTAGCCGGCTAACATCACAGAGCTGCAATACTGAGCATGTTAGCTTAGTTTGGTAGCTTCAGCTAGCTCTGGAACTTCCAGCTCTGTGGCAGGAGGTCCCGCCTCGGCTGCGCCTCGGCTGCGCCTCTTTGCCCTTATTTGGAGCAGGCGGGACGTCAGTGTCGAGCCGTTAGTGGCCGACTCCGCCTACTTTAGCCTTCTCGGCAACTCTGCAGAATTATATGGGTGACGTCACGGACACTACGTCCATTTATATATACAGTCTATGGTCTAAACTGAGGCCGTTTTGCTTTTCTATAGGTTGTATAGATACAACCATGGTTTTATACTATCATGTTTTATGCAGTTTGCTAAGACTTGATAAGTCGCTCATAAAACACAGGAGGTATGGAAACTAACACCATATATTTGGTAGATTTGGCAGCTGATATTACACAACATATTTGTCTTATTTCATTTAAGTGGTGGATATAGAGTTGCTGTGGAGACGCTGCACACAGCTGATTGACAGCTGCAACACAAACCACCAAATAAAAAAATAAACATTAAAGGGGACATATCATGCTATATTTGAACAATATAGTGTAGGGCCATACCTATACAAAGTATATAAATATAGTTTTTTTTTCAAAATATACCAAACAGATCCTGCATTTTAGCCATGCCTCATTTCGCTCTATTTGCTCTTTCCAGCCCTGTTTTTGCAGGGGGGGTGATTCTGTGAGCTGCAGCTGACCACGCCCCCCTGCAGGAGAGGGGAGAGTGCATTGAGATCAGCTGCTGGGCTGTCAGAAGAGGGGAAGAAAAAGAGATGTCCGTCCTTCTATTTATTCTTATAGAAGTATAGAGAAGTAACGGGGCAGAAACCCTCCTTTTTACGCAGCAGTCCAGACATAGACATCAAAAGGCGACACATATTCAGTTGCCAGTTACTTTGGCATTAGGGCAGGGATATCTAGATACTTTCCAAGGTCTGACATAATAAATTGTGCTACTTTTAAAGCAAGCAGCAATGTTTTCAAATCTGTAAGCAAAAAGCTCCTCAAAAACGCTATTGAAGCAGTTCCTGCCGTTGCTACGTTAGTTCAAACAGTAACAACACAACTATTTTCCTTAGCGGATGCATGTCAATTTAAATTAATACAACTATTTTTTAAATCAATAAAATCATTTTCTAAATCCATAAAGGCATTTCAATTAATATTGGGAGTCATATTGTTACTTTGTTGAGAATGTGGCCATGTAATAAGCGGGATAATGTTGTATCCCTTACATATGATTATATGTCATTATTCATTTGTTTTAAAGCAGGAGGCGCAAACGCTTGCCTCAGGGAGGGAGAAAAAGAGCCACAGCGGAGAATAAACAGAAGGGCAACCATGGCAACCATGCAAGGGAAGTCTTCTTTGCTGCTTGTGTGGCAGACTACAGCGCCACTTACAGGCCTGGCATATGTACTACAGCACCTCCAGCGGTTTCGAGCGGCAATGCCCGGCCGTGGCCCAACCTCTCATTCCCCTGATAGGTGGAGAGTTGACTAAGCGGAGCACCACTTCTGTGACGTAGAAAATTATTCAAATATGGATCAGTCTGACACTTGGTGAGTTTCCTGACACACCGGGGAAACATATTCATGTATAAAAGACGTACAAGAGTGCATTTTGCATGATAGATCCCCTTTAATTGACTCCACTCCGCAGGGATCCTCCGATACTTTCTTGCTTGTCCCCGGCACAAAGGAGGAAGGTTATGTGTATTTTGTCATTAACTTTTTTCGGACCACTTATTTATTTATTTTGGTGACGATCTGACCTTCATGCTGCTACTCTGGTTCAAACTGCATCCACCAAACAATGTGATTTGTCTCCACCTTCCCAAAAGCACCAAAATCTGACACGTGTGAAATGTATTTTTTAGCTGTTCTGTCGTAATTTCAGTCAAAATGAATATTAATACGGGGCGTTTCTTTGACTATATATAGGCAAATATGACGTGAAGCCTGCAAAAGCTGAGCCGCATTTCGAGTTGATTGTAATTCATAAAGGGAAACCGGCGTAGGATGTGCCGCACGCATGTCCTACGCCGGTTCGCAGTGTTTTATAAATCGGAAAATGTCTGTGCGTATTTATTTTAGGGCTGTCAAACGATTACAATTTTTAATCAGATTAATCACAGCTTAACAATTAATTAATCATGATTAATCACCATTCGAACTATGTCCAAAATATGGCATTTATTTTATGTATATTGTTGTGGGAATGGAAAGATAAATGAAAGGCGGATATATCCATTTCTGCGTGTCAAAATGAAAGACAGCCCACACACCTATCAATCATCAAACCGTGGGGTCTTAATTCATTACGTGTTGATTTCTATCAACGGGGGAGTACTTCAGGAAAGTCGACAGGGGGGGGGCTAGTGGAGTACTTCGTGACCACAGAAGGCGCATTCACACTGCGGTACTTTTCCCACAAAGGTTCATGCGAACTTAGTTCATGAGAACTCTTTTATCGCGTTCACACCAAAAAGAGCCGGTACTAAAATTGGTTCATGAGAACCTTTTTACCCGCTCGAAAGTCCCTGCTAGAGAGCAGGGACTTTCGAGCGGCTCTTTTGTGAGAAAAGAGCTATATTTCTGATTGGCTGGGCGGATTGCAAACCACGCCCCGTAAAACTCCCAAAAAGTTTTGTGAAGCCGCCATTTTATTATCCTTGCATTAGCATTTATTAGCATTAGCATTAGCCCAGCGCAGAAACGTAGAGAGACTAACGTATGGCAACACAAAATAAAACATGGGAGCGGTGGGGATGAGGAGGTGTCGGCGTTCTGGCGATTTACTCGGAAGGCTTCAGTAGAAGCTGCTGGGAGTCCCAGCAGCTTCTACTGAAGCCAGTCCCCAACTCCGGGGACTTCCGGCCGGGGACTGTGGGCGGCAGTATACGCCGTGAAGTTGTTTGTAGCCTGCCAGTAAACCCAAAGCAGAAGAAGAAGAAGTGACGTCAGCGGCTTCATTTGCCTAATCCACCCCCAGGGACTTTTTCCGGTGTGAACGCGATCTGTACTTAGTTCATGAGAACTAAAGAGTTTGCATGAACTAAGTTCGCATGAACCTTTGTGGGAAAAGTACTGCGGTGTGAAAACGTTGTGATCAGCTGTTTTAGCGCAGTTCTCCAGTGAAGGGGGGGGAGTTTTCCTCCGCAGCCGGTTGGCGTAGTTTTGGCACAATTCCGTTGTACAGACCGACGTTAACAGCAGCCCTGTCTGTGCACACGGAGACCGACTCTGTCGTCCGGTGATCTAACCGCCTTCTGGAAAAGCTTCACAAGTACGTCGGTACGCAAATGCACTTTGTGACACAAGTGACAGTTCGCATTTCAGATTACGCACATAACCTGCGTACCAGTTATGTGCACCCCTGTGCTACAGCAAAAGTATTCTCCGTTGGGACTTCCTGCAACAACACCACGCCGTTATCTTGATTCTGATTGGCCAGAAGACATTATCAAAGATGTTCTATTGAGAAGACGATTACTACGTGACAAAAGTTTTCAAAACCGTTTCTGGGGCCTCATTTATAAAGGGATATACGCTCAAAAAATGGCGTACGCCAGTTTCTACGCAATGTTTGCGATTTATAAAATACTAACTTGACGGGAAAACATGCGGTACTCCACGCAAACTCTAACCCATGCGTACGCATTAAGCACAACAACGGGAGAGACGAGAAACTGCGACACCGCGTTGGCAGAAGGAAGAATGGAGAGAAATATGTGGAAATAATACCATAAATAAAATGTTACCTTTCATTTATCATATATGAAGAATTCATTTTCAAACATTGATTAAAGCCAATCTTAAAATGATTAAACAAACGCCTGTTTGCGACTCCTCAGTGCACACAAAAACATAACTTGGAGACATAAATAAATACGGATATGTTATTTAAAACCAGCTCGAATATGTTGTGTTAATGTTATGAAATGTTTTCTCATAAATGATGCGGTAAGCAGGAGGACAGAATTACGTCTAAACTGACGCCGTTTTGCATTTCTATAGGTTCTACATGGTTTTATATACTATCATGTTTAATCGTGTTTTATGCCGTTTGCTAAGACTTGATAAGTCGCTCGTAAAACACAGGAGGTATGGAAACTAAGAACACCATATGTGGTAAATTGTACAGCTAATATAACACATTGGTTGTATTTCCTCTAACTGGTGGATATAGAGTTGCTGCGGGGAGGGGGGGGTGGGGATGAGATGCACAGGCTGCAGTGGAGACGCTGCGCACAGCTGATCGACAGCTGGGACATAAACCACCAAACAAAAACATAATTCAGATCCAGTCGTCATGACTCCACTCCGGAGGGATTCCCCGATCATTTCTTACAGTTTCTCATCAAGGGGGGGGTCTCTGCCTGAGGAAGGTTATGTGTATTCTTTTTGTCATGAACCTTTTTCGGACCACTTATTTATTTATTTTGGTGACGATCCGACCTCCATGCTGCTACTCTGGTTCAAACGGCATCCACCAAACAATATGATTTCTCGACCTCCCCAAAATAAACAAAATCTGACACGGTGTGAGATGTCTTTTTTTAGCTGTTCTGTCGTTATTTCCTGCGATCTTCTTCATGCAGTCAGTCAAAATGAATGAATGAATGGGCGTTTCTTTGACTATTTATAGGCAAATATGGGCGTTACGTGAAGCCTGCAAAAGCTGCACCGCATTTCGAGTCGATTGTGATTTATAAAGGGAAACCGGCGTAGGAAGTGCTGTACGCACTTTCCTCGCCGGTACGCAATGTTTGGTAAATCGGAAAATGTCGGAACATTTCGGTACCTATTTTTTGGATTTCTACTACGTAAGCAACCTTCCCACGTGAATCCTACGCACGGCGTTATAAATGAGGCCCCAGGTCACAGCGATGCGTTCATATGTAGTCAGTAATTTGAGGAACTGTCGAAATGGCGAACGCAGATAAAGTTGAGCTCGCAAATCCTCCAGCATCATTGAAGTCTCCGGTTTGGGAAAATGTTCGTTTCGCAGTTACGTACAAGGATGACGGACAAAGTGGACCGAACCAAAGCTGTTTGTTGGCATTGTTCAACTAAAATTGGTTACGCGGCTGGCAATACATCAAACTTGCAGAATCAGTTGAAAAGGCATCACCCGAACGTGAATATCACCGGTATCAAAAGAAAATAGACTGAAGTGTAAACCCAACTCCCACTAGCATTTAAGCCTCCAACACTCGCAAAAAGTTCAGACCGAGCCAAAGCTATTACAAACGCCAAGCATCCTTATGTTGCCATGTTAGCAAAGCGCTACCTGGCTGTATGTGCTACCTCTGTCCCTAGCGAGAGGGTGTTCTCCACAGCAGGAGACATTGTTAGTGCCAGCAGATCTGCCCTTTCGGCAAGCAATAGTGGACAAGTTAATTTTTCTTAAAAAAAACATGAAAATACAATGACAAGCCTAATGTCAAACTGGCTGCTTAGGTACTAGTACAGTAGTTAAAGTACAGATTATTTCAGTTCATCTAAATGCTTCACCTTAATGTTTATTTTTATTATATTTTGTATTATTTGAGTGAATATTCACAGTTTAATAATAATTAAAAACCCAAAACAAATATGTTATGTTTTGTGATTAATATACAGTAAAGTTCAAATACAGATTATTTCAGTTCATTGAAATGCTGCACCTTAATGTTTATTTTGTATTTATTTGAGTGAATACATTATTCACAGTTTAATAATAATTAAAAACCCCCACAAAATATTTTATGTTTTGTGATCATTCTTTCTGCTGTACCGAAAACGTACCGAACCGTGACCTAAAAACTGAGGTACGTACCGAACCAGAAAGGTTGGTGAACCGTTACACCCCTATACAGTCATGTTCATTTTCATTGTACAGTTTGTTTATCTCTTCATTCATTCATTCATTCATAGTATCACAACAGTGGATGGAAGTTCGCACCTCGACTCTGAGCTCCTTGTGATCAAACTGGCGAAGGTAACGAATAATGATGCCATGCTATTGATTCATGTAATCATTCATGTATTCATTCATTCATTTGTATATGTGTCTTCATGTCAGAACACTGTAAAGGTTTTGTTATAAACATCCTAGATCAAGTACTGTATTAACTCTTTTAAGTAACATTCATAGTCGTATTTTCCAGGTCTTGTCCGTAGTCTATTTGCTTATCAAATGCTTCTCTTTGAGAATTGAGCTGTCAGCTTCTATAAGCTTTCATTTGCTCCCCTGAATCGCTACATAAAAACAAGAGTAAAGTCATCAAGCCAGCCACAAAATCACTATTGCTCCTCCTCATAACATTAGGGAAAGTGTTGGCAATTTCCACAACTTGATGCATTTATCCTCAATTCATTACCGCTGCTGACAGTTCTTTCATGAGAGGTAATCAAAGCAAAACCACAGCTACCAGAGCCTTCTTATAAAAGCAGCAGTATGTTTGCAGACGTATGTATGCAACAGCCACGTCTGTTAGTAAGCCCTGTAGGAGGCGAGTCGGCCTATAATCCAGGAGCTTATCTGTTGTGTTTGAGTTGTGAAGCAGCTTAAATTGTGCAGGTACAACACACACTCGTCCACTGCAGAGACTTTTCTCCGATTTTATCTCTGTGAACATTGATTGCCAATCAGAGAAGCACAGAAGTCCCATTTTTGAAACGCCTCCAACAGCTGTTCCAATACTTAATTAAACCAGAACATGTTTTTTCAGCAGTACACATGTGCTAGCCTTGTAAGAACTATACATACGAGATATTATGCTAATTTTCAGGTTCATATTTCTATTTTGTGCATCTACTGTGACATGTTTACAAACTTTAATGTTCAAATGTTGCTTATTTTTCTCATACTGCCTGTGCTGCAGCACCTCCTTTCACTCTCTGTCTGAAACCAGAGGCCAGTCTGCTCTGATTGGTTAGCTGGCCGTCTCTGTTGTGATTGGTCAACTGCCTAGAGATTTGTCTCTGCAAATCTCTTGCCATTTCAGACCATTTACATGCACACAAACCTATACAACTCAGTGCAGGAAAGGGAAAACTGCAAGAAGCATAATAGACCCTCTTTAAATCTGTATTAGAAGATATACTTTATTCTGTTGAAGGTTTAGGACCATACTCATATTTCAGTAGTGTAAAGTACCTTTACTCAAGTACTGTACTTAAGTACATTTTTGAGGTACTTCTACTTTATTCTATTCTATGCTACTACTCAACTACAATTTGCACTTTGTATTCACTACTTTTATTTTCCAATATTTATTAATACTTATTTTACAAATGGATTATGATTTGACTAATATGCATGGCTGCAGAAAAAGTCTGTGAAGTTGGCTCCACCTTTACAATCTGCAAAATTAAAATGATGTTCACATTAAAGGGGCCCTATTATGCTTTTATGGGGTTGTCCCTTTCCTATAGTGTGTTATATAGGTTGTTGTACATGATAATGGACTGCAATGGCTAAAATCCCCAAATCCACACCAGAGGGAGTTCCTCTCACCATCATCTTTACTTTTAAGTACAATTTTATATGTCAGACTGAAACATGTAACATACTGTAGTATCACAACTTTTACTTAAGTTAAAATGTGGATTACTTCTTAAACGTATATTTAGCTCTCGTGTTCACCCTTTAATTTATTCTCCAAGCTTGGTGCATACGAATAAATGAAGCGGCAGCTTAATGAAGTGTGATGAGAAGCTTATGAAATTCCCTCTCAATGAGGCTGATGTAATATATGTTGTGTGAAGTGCTTTGTCTCACTGTGCAACCTTTGCTTGACTTCCAGGGTTTGGTGTTTGAGGAGGAGAGACCACCGCCGCCGAACCAGGCCCCTCTGGCCCCTATGCTGGAGTTTGTCTCCGCCCAGACGGGGGTTCCTGTGGTAGCCGTAGGGGGAGGGGCCAGCCTGGGACGAGAGCAACAGGTAGACATTCATTTCTTTACGTTGCATCATCTACCCTTTTGATTTCTATTGGACTAATTATAGGACTGTCTGTAAAAGATGAAACAAAGACTGTAATAAATAATGAGGGCAGTGTTTGACAAAATTACCTCTCAAGCACTACTGTTTGAAATTAAGGTAACAGACTAGAAATATTGATTATTTATGGTTGGAGGATACATTTCATAGGTCCCTTTCAAAACCAATAGTCAGGTGAAGCTTAACATGTTAACAGTTTTGCTGTAGGCATTCCTTCTGTTCATACTGACAATAAAATCATCACAGATACAAATGAATTTTCATTTTAAATGATGGGGGACAAAATCCACAGTCCTTGTTTTGTTCAAAAATCTATTCCAAAGTTCCTCTGAGGATAATATAATGCTTATTTTTACATTCTCTCTCTTTGTTAACATATTCAAAGTAGCTCAATGGGGAAATACAAACAGTTAATGACTTTTGAAAAAATGATAAAGCTATGCTTTGATTTAAAGGGTGCTTAGGGTTTAGTTATGGTTTGTGCCAGCCGTTGCGGGCACACATTAGATTATGTATGTTATCAGTAAATGACTATCCAGAAATGTAGTGAATGAGACTGCAGTCTTTCCCTGGAAGGCAACTGTTCCTTTATATCACTTTTGGGGCACTTTTGATGTATATTTTTTAAGTGTGAAAGTGGAGATGGATAGGAAAGGATGGATTGATTGAATGTTTTCTCATGAGGTTTACATTAATGACATAGCAAGTCCTCTTTTTCTAAAGTATGATTAATATAACATTTGAATCATAAGTAATACATCAATCATGTTTGCAAGCATACATGCATCATAATTCATTTTGCTGGCCGCTTGGGAGCAGTGGAAAAATATGTTATACATTAACATATTATGACCTTAAAATGTACAGTATATATGGTAAACATAGGAGGAAGCAATTGCCTATTTACACATCCCGCAGACATAAAGCCACACTAACATGTATATGTAGTTGCATTTTTGGCCTCTGGATGTCCAATATTAACCCTCCTTCCAGTATTGTTTTGGTCTCATATCATTCCTAAATAGTCTGTTTGTTCACCTGCTAGTTGCTAACTGTGTCTGCATGCTGTTTGGTGCTGAGTTTTTTCTATGAGAGCTATGGGACTCGAGCAGAAAGTCAAAAACATAAAGTAATGTGGAAAACGATGCTAAGAGCAGAACAATTTGGTAAACACAGTGTGAGGAGCTATGGAGCATATTATCTATTTTGACATCGTCCGTATCATGTCCTTTGATCCATTGTCAATAATTAACATAGATGTATTAACACCAGCACTTATTATGTTAATAAAGTTAAGGATATGTAGTGTCATTCAGACTGAAGTCAATTTTTAGGCTATATTTATTTTCTGGATTCTAAACATATCAGGAAATATGCTGCTCACTAAGCGATAATGAAGAAGAGGAAATGTAATATTTGTCAGAATTGCTCTAGTTCTGTCACTGCCGCTAAGCCCATCAGTATCAGAACTGCTTTTCATCACCGAGTTGAGAACATTTGTTACTAATTTGACATTTTCTTGCTGCACACTGTTTGAATGTTGCAGTAGTCCAGATGACAACTGAGAAAAGATGTAGCGTTGGCAATCAATATGTTTTATTCTTGCTTCAAAATTCTTGCTACAAAATTAACCATCCAGTGAATCAAGATGACTACCGTTTGCCCTTCTTTAAAATTATGATTGCTGCCCATTGTTGCAGAATAATACATTGGTGTCAGCTCTCCAAATGGCACTAGTGCTAACTATATCAACCTAACACAGCAGTTTATCATGACAGGTGAGATTCTTTAATAGCTGGGTCAATTAGTTTTAAGTGGATCTCTTTGATGGTAACACACATTGGGATTTCTACCAAATAATGGATTCAGCTACGCATTTGACGAGTTACACACTCAGCTTGAAACTGATCTGTCAGCATCTCAAATATTCATTATCAAAAGCGGCTGTGATTAAGGTCAGAGGTGAGTTTGCTTTGAAGGTACAAAACTACTTTTTTTCCTGGTGGAATCAGTAAAGTCATTTTGATTATATTTCTACACCTATAATATGCTCTACATTGAAATACTAATGCTATATGTTTTACTGAGCATAGTATATTAATAACCCTTCATATTCTAATATATAAGCTCACTGAGCTTTATGATCATGCTTTCATAGGACAAGCTGCTCATAGACACTCAGATAAGATAGGTAATAAGGTAATAATAAAGTTTTCATTCATTCAGCCAGCTGTGTACTGACAGAATGGATGGACAGTATACTGCGACTGGGTTACTCACTCCAGTTCTGCAACGTCCCTTTTCCATTCAGGGGTTTAAGAGAGGCAAATCTATCATCCCAGAAGGAGATTTTCCTTTCAACAGAAATGCAGGCCCTGTTGCAAGAACGGTGGGATACGTATTGTAACCATAGTTCTAGAGTGATGTGTGTGTGAAAAATGCATTCAATAAAAACGATTGCATTTATCCCAGAGTAAAAGTCATCTCTCTCCACTATTCCACATTTCCCCATAATGTCTCGTCGAAATCGGCAAGATCCGTTTCATACGATGTTAACTGGGCACCCATTATGAGACATGATTCCCCACTCGCCGCCCCAGTTGTAACTCCAGTAAAGGAGACAGCTAGTGATGGCAGTTTGACACTGAAGCTTCGAACGGAGCTTCAACCCTGGACTTCCTATTCCATAGAAGCAGTGATTCGAAGCTTGCTTCAAATCACATGACATATGACGTCCGAAGCAGCAACTGCTTCAAATCACGTGACATGTGAAGTCCGAACCAGCAACTGCTTCATTTCCTGAATGAATCACTTGATTGGTTCGCAGTCCAATCACGCGATTCAATGCACCATTCTGACAGGCGACGGATTGAAACCATGGATGTATAATAAGAACTGGATACAGTGTGGGAGGCGGGGCCTCATTCATTCCTATGAGAGTTGCTCATTAGCGCATGATGATAAAATGGCCCAACTTTTGAGAGAGCAAAACGTCACAGATTACCCGGCATGCCTGAGAAGTACCCGTATGTGCGCTCATAGCGCATGCGCAACTTTAACCAAAATGCTCGTTCACATCAAGCACGTCAATTTGCGTACACGTAACAGCACCGCAGGTTCATGACAGCATGGTAATGATTTGTTATTATGATGGATTTGATATTAACGAGGTGGCAGTTAGCAGCTAGCGGCTAGCTAGTAATTATGCTAATGTGCACATCGATCGTTATGTACTTATATTACGCTGTAACATGATCTAGTGATATCCAAGCAACAGAGCTTCATTTAGCATGAAAGAATGATTGCACTGTATATATATACACTTATATATATATACTTATAATACTAAGTATATATATATATATATATATATATATAATATATATACTTATAATAAGTAATATTAACTTTATTTAATACAACATTTACGGTACAATATTTAATCATACAGCTCATGTAGTATAATAATGAATTACAGCAAACATGTGCAATATATCCATTATTACAGCTCCGTGGGATGGCAGTAAGACGATATGGGTCCGTTCTTATTGTGCATCCATGGGTAAAGATAAACGCAACTCACATTGGTTTCTCAAACAGTATCTCTGTAAACTACGTGTATTCACTGAATTTCACTTTCTGCCTTTAACGGCTCGTTGTAGCTCCAATAGCTCTAGCCCCCACCCTCCCTGTGAGCACAGTGTGCTCTGATTGGTCGGGACACGTAACATGAACGTGCCGGGCGGCGCGGTCCCGTGGGTTAGATGCGCGTTCATAATGCAGAGGGAAATAACTCTCAGAATAACGTTATTAGCACATTTTACAACTTGAGGAACGAATGTTTTTAATAAGGGCTATACAAGTGTTCATACTGGGTAGTTTATTTAGTTTAAAAAAAATTATCCAACGATTTACAGACCACTCTTTCCCCATGTAAGTCAATGGGAAAAAGTGTTTCCGGGCCTGGCAACCAAACGGAAGTGTAGTACCGCCGTTTGGCCAGCACGAATATTTTCATCTGAGTCCAGCGCACTTCCTGGGGGCTTGGTTGAAACAGTTTAGAATTTGAGCGCTTCAACACTTTATAACAGCTCTAAACAATGCACAATGTGTGGGTTGTTGACGTAGTTTGCGTTGTTGCTGTTGAGTTGTTGTTGGTATTGCATTTGAATTGTATTATCATTATAGAGCAAGCCAGGAAGAAAGATAGGTCGTTCTGGCTCGGGAAACACTTCGAAATGTGGAGAAGTTGTGAACAAAAAGACAATTATGAGTAATATAAAAATAGTTCAACTTAAGGAATAGATAGCCCAGTGGATAGAGCCGGTGGCCCAAATGTGACGATGTCCTCCGGAATGGATGTACTTTTAATCATTGCTTTTCAACTTTAATTCTTTAATAACTGATAAAAGGCCCTCTCCGCCCAAAACAATTTCCAGCACTCTCTTCTCAATAACCCAATACACACAATTATCAATCTTTAATTGCAAATAGAACATGATATTCAGTCTTAGTGTGTGTGTGTGCATCGAATATCTTTCAAGGCAAAGATACGTTAAACCCACTGCAGCCTTGCACTTCGCCAGGAGAGGTCATTGTAACTGAAGCTTCGAGAAATTAACCTATTTCCGACACAATTGTCCAAGTGGTTCGATGCTTCATTCAAAGCTTCATTTTGCCATCACTAGAGGCAGCCAGTGGGCGCGCGCATGTGAGTGTGATAAACCACAGGAAGTGCTGTCAAAGCGCTATGTGGGTGCAGGGACATTATGGCCGGCGTGTTGTTGCCAGAAAACACACCTCCTCTAGTGTAATAGCTCCGATTAATGCATTTCACCGTCTGTGTGAAGACGGCATTATGACGGAGCATGCGGTCCCACCAGAGCGTGCCGCGGTGCGTTCAAGGACCTCAGTAGAAAATTGGCCCTTTCTGTGTCAGCCCCCCATGGGCCAAACTTCCTTTCATGGAAGGTTTGGCGGCGGAGTGGTCCACCAGAGAGTACTGCAGCTTCTTAGCTGTGGCTCCACAGCTGCTTGCATGTCCCCTAACACAGTTTTATGGGGAATGGAAGCTCAGCTGTGTAGTGATGGAGTGGATGGACGGGACACTGACGCTGGGTTACTCACTCCAGTTTTACAGCGTCCCTCCTCCATTCAAGGGCATAAGAGAGGCAAATCTATCATCCCAGGAGGAGACAGGTTCCCTTTCAACAGAGATTCAGGCCCTGTTGCAAAAACAGGCTGTGTCTGTTGTGCATTCTCAGGATAGATATGTACATACAGACATGTACTTCCTGGTTTCCAAGACGACAGGAGAGTTCAGACCCATTATGGATCTTCGTAGCCTGAATCAGCGCTTTGCCTGCAAAAAGTTCCATATGTAAAACAATTACTGGACCTAGTGCAGCCGGGCGATTGGTTCACAACCATCGACCTGAAGGACGCTTACTTTCAAATTGCTCCAAAGCACAGAAAGTATTTGCGTTTTGCTTTCCAGGGGGTAGCCTACGAGTACAACAGACTACCATTAGGCTACTCCCTATCCCCACGCACGTTCAGCAAATGTGTGCCCACAGCGCTTCAGCCACTTCGTGACCATGGCATGAGGGTTTTCTTTTACGACCTCATAGTCATGGCCAGGTCCAGGGAAGGGGCAAACACAGCCCAATTGATCCAAGTGGGGATTGCGGTCAATTGGAAGAAGAGCAGTCCCATACCTCACCAGCGGGTGGGGTATCTGGGGATTTTGCTCGATGCAGGCAGACTACGTGCCACCCTGTCAGAGAGCAGACAGGCATCCCTGCTTCAAGCAGTTTGCAGACTGCGACAGGGGGCAACGGTGACAGCTTTGACCATCATGCAGACTCTGGGCCTCATGGCGGCTGCTCACCTCGTGGAAGAGGCACAAACAACGTCTGTTGACCATACCAGATATACCAAGATAGCTGCTCTACGCCTTTCCACCGCAGGTGCAATATGGGCATTACCCACTCTGGGCCAAACTCTCCACGCTTGGCTCCTGAGAGGGACAGGCCGAGAAGAGGTAGACTGTCTGACAATGTTATACAGACTATCCAGGCAGCAAGAGCCTGTTACAGGACGAATTGGTTGGGATTCCAACGTTTAGTACAGTGCACATTAATCCACATTGCTGTAAATAAGCTAGTATTAGCCAGCAGGCTAATGTTCAGCTGTTGTCCTTGGCAAGATGTTAAATGACCACAAAACGACGAGAGAAATAAAAACATAATTAAATAGAGTACAGCAGACAACAGCAGTACAACAATAAATAAATAGCAGTACAACAATAAATAGGAACAACAATAGACAACAATAGAGAGGAACAAACACACATGCAAACAGATGAAATATCATCATACCTTGAATACAGTTACAAGTGTTCACATTTTTGATTGCTTAAAAGCCAGTTCTTATGATTGCGGTTAAATGTATGATAGGAGGTGTTATTCCTTATCCGTATTGATATTGTGTCGATGCCCTCACAGAGAAACACTGTTTACCAAAGGAACTGGACCTAAGAGGGACTACACAGTCCCCTCTTAGGGCAGACCTTGTGGTTCTGCTGTTTGAATTTTTCTGCTGTATTAAAGTGCAGAGTGGTGGGGGTGCCTTGCCGTTTACAATTTTAAAATGAGACATGCGTCAGTGTGTTTTAAAATATTTTCCCAGCTGAGCAGGTTATGTTTGTCCAGGATTTTGCAATGGTGTTATAGCTTAGGTTTTCTGTCCAAAACTTTGAGAGCTTGTTTGTGAAGTGATAGGCCTTAATGTTGTGCTATTGGCCTGGGTCCAGCTGGTCATACAGTATGGTGGGGAGGAATCATGGCAGTCATATAGAGTTTTGCTACAGGTGTTGTCAAACAGTTCCTTATATATCTAAAGTTTGCTAGATTGTATTTTTGCAATGTATAGTCACTTGCGCTGGCACCTGCAGGGTGGAGCTATGGGCTTATTCAGACCAATTAGGCTCTACCCAGCCAGGTAAGCTGCGGCCCCGACTTCTCCACGGTCACAACCTGATATTAGGAGGTGGTGGCTGTTAACCAAAGGCTGGTCAGGGGCAGTGTGGCGGATCAATGTTGTAGGAAGACAGGGCGTTTATCCATCGGGTATTCACCCACTGTACCCATAGAGTCTAGTAGGGGGCGGAGCCTGTGTGAGATAGAACGAGGGGTGACGTATTGTAACCCTAGATCTATAAGCACGGGCGGAGCCCTCAACCAAGGGGCCCTGTCTTTCCTATGCCGCTCGCTGAAGATGGTATAGGATGACAGTCAGGAGGCGTAGCCGCCTTATATACTGTGTGCCTGCGCGCACATTCAGTTCGGCTCGCCCTGATTGGCCGGCTATGTTTATACAACTTCAGTGTGTGAACGCTCGCGTATCATTGATAAGAGTAGTACCCATAGTGTCCAGTAGAGGGCTCCGCTTGTGCTTATAGAACTAGGGTTACAATACGTAACCCCCGTTACTTAGCTTGAAAAACTACTGTTCTGTGACCTATTAGGCTTTAGCACAACAAATGGACATATATGCCTCCAGAGTAGCTCTGAATTTGAGAAATGTTTGTTTCACTAAACTCTAATCAGTTCTTAATTACTTTTGGGAGGCTAAGTCATGCCTTTTTTCCTGATACACACTGAGAATCATTCAACCTGTTGTCAACAGTGCTTGGAAAGCTGTGACTTGGGACAGAACGTCAGTCATCCGTTGTGTCTGGTAATGTGTGCTTGTACACTAGGGTTGCCAACTTCCAGAAATGGAGAAACGGGACACATGCATGTTTTTTGGGTTTCTGGTGGATTTAGTTACTTTTTTAGTTACTCCACCTCCTCACCTGCTGCGACCTCGGTGGGAGGAGGACACAGCTCTTTTAGAATATCCCGAACAGTTTTGGGGCCAAGCACATTGGCTGTTATCATCTCAGCCTTTGTTCTTCCACATTGCATTTTCTTTGCAGTGTTCGAATCACTAAACATGGCACTTGCCCGCTTATTACTGCAGTCCATGCTGTTGTAACTCAAACCATGCTTAACTGTGTGATACACTGATGTTACCTCACATGCAGCAACTTTGTCTTGTTCTGCAGTTGAACTGCCGAAGAATTTAGTTATATTTGATGCACCTTTATTTTGTATTGCTCGCTTGTGCATTTCTGTGCCAGCATGCTGTTTCAGGTCGTTTTCTCCACCGTGACCTATTGAAAACTCCCTCCGACACAAGGTGCAGAAGACCCGAGACAGACCTCCACTCACGGGCTTTACCCAACTGTGTTTTTCTTCCCACTGTTTGTTGTAAGACACAAGTCTTTTCTTTTTAGAAGGGCCAGGGCCCAGAACCACATCCTCTCTCTCTTCTCCTCTTTCATTATCACCTCCTCCACCGGCACGGCTCATTTTCCCACACGACTGAACAGGCTGACATGCCACACAAACAATGATGCCGTGCCCGCCGCCCACCGGAGAAAATCTCACACAAACACACAGGCACGCAGCCAGACACACTGAATTGCGCGCAAACAGAAAAATATTTTTAATTTTTCCCTTTACACGGGAATCCGGGACAAACAAAGTCCCGTACGGGACACGCCCCTTTTGGCTCAAATACGGGGCGTCCCGGCTAATACGGGACGGTTGGCAACCTTATTGTACACTGATTTTTGCTCTAGTAAATAATACTATGATTATGTGTTTACATTACTAATACTTTTCTTTTACTCAAAATCTCTCCTTTTATTGAATGTGTTACTTGAATTTGCAAGTCATTTTGTATCTTCATTTTGACAAGTACATTTAAATCATAGCACCAATTAAATGTTAACTAAAGTACTGTTGACCTACAACCATAGCCTACAACCTGTGAATAGCTAGTAAAATGTACCTGGGCAATGTGAGTAAAGGTGAGCAACGCCCCCATGACGTCAGAGGAGTTTGTGCACGGTACAGACATTTGAAAAAAAGCAGACGGTTCCAGTTGAAGAGAAGGGCGCATGGACCCTCGTCTAATATGAATACTTGTGGATTTTGATTCATGTAAGTATATTTGTGTACTTTATTAACTCTGTACATCCCTGTTAGCTTGTCAGCTTAATGTGGATATCAAACAAACGTTAGCTAACGTCAGTGTTTCAGCTTAGCAATTTAGCTAGTTAGCGTGCTAGCTAATTTAGCCTGCTGTCATGGACGAGGCACACACAACATGTAATACTTAGTGGTTTAGTAGATGAGCAGTTGCCGCTGCTCAACGGGAGTTGCCACAAGATGCCAGAGTAAGAGAAGGTTTACGGTAGCCTTCCGTGGCAATGCTGCTATTTAAACCCGTATTTATTGTGTAAAATGTCGCTGTTGGCATGACTTTATCGAACTGATCTGTACACAGGACTGATGTGCGATCTCTATTTTTGAAAAAGATTATACATTATCATTTTTATTCAATTGTACTTGGAGCATGGTTTGCTAAAATCAAACGTGCTATATTTATGATGAAATATTGGCGAGTGAGGGTTGCAACGCCCTTGGCAATTGTCGCTTCTTGAGGGGAGTTTCCACTGCTTGCTACGATAAACCAGGTGTATGACTAGTAAAGACAAATAATTAACAAATAAATATCTCTATTGACACAGCAACGTGTACACTGGTGTTATTAGACTTGGCTACAGAATTAGGGCAGCTGTAACTGATTGCAGTTGCCACTGCTAGTGAGATGCTAAGGTTTACTTTATAAATTAGGCAAATGATTTATATTTGCCCCATGCCTTCAGCAGCAGCAGGCCATTCACTTTGATTTGATCCAGTTATCAAATGTCATCATTTCGACAATAAAGAAATGCTACATAAACGTTATCTTGCACGTTTTATCGAACCATCTCCGTTTCTAACTTTCAATATATTTAAAAAGAGATCTCTCTCTCATCTGCGTGCGGGGGCGGGGCCTCACAGACATGCTGCTGCGCTGCGCACACAGTTCTGCCAGTAATGAATATTAGGATACATTTTGTGAGGAAACTTTTCCACCAATAATTCCAATAAGTATTCCAAAATGTATTCACTTCAGGTTTACGAAAGTAACTGTATTCGGATTAGTTGTTTTTCAAATGTAACGCGAGCTGAATACAGTTAGGCTACTTGGTTTTTGTATTCTGATTACGTAACGCCTTTACATGCATTCCGTTACAACCCAACCCTGTGTACAGATCATCAGTCCTGTGTACAGATCAGTTCGATAAAGTCATGCCAAAACAGTGATATTTTACAAGATAAATACGGGTTTAAATAGCAGCATTTGCCACGGAAGGCGAGTGGCAGCTACCGTAAACGTTCTCTTACTCTGGCATCTTGTGGCAACTCCCGTTGAGCAGCGGCAGATGCCTCGGCAAGTTGTGGCATCTGTGGCATATGCCAGAAGGACTTGCCACAGCTACCACAGAGTAGCGGCCTCTGTGGCATATGCCGGAAGGACTTGCCACTGCCTGCAGATGCCACGAAATGAGCCAGGCCCTACTGATAAAACATGTGGCAGTGGGACGCTAGTAGTTCAGAAGAGTTTTTTTGTTGGTGGTGTTCGCACTACATTTTCAAATGCTGCTCGGTAGTCAAGCAGTGTGTCTCCAAACTGAGTTTTCCTTTACTGTGGGAGTCAAGTCAGTTCACTCACACGCATCTGACTGTGTGTGATGCACATGTGTGCTTTTTTTTCCTGTATACACTGAGACAAATAGCGGCACCAGATTCCCCAAAAAAGGGTCACATTCATTGCCATCTGTGTAAACTGCCTGTGATGCGACCTGTTTCACTGCAGCCTTAACCCCTAGATTCCACCGGGTCCGTCTGCGCCGCATTACGGCCGCGTTACGTCTGCGCCGCGACGTTCACAGCGATCGCAGCCACTCTAGTCAATTGGTGCTATTCCACCAGACGTGCCGCGTTACGGCTAGAAGCGTCCCAGAAGCGTCTTGGCGCTGGGCTCCGCTAAAAATAGGCGGCTGGTCTATTTTCGATGCGACGCAAGGCGTTGCATAGCGCCGGGCAGGAAGTGGACCAGTCAGAGCATCCAGTCAATCCCCAAAAGACGCTATCCCTCCGTAGTCTTTCAAGTAGGAGGAGAAATGCCAGTGTTCTCCTCTGGTTTACAGGCACTGTGTAAATTATATATAGAATAATTATCATGATGATGAATGCATTTTTTTACCACTAAAATACAGCAACACATCTTTGATTCATGTCGTTTATAACTGGAATATTACAATTATTATTATTAACTTTGTCTGTACAAAGTAGCCTGTCCAGGAAATATGCCCAAATCAACAAAAACTGCGAGCTGGCATGTAAAAGGCTCCGCTTCTGAAACGCGCCCGGTAGGGTTTGATGCTGTAGGACAGTGGTCACCAACCTTTATAAGCCCAAGATCACCGACCTCGGCCAAGGTGAAAGGCGAGATCTACCTATTGCAGAATTGAGTGAAAAAGATGGCCCAGACAGTGCTTCCAATTTGAGGCCTTTTATATAGGCTAATTGCATCTGAATTACTGTTACAATGAAGGCTCCATAATCAACTCACGGCATATAGGCAGGGGTAAAGTGCTATTTGTTATGAGTTGGGGGCAGACCTCACCTCCTCTAGGGGGGTCCTCACCTCCTCTAGGTCCTCACCCTCCTCTTGGGGGGTCCGGGGGGGATTTTTTTTTAAATATTGAAGTTGAAAGCATCAATCTGGTGCACTTTGAGAGCAACATGAAGAGATCTATGGATACCTCTCTCAGCACCCATATGAAACAGAACTGTAAACACATTTTCTTTTCTTTATGGATATTTTACAAATCACTTCCCTTTTAAACTGCATTCTTGTTTTACTGCCATATAGTATTTCATACCTGTTTTTCATTTATTCTCTTATTGTTTGTATAACTATAATTATCATATGAAGTGTGCCGCGGAAATAATCTTTTGAATAATTTGTGACAAAACTGTTCTAAACACTGAGAGTCCTTTAGCTCACCTGATCCCCTCAGTCTGACGGGGGAGGACTCTCCTCCAGCTTGTTGTGGAAACAGCTCCTTATGTCCGTTAATGCAGCTAGCTAACCGGATGCTAACATGACGGTCCCCGCTAGCACCGGTCCCTCTCTCTCCCTCTCTCCCTCTCTCTCTCTCTCCCTCTCTCTCTCACTCTCCCTCTCTCTCTCACTCTCCCTCTATCACACTAAATGCGCTATTGCCACACACACACACAGAGCGGAGCTTGAATGACACAAGTACACGTGTATTTCCATGCAACTCTCTGATTGGTCTGGTGACTTGCCTCTGTTGCATTCACTGAACACGGGAAATTGCAGTCCTGCCGTCCTCTCTTGTGTCATGATGAGGTTCACGTAAAGTACGGTTAATGTATTATATTATTGAGGTGTCTCAAATATACGTCAATCAAGTGGCACCTGCTAACGGAGTGGTGGATGACAGGTTTACATCTAAAAACGTATTTTTCAAACATTATTATTTTAATTTAATTTTTCTTTCTTTTGTTACTTTTTTTTTTAACGGTCCCCGATCTACCCGCACCACACTCGATCGACTGGTTGGCGACCACTGCTGTAGGAGACCGGAACAAAACCGTGGCGCAGCCGTAACGCATGCATCCACACGGCAACGTGCGTTGAAACTTCCCAGCGGGCGTGTCTGAAACTCAATCAACAACTACAGATGTCCCGATCCGATCACGTGACTTGTAAAAGATCGGAATTGGGAGAAAAAGATCGGGAATCTTTTTTTTTTTTTTATATATAATTTTTGGGAAATTCTTTTATTTAATATTACAAAACAAAAATGGCCATGTTCACGTCTTAAAGTCATCCAGAGGACTTAGTTTTGGTTTAAAATTACACAACATCATGTATGTCTTGCTTCTTTTGGGCTTGTTTTCATAGACCTGGTTGCTTATTTCTCTCAAATCTGGCAACAGAGTGGGCAGGGCGCAGTGTCTAATAGTAGCAGTAAGCTAACGAGAGGCTACGTTCAGCTGGTGACTCGGGAGTCGGCACAGAGAAAATGTCAGCAGTTTGGAAGTATTATAAAATTGAAAGCGAAGGCAGTGTAACAGCCAGATGCAATGTTTGCAAGAAGGAGGTTCTGCGTGGTGGAAAGAACAGAGCTACGTTCAACACGACCAATCTAATACGCCACCTGAGAAACAAACACCAACAACAACACGGCGAGTACACTAGGGCTGTACCCGAATATCCGAATATTAGTTCATTGGAGTACTATTCGGGTTTCAATTTCATTATTCGGAAATTCGTTTTGTTTGTTTTTTCATTTTTTTCCCCGTTTTTTTTTCTCAAATTGAATTTATTGAAATCTCCAATATCAACGTAAGAGAAAAGTTTACAGTACTGTTAACATTGATTTACATGTTTTGACAGAATGGAGGCAAAGATATCGTCGAAAAAGTACTATGCTGAGTGTCGTGAAGATCCATGTCCCCCATGAAGTTCAGCAAAAGAAGACGCCACACCTCCCAACGTGTCCATCTCCATCGAGGGATCGGATGGGCTTGATGAGTGTAAATGTTTGATGAACGCCTGCCTTCTGCTCACGGACATCGTCCATGCAATGAACTTAAGTAACACATCAAAGTTGAAATACGCTTCTGTCGTTTGCAAAAATCTTTCTTGAACTTAATTTCCTCAAGATTTCTCTTGAAAGTCCACATTTTTGCTTAAGCAGTGGTGGAATTTTGAGGTACTTGAGAATTTTATTTTCGTTGCACTTTATACTCCACTACAAATCAAAGGTAAATATTGTACTTTGTGCTTCACTATCTTATATAGAGTTTATAAAGTATAAGGTTCTGTTTTCTAATTTACAAAAAATTTTAAATATTGTTAGAAATCCTTGAGCTATTACATTTTTGTTTGTTAATATTGGATTTTGTACTACAGGGTACTTTTTACATGTAATATTCAAACAGCATTTAGCTAATTATACTTTTACTTAAGTAACATTTTCATTACCAGACTTTCACTTGTAATAGAGTATTCTTACAGTGTGGTAGAATATTTTTACTTAAGAAAAGGGCTGGATACTCCTTCGACCTCTGAGTGACAGTATATCAGTGTGCCTGCTTTGTTTAATTTAACTGATATATGTGCAGTATTTGTTAAAATAATTGCAAACTGTAGATTCATCATAGCTTGTATCAGACAACAGAACAAAAATAAATGTGTTGTTTAAAAGTGTCTACTGTTTCATGTTTTGTAGTAGCCTTAGTGTAAAACAGTTTTATTGAATAAGAATTGCATTTGATGATACTTAATAATTATATTTAAATATTACCTACATATTTATTAAATCAAAGATAAGAATAGCAAGTAAAAACAACCTGAAAAGCCACATATTTTTTAAGATGCAAATGTAATCTTACGTAAAATCTACTATACAACAGTAAGTAAAATGTACTTACAAAAACTGAGTTTGACAGTAAAGTTTAATTAAGTGCCTATTTATTAAGAAACACTTCTTAACTGTAAGTAGAAGCTGAGTCAATATCACCATACGGTGCATTTGAGACTTCCCCATTTCTAAAATGAAAATCGGAGATTTTCCATTGAATTTCATATTCATTGTATTAAGTATACGTTATGCTAGAAATGGATGTTGGTCAAGCTCCCACACTTAAATTAACTGCAAGTACATGAAAACAGCTAAATGTATCCACCCTGTCATGGACCAAATTCAAAGATTTAATACATTGTAATTACATAGTGATTATAAAATGTACATTTGCAGAAAGCTATAGTCCCTTTCTCAACAATATATTTCAGTTAATGGAACAAGTATTTGGATAATAATGAAATGATGGCAAACAATTTGTACCATGTCCACCCTGTCATGGAAGGCTTGCTGACAGGGTGGACAATGGTACAAATAGTTTGCCTTAATTTCATTTGTATCCAAATACTTTTTATATTATTTATGGAAGGCTTGCTGACAGTGTGGACAATGACAGGGTGGACATTTTTGGCTAATATTAGCATTTAATGAGCACACGGTGGACCTTCAGTTAGCAACATCATTCAGCTAACAAGGTGACTGTTTACTGTTTAACAAATATATTTAGAATTTCTGAAAGGTTTTTATATTAATTGACATTTCACTATGACAGAGTGGACATGTTAAGCTTGACAACATCCAACTACACACATAATATGATTAAAATGTCGAAATATAAGTTAAAAAACGTACTTTGCAACTAGCTAATGTCTCAGCCTCCATTGAGGAAAGACAACATGGTGGTAGTAATGTCACCGAGAACATCAGAGGGTTTTTTATGGGGCAGTTACCCTTAATGACAGGGTGGACAGCAAATGTCAGGGACACATGCAAAATGTTCAATATTATTTTGAAAATAGAATATACATGATCAAAATGACTCGTTTTTATTTTGTAGTATGATTTAACCACTTATTACACACATTGCATTACATTGTAGTTAGCAGAGCAGTGTGTGGGACATGCCAAAATCACGTACATCCAATGAAAAAATAAGGTATAAAATGAAGGAAACACATTTCAAGAGACTTATCATTGTACTGATATGTGTGTAAATGTTTGGTCTTTTATAATAAGACCTCAGAGTTTCATTATTCTGCTACATTTTCATGATAACTGAGTGATTCTGATGGGGACACCAAAGTTACTTTATAGTGATATTGACCCAGCTACTTGAAACACACTTTATTACATTTACTTAGGTTTTCTGAGTGCAATTTGTTACCTCGATTTTCCTAAGTAAATCTTACTCCCCATTTTTTTCAGTGTAGAGTGTTTTAGCTCCATCTTCCAACAGGATATTCAAATGTTGTTTTAATGATTCATACTACACTCACACCACTCACTCCCAGCACATTACCTGTAGACTCCACTGCTCTACAGAAATGTTTACATTATAAATCAGGCTAATGCTAGTTTGGCCTAGATTAGTGCAGTTTAACCTTAAGTTATCCCTGTTGACATTTGAGTTCTCCTTTGATTCTCTACATGTAAAGAGTTTTGATCACTCATTCAAACACCTGCTCACTGCCTCTTTCATTAATGTATGGGAAGATCAAAATAATGATTTGTTGGGTCCTTTGCTTTATTTTACTGTTCAGGCTCACATTCATTCTAAATCTTAACCAAAATGGATTCTACCTTTGTTCTAGTTTAAGACAAATCCAATAAAGAAAATAATGAAATGAATTCCTCTTGCAACCAGTGAGCAGCTCATCGATGTGCATTAAATGTGACTGGAAAAGGAGAAAGCTATCACTGTTTCTGAAAGCCTTATTCATAAGCCAATGACTCTTTTTGACAGGCAGGCTGTGTTATTCCCTTGAGTATTCACCTCACAGTAAAACTGAAGTCAGTCAGCCATGAGGCAAAGAAAAGAGACAATTTGGATGAGAATATAACAACTACCTTAGACTGCTACTGTCTGGATACGCGCTTAACAATTTGGAGACTTGCAGTATCAAATCAAGTTTTATTTATATAGCACATTTATAAACGATTTTTGGTCGAGCCAAAGTGCTGTACATATAATAAAAATAGCCTACAGTAGAGACACTTTACAGCAAATTCAACAGCACAGATTGTTCAGAAGATCAGAATGAGAAAAACGACACCCTCTATCCTTAGACCCTCACATCGTACAAGGAAAAACTTCCAGAGAAAACCCACAGTTTAAGGGGAAAAAAATGGGAGAAACCTCAGGGAGAGCAACAGAGGAGGGATCCCTCTCCCAGGACGGACAGACGTGCAATAGATGCCGTGTGGAAATCGAGGAGATAATACATTTTACAGCATATAGACCGAATGTTAGGAAATGCAATTCTGTAATAAGAAGATGAATCCACGAGGATGTCAGCTACAATCCTGTAGAAGCCATCAGGGAAGCAGCATGACGAGACCCAAAGCAGGACCGCAGAGACAGGTTCAGCCACGACCCGAAGTCCACGACTTAATCCAGAACTCATGATAGAGTATCTGTGTCAGAGTATCCAAGACACAGGACTACAGCAAGAGGATCAGCCTCGACTCCGGATCCCAGCGTAGATATAGATACAAAACAAGAAAAAAAGATTTGGCTGGGTTAATCGGAACAAGAGAATACACAGACAGAGAGGGAAAAGGTCATTGGATAAAAGTTATTCTTGATAACCCTCTAAAAAGATCTCATGTACTTCCCCACTCAATCTATCAAGACCCGAGCAGTTCTATTAAATATAGGATAAGAAACAGAGATAGAGAGCACAACATGAGTATGAGATCAAGAGTCCCTGCATTACCTTCCTGACATGAAGCAGGCAGTGAATGCCATTGTTAAAGTGCTACTTTGTTAGCTTGTCCGTCTGTATTAGAGATAAACGTTTAAGAAGCACATAACGCAACTGTCCAACTGGAAAAACTCAAACCTTAAAGAGCCCATGTCATGGCCATCTCTACTGATCATAATTCCATTGTTGAGGTCTACTAGAATAGATTTACATTCTTCAATGTTCCAAAATCACATTGGTTTTCTCATACAGCATCTCTGTATAGTATCTGTATTCACTCTGTCCTAAACGGCTTGTTGGAGCTCCTGCCCCCCCCTCCCTGTGAGCCCACTGTGCTCTGAGTGGTCAGCTCGCCCACTCTGTTCTGATTAGTCAATCACCGTTACAGCGGAACATCAGTGTTTATGTTTTACAATGGCGTTTGTTAGCAACCAGAAAATGACACCAGTAATGACAAACAGATGAGAATGCTGCGTGGGGTCTGGGTGCCGTGTTGGCGGGACGTTGCGGGGCTCGCTGCTCCGCCCTGTGGGGCTCGAGGAGCGGACAGTGTGAGGTGGATTACTGGTGTCGTTTCCTGGTTGCTGCGTCTAAGCTCAGGCTGAGTGAGTGCGTGTGCGGATTGGTCCATTTGGACTTAGTGACATCAACCTGCCCCGGAAGAAGAAAATGGAAAAAGAAAAATCTACAACGAGGCGTTCTGGGGCAGCATAGACACATCTTGTCTGTGTTAGAGTTTTACTCGCTACAGGGTGTACTTTGAGGGTTTGTGACTTTGCAGACCGTTTACATGCAGAAAAAGCTACGTAACACACAAGGGGACGGGTAATAACCAGAAAAGCATATGATGGGACCTTTTAATACCGTATTTTTGAAGAATTCTTACCAGGACTACCGCCAATTCTTTTCAGAAATCTCACGTAATGAAAAGAGTGTAACTTAATGGAATTCAAGCAATCGTCAGTATCACACATGCTAGCACGGTATCTTGTTAGTGGTTGTGCTAGCTGTGTTTCTTGGACTGAATTTGTTCATAACCGCAAAAAATTGTCCAACATAGGAAAAAGCTTACTTGGTCAAAACTGATGAAAGTGATTTGATATCAGTTTTTCTTGTTGTTTGCTTTTGTTCATATTTTACACATTGTTACATATATCTTATTGCAATACTGTTGTGTCCCCTAAAACTAATAATTGTGATTGTTTACTGGATATCTCAAGAAAAAAGACTGGAGACAGGTGCTTACATTTCCGTGTGTTTAATTGCAAGAACACCACAGTCATCCAACACAGTCCCTTTACACAGTCACATATCTGTAGCATAACCTTACACCATTCCCTTACTGACTTTGATCTATTCTTTGCACAGTATGTCTCCTAATTTATACATGTAGGTTTTATAATGATACTTCTTTGCTCTCTAAATCTGGGTTTGTTCCAGTTCTTGGAAACGCAGCAGTGGTTTAGTACACAATGCTGTACCCATATACACATGGTTACTCAACACCACTCAATACAAGATATAAGACATACATTAATATACTATAATGCCTACCTGATTGCCCTAATGTAATCATGGGTTCATATTCTCTCTATGTCTCATTGCAGGAAAGCGGCTCCATCTATCTCCAGTTCACCTGCTCCACCGCCCTTCAGCTGGAAGTCATATTCGAGGTGCTTGAAGAGTACGACTGGACCTCCTTCTCTGTGGTGACCACCCGTCACCATGGCTACGAGGACTTCCTGGCCATGGTGGAGGGTATGACAGACGGTTCATTCATTGGCTGGGAAAAGAAGAGTGTGGTTATTCTTAACGTGACGGACGACCCTGGCGGAGCCCGAATTAAAAGACTGCTCAAAGACAATGAAGCCCAGGTGAGTCAAATGTCATTGCTGGACACAAGTATCAAAAGGAGAATCATGTAATTACATTTTTCTAAAAGCTGCAATATTCCATTTTAAACCTGAGAAAACCACAATGCCTTTCCCTTATCTTGATAAGCTGTCTACCTTGAAATGACTTCCTCAGTGGCCGGAGGCTAAGTCACATCTGTGAAGGTTCCACAAGCATACAGAAGCAGATGGTGAACACAGTCAGTTTGTAGTTTAAAAAATACCTTGTTCTCCATTATCACTGTCACCTACTGATTTCAGCTACTAAGTTCACCTTGAAAGTCACAACTTGTTTAATGTGTTTCCATAAAAGAGGATGTGATACACAATCTAAAGTTGAAAGTTTCCTAACATTGTTCAAAGTACATTTTGTGGATATGTGTTCTTCTCACTGTTTCTTACAGCACAAAATGTCATTGTTCAAACATTATTCCATGCCAAATTATGAATATAGGTTTTTTGAACTTGTTAAAAGAACAGTAAAGTACTCTTTTGCGTTTCCTGCTGTGTGCTGTAACAGAGAAATACATAATACAATTTCAGTTGGACTCCCAAAACCCATTGCCAGGTTAATCAACTTTGTCGTATCGATATAGTTGCAGTGCTGCGTTTGCAGCTGAAAAATAATAGGTTACTTCTTCAGGCATTGCAGCCAGAGGAAAGGTTCTGAAGAAAGCAATAACATCTCACCATTCAAAATTGGCTTACAGTAAAAGCCTTATTTAGGGGAGGTTGACGGAGGACACGGTATTAATTTACGCTGGTGTCCTGGGGGACCACTTACACACCCACACACACTACCGCACACACCTGGGACCTTCGTACTGTAGCAGCCCAGGCACGCGGCATATTGTTTACAAACTGATGCATTATGTTGTATTTGAAAGAATTATAGGCCTCTGTCATACAGTTACACACAGTGATGGCATATTGATCATAACATTTGTTTAAGACGTCTCCAAAATCACTGTATGGCAACACATTATTTCCATATGTTTCGTCTGGTTATTTGAAATGAGTATTTGATGTATGATCTTTTAATTGTATTCAGTGATGCTTTTATAGCATAATATATACATATCCTTTGCCTTCAAACGTTTTGTATCATTACGTTGTTAAGCTTGATTGCTGGCAACCCAGGTTATTTATATATTTAAATATAATTTTAACTAACCATTTCTGGCTAAGATAAATGACATAATACACTTGCAATTACATATTAACTTGACAAGGTATGGCAAGAAACAAAAGCAACACAACCGAACCACGCTCAGGTGTTCCCAGTCGCTCTGATGATCACCTGCAGAGTGCACACACAGGTGAATCACATCACACAAGATGACACTGCTAGGATCCACAGATTTTTTCTTTGGGCATGATTGCTGTGAATCATAAAAGCTGCAGACAAACAACCTGCTTCAGAATAAATGAACATTATCAGCAGAATGGCCATCATCAGAGAGGTGATAGGTACGAAAGAGTTTCTGGGTTTCGCAGGATCTTTGTGCAAGAGCAATATGTCCTTTCTCTCAGTCTTACAAATCTCTCCTGCCCACCGTATCCTTGTTATTCTTTTTCATTCCTTGCTCTGATCATTTTCACTATTGTAAATGTAAATGACCTCAGAATGAAGTCCATGAAAGGGAGAAAGGAAGAAAGAAAAGGAGAATGGACCAAAATAAAAAGGGTTGGATTGAATATGACGTAACGTAATGAAAGTGATATGAAATGTTGAATCGGGAGGGAGTGAATTACATATGTGCTGGGCTTTAAATGTGGAGAAATGTACATTTAGATGTCTTTTTTCATGAAGATGTTATAGCGGATGGGGTTATGCATTTGTTTGCCATGACGGCTGCATTGCATTGCATTTTAGTGGGGCAGTTGGAGGGCTTTGTCAGAGTGCTTTCTCATTTATTGACATGACTTACTGTGATACTGAATGAAACCATCACCTGTATGTTAGTAGACATAAGCACATCTTGCCATGATAACGCACAGGTTGTGATCGTGATGGAAATCTCTTCTTCTTAAAATTAGCATATTAGCATTGATATTGTGAGTATGCTGTAATGTTGGGGTTAGCATGCTCAAGTTAGCATTCTTGCTCAATAGTCCATGGCTGCAGACTCCGAGGGGCCAATAAGTGTGCGCCGAAACTTGCACACTAATGTAGCTTTTCTTTGCAAATGGACCAGATTGCAGTCCATCTCCCAAAGAGCAGCGCTAACTGCCACCAGCAGTTACAGTAAAATGAGAAAGGAGAGTTGGTGGCATCTATAAAAGGTGTCCACTCAAAATCATTTATTTTTGAATGCAGTGACAGGATGCAATGACCGTTGTGTCCAACCCAGTCTCATGGCATTTCGTGTTCACCAACACGATTTTTAATCTATTGATTCGTGTTCTCCAACACGATTTTCTCCTTTTTTTCGTGTTGCACAGCACGATTTTAAAAGCAATGTATTTCTACTGGTAATGTGTTTCGTGCCTGCAGCATGTCTTTCTCCGGTCGGGTCGTGGAAGACCGGAAGCTGTGTGGTTCATAAAAACATGTTCTTACTCAATATCAAGCCACAATTATTGCTTTTATTTTAAATCGTATAATTTCGGACTTTTGCCGTCTGTGAGGAAAATAAATGGGGCTCAGAGCCTCAGAATACTGAAATCTGTATTTTTGTAATCTTTTTTTCCTTCTAATTTGTTATTCTTTTCAAAATAACACACTGTTATTTACTCACCAATAACACACAATTATCCTTGCTTTTATTTATTGGTTTAATTCCATAATCTCGGGCTTTTTTGGCGTCCGTCAGGAACTGAATTTCAAAATAAAAATAACCGGAAACAGACGTAGGCATTTCGAGCGATTACCCAAGATCCTCAGCTATGGTTTAAGCTCGCTGATTGGATGTTTTAGCCGCAATGCATGCTGGAATTTGGTGTTTATATTATATGAAATCCGGAAAACATTTTAAAAGAATAAAATAATACTTTATTCCGAGTATTCTTGCTTTTCTCTTTGAAAGTCATCACATAACGGCATTGTAATACACGTTTCGGCTGCATTAAATATTACAGATCCGCCGTAGTTCTTTATTTATAGAGCCCTGATGAGAAGACCTTTGGAAAAACTGAAGAAATGCCGCCGAAACTGAATACTTGACGTGGATCATAAATATATCAACAATTAAACAACATCTTCAATTTCTCTTCACACAATACGTCTCCTTGCAGTATCAACACTAATTCGGCTGACTTTTACATTTGATCTATTTCATAGATAGGTTATATTTACACCATAACGGTGCACAGCTGATATAAAAGGACTTGTAGTTTTTAAAGTTATTACTGATTTTCTTTGAATATAAGAATGTAAATACTGAGTCTGAAATAGTATAGCAATATGCTGTAAAATTATGTGAAAGCATGAATAAAACTACACATCTTCAGATGTTGTACATACATAAGTGTCCTACACTAATAATACAAAGTTATTATGGCTGTGTGTACCTTGTGTGCACCGCCTAGTGGTTAAAGCACGTTATTGAATTATTGTTTTTATGTGTTATATTTGATTAGAGTACATACTTTCATAAGGGGAAAGTAGACGGTCTGTGATAGAAATATAGAATATAAAAAATCAAGAAGATACTATAAGTGATCTCTTCAATAAAACAGTTTAGTGCAGGATATACAAAGATATTAATAGGAGGAGGTGCAAAACAGAACAACAAATTCACCTTTATTTAAACATTAAATAACAGATTAAGGTCTTCTTTTAAATAAGAAAAAAACTTTGGGGGTATCTATCTACAGATAAATATTAAGGCTGACAAAGTACTTAATGTCTAATATATTGCTTTCCTGCAATGTTAACTATGTTGAAGCACTTATTTTAACTGATATTATACATATGAATTATACTCTTATGTATGTAGATAGAATAAGAAATGTGCAGAATATGACAGTGTAATGGTGGAGGTACACACACATATTGATAGATGTCTTGTAATGCACTGTTGAGGAACCTGTGACCCAAGTTGTTCATTCATTGCATAACTACACCGTAGTTGTGTATATGATATGTCAATAAACCTTTGAAAATCTTGAAATCTTGAAAGGGATGTGCAAAATAGCCATAATATACAGTCTTTAATGAACTATTAGTAGAGAATAACGAGTAATGAATGTACTTTATTACTCGTTTCCATTCATGTCAATTGCAGATACATGTTTAGTCTTCTCAAGCATCAACTATCAAATATCTCTCCTGATTGTTGGCACTTGACAATCACCTTACCTGAATTTTACTCAGGTGTAACTAAAGTCTGATTTAAGGGTTGTTTATATTTCACATCATTAATCAGAATCTGCAAAGTAACTCAAATAAATGTAGTGGAGTAAAAGTACCAGGTTAACCTCTGAATTGTAGTGGAGTAGAATTACAAAGTAAAAATGAGCTTTCATGTGGGTATATATTAATGCTGCACATTATGGACACAAGCGATTTTCACCCCTTTATTAATTATATGTTTTACATTTGATAACACCAATGTGTTTAATACTGGCAACTTCTAATTGTGGGACGAAAACGTTCAGCAGAGACGTCCCATAGAACATTTTGCGAAGCACAATAGCCAGCATGTGTAGTTCTGGGGGGGCGTTCGATTCCAGTTTTGGATAGTCTGGCGTGGTTTCGTTCCATTTCAAACAGCTGTTTGACGCTTGCCGGATGCTTGGCGTAACCTTGGCGCACTGCCACTTCAACATCCAATCCCAGAGTTTGAAGATTAATCACGGGGACTGTAGTCCTAAACGATAGCTGGGGATTATGGGTAGTGTAGTGTCTTCGGCCATCCTAAACTCAGAAATGTTGACAATCACAATGATGCTCGAAATGTCCCTTATAGGCCTACGTCTGTTTCCGGTTATTTTTATTTTGAAATTCAGTTCCTGACAGACGCCAAAATAGCCCGAGATTATGGAATTAAACCAATAGATAAAAGCAAGGATAATTGTGTGTTATTGGTGAGTAAATAACAGTGTGTTATTTTGAAAAGAATAACAAATTAGAAGGAAAAAAAGATTTAAAAATACAGATTTCAGTATTCTGAGGCTCTGAGCCCCATTTATTTTCCTCACAGACGGCAACAAAAGTCCGAAATTATACGCAATAAGCAATAATTGTGGCTTGATATTGAGTAAGAACCTATGGTAAGAACATGTTTTTATGAACCACACAGCTTCCGGTCTTCCACGACCCGACCGGAGAAAAAGACGTGCTGCAGGCACGAAACACATTACCAGTAGAAATATATTGCTTTTAAAATCGTGCTGTGCAACACGAAAAAAAAGGAGAAAATCGTGTTGGTGAACACGAATCAATAGATTAAAAATCGTGTTAGTGAACACGAAATGCCATGAGACTGGGTTGTTGTGTCATGAAAAATAGATGAATAAAGCTCCCCTACTTGTCACTTTTCAAAGTGCATTAAGAAAAAAATGAGGAAAGAATTGATGAAAAATATGGTTATGATAGAAAAAACTAAATACATACTCACTCTCGCTCTTTTCCAAAAGCTCTTGGCTTACGTTATATTTTCCAATCTCCTAATTGCCCATGGCAGGTTTGGATGGAGGTGGCACTCTGGCTAGCATCCCCTGAAAAAAACCTCCAGCTTCAGCTGACTCACTCTTAGCAACTGACAAATTGGCCGTAAGCACATTCTCTGCCACATGGATAATTGCAATCAGATGCACAAAACAAAAAAGGTAGATTGCACTCAGTTGCAAGACCTAATGGCGCTTGGATATCAGTAGGGGAATATCGTTTTTGAACCGGACAAAGACAAGGCAGAAACGGGGTCAAATGATTCACAACATGGTGCAATCAGCGTCCACAATCTACAAAGTTTTAAATTAGGTTGCATTTTAATGATGTTGAAGTTGAATGTAATCGCAATGCCATTAATGTTTTACATTTCAAGCACGCTGTGGCCTTACAGATTTCATATTTTTAAACACATTGATTGTTCATAAAAGTCCAACATGAACAACAAATGTCAGGTGGTTCTCCAAACTACCTTAACATGCTGGTGTGCTTGCTGAACTATAATTAAATGTCCACCTCTAAAAAGGTCCACTTCAGGGAAAGTTTCTGGAAACTCTCCAGGAACGTGCTTTTTTACTTATTTATCTTTGTCACTGGAACTTTGCCATCTGGGTATCGTGTTCTTCAAATGGAGGGTCAGTATCATCCATCTAAATTTGGTATTTTTAACAAACGATATAGGAGCAAATGTCCTTGCAAAATATATATATGTATTGCATCTGTGTTGGCCTTCCTGCCTTAAGCAGCAGTGTGCTTTGGGAGTAGCCTTACTAAGTGTATGGATATGTCTCATTTGCTTTATTTTCTCCTTCTAACTCGATCATTGAGTAGCCTAGAAATTGATCAATGAAGTAGGAAGCCTGAGTGATGACATTTTAGAGCATCGTAATATGCATAAGTCGGTTATTGGATCAATACAACCCTTTATTGTGGGCAATTGGACAAAACTGCTGATCAGAGTACATTAATCAATCAATCAATGTTTATTTATATAGCCCAATATCACAAATGTTACATTTGTCTCAGTGGACTTCCTCTCCCAGGACGGACAGACGTGCAATAGATGCCACGTGTAAATTGAAAAGATAATACATTTGCAACATAGGTAGTCCAAATGTTTGGAAATGCATGTGTGTATAATAGGAAGATGAATCCATGTGGATATCCATCCAGGGCCTATGATCCAGGACCACAGCCACGACTCAAGATCCAGGGCTCGCGATGCAGGACACAGGACCGCAGGATCATCCATGACTCCGAATCCCGGCGTATATAGACACCAAAAAGAAAGAAATTTGGGGAAAATGGGTTAATCGGAACATGAGAGTACACAGGTATAGACAGAGAGAAGGAAGAAGTAAGATGTCCCCCAACAAACTAAGCCTATATCAGCAAAACTAGGGGCTGAATCTAATCTGCCCTAACTATAAGCTTTATCAAAAAGGAAGGTCTTAAGCGCACTCTTAAAAACGGATAGGGTGTCTGCCGCCCGAACACAAACTGGAAGCTGATTCCACAAATGTGGAGCTTGATAAGAAAAGGCTCTGGCTCCCATTGTACTTTTAGAGACTCTAGGAACAACCAACAACCCTGCATTCTTGGAACGCAATGCCCTAGTAGGACAGTAGGATATAATGAGTTCTTTAAGGTAAGATGGCGCCTGCCCATTAAGGGCTTTATAGGCGAGAAGAAGAATTTTAAATGATATCCTGTGTTCTATAGGGAGCCAGTGTAAGGCAGCCAGAACAGGAGTAATGTGGTCCCTTTTCCTAACTCTGGTTAGTACACGAGCTGCAGCATTTTGAATCAGCTGAAGCGACTTGACTGACTTCTTAAACTTGCAGATTAAATCTGCATCACACCAGCACTGCCGTTTTAAACCTGTTTGGACAGTCAAATATTGTTCCTTTTCTATAGGTTAAGACATCCTCATTATGCAGTGGCGAGCCGTGACTTTTATACCTAGGCCGTCTGACCCCCACCCCTTAAACCCGTGAAAAATAGTTATTACGTCTCAGCGGAATATCAAAACAACGGCCCGGGGTGCAAAACATATAAATTAAATACCCTCTACCACACAAAACAACACCTATAAATAATCCAATTTGTGTTGTTTTAAATTGAAAAGGATAATGCATTGTGTTTGTTACTTTCGTTGCAGTTGTATGTCTTAAGTGTAATTTGGCATGCTTTAATTTTGAAAGGGAGTTTACGCTGTTGACAGGAAGTTGCTGTTGCTATGGAAACAAGAAAAGCTTCACTGCGGGCGGAACTGGTCAAAAAGTCCGCGATAATAAAACCCACCCATTTAGAGGGAATATATGATTGTTCCATTGTACTGTCATTTTACATTACTCTCTCGTTGAGTTACTATAACTGGGCCCTCTGTGAATTTACAGCTGGACCACCAATCATCTCCTGTCTTCAACTAGCAGAGACGAGCTTCTTTCATTTAACCGTTCACATTCAAACAGAAACTGAATAGGCAGATTCGAAGGATTTATTTGAAAATGTTATTTTAAATACAATTAAATCAAGCTATTTTGGTAAAACTAATGGAAAATATAACTGACAAATATCTTTTTTTAAATATATTACAAAAAATAATATATTTTTCAATGTTTTTAAATATGATTTTGTAGAATATCTTAGGCCCTCAGACGGCTCGCCACTGTCATTATACTGTGATAAATATGTAACTTATATAAATAACATAAATTAAACTTTGCCTGTACACACAGGGCCTTTCTCATTTCACTAATTCCCCTCCTCGACTCCCCTCCTCGACTCCTATCCTCGAGTCTTAGTCCCGCCCACAGGAGATGCGAGCGGAGGAGTCGAGGAGGGTAACCGAGGAGAGAGGAGGGGAAGCACTAGGCGTTTAGAGAAATTCTAAATCCTCTCCTCTGAGCGGTCATTTTAAAGAGACGTCCATTAAAGCAAAGAGACCAAGAAGGCTCAGGTACGAGACGATCAGCTCGTACTGACCGGGAACATCTGTTTAAGTCCCTTAATGATGACAGCAGCCCTCTGTCTGATGGACAGATGTGTTCATGAGAAGGCCCGCTAGTTAACTGGCTCGAGACAGAGGATCTAGATGAATGCGACGAAGCAATTCATGCCGTTTTGTTGTTTTTAACGTTGAAATGACAAGTGCAACAGGTGAAGATGAAGTTGTTGAGTAATTGTTGTGAGTAGCCTACCCTTTTCAAGACGACAATTCAGAGAAAAGACGGACATTATAATGCCGCGGGGGGGGGGGTTCGCCACTGATACACACATATAAATATATACAATTTCAGATTCAAACAAGTATGAGAGCACTCTCATAATAACATAACACTATCAGAGACTGGATATATCCCCCCCGTCTCTGGTCGCTGAAATGGGGAATTGAAATTACGGGCCAAAAGTTGTATTTACAAGTACTAAAAGTAAGCATAGGACACCAAACCAACTGAGACATGTCTGTCCGCCGCATCTACTCGCGCACACAAACACACACACACACACCTACACACTGTACAACACGCACACACACCCACACACCTACACACTGTACAACACGCACCTACAGCTCCTAAAGCATAATCAGGATACAGCCGTTGTGTATTTTATTATATGAAGCACTAAATGGTCTTAGAAAAATATCGACTCTTTGTTTGTAGATATCTACTAAACTAAAGCAAATAAAGAGAGTAGGCCTGTTATACTGAGTGATATATAGTATACACACACTGCTCTGCCGACCGAGGAGTCGAGGAGGGGAAATTAGAGAAATGAGAAAGGCCCACAGTCTAAATAAAATAGTTTGTGTTTCTCTCGGGGAACTCAACGTGTTCATTTCAATGGAAACCATGTCCAGACTGTATTTCAATTGTATTATTAGGACAGTGAAAATCAATTTCTGTACAACTCAAAACTAGTGTAAAACCCTGCCAAACTTCATCTGATTTAAAGCTCTACGAAAGCTACCAAATGGACCTTGAGGTAATTTTTGTCAAATTGTTTAGCGTCATTAGGCTTTAATCCAATAGAAATTAAGATACAGAGCAGTTAAAGACAGATGATGCAGCTGTGACACATCTTTACTGTTGGAGACACAGATGGCTCTGTGTCGCCAACAGTGTCTGTATCTGTTTCTTTCCATCATTTTTTCTTTCTTCTCTTGTCTTTCATTTTGTTGGCATGACACGAAATGGCAAAACAAATGAACTTAAAGTATAAGAAAACAGACATGCAAAAATCCGGCAGGGTGCATGCTAATGTACAGCATGCATAATCCTCCCATGAAAGCTCTTTGATTGTAAACCAAATGTGTCTGGTACCAATATAGTGCAGTTTAAGTACTGAATTGTGCAAACACTGAGTGCCTGCCAAAAAAAATCCCCTCCTGACACACACGTACAGTACACACTCTTGATCATTGATTACATTTGCTGCAGCCTTGTCTGTGTTGTGATGTGAATATAATTCAGACATTGAGAACTGTTCCCTGCTGAGACTTTTCTGCTCTCTCTATCTCCTTCAGTATGTTTCTCTTCTTCCCCCTCTCTCATCGTACATTAACATGTCACACGGGCAATATCTGCACACGAACAATCTGTGTTTCATTTACACCGGAGATTAAAATTAGCCTCCGGTGCCCCGTTAGAATTCCTCCGCTGCTCGCGAAACATTAATATGCCTCGCCAACCCAATAGGTTACTGTTGCAGCTAATGCAAAAATTATTAATCTTATGTGTCTTTTAGCATTAATCTTGAAGGCATTGGGGAGGCTGTAGTGCTGCGCGGGCCATTTATTTTACTTCAAAGCTTGCTTTTGCATATTAACATACCGCATACCGCATACCGCAGGCATCAGCTGATGATTCACAACTCTGTGTTGTGACTGGTAAGCGAGGTAGCAGGCGTGTTTGTTTTGTAAAGGAGATGCATGACAAATACTGTAAGCAGTGAGTGAGCAAAAGGAACACAATGGGAAATGCTTTTTTTTCCTCTTGTTTATTCAGACTTTTAAATTAAAGTGTAACTAATGTATTGTTGTCACTTTCAACAATACATTTGAGTTATATTGGTGAATTTTTCAGTCCTTACTGCAATAATACTTGTGTTATTAACATATCTATTTTCTGAGACATTAAAAGTGCCATATTATGGCTAATTTTCAGATACGAATGAGTATTTTGTGCCTCCACTGTGATATGTTTCCATGCTTTAATGTTCCATAAAGCTCTGTATTTTTCTCATACTGCCTGTGCTGCAGCACCTCTTTTCACCCTCTGTCTGAAACCATAGCCCAGTCTGCTCTGATTGGTCATCTAGCCGACTATGTTGTGATTAGTTTTAGGAATTAAACTAAGAATTTAAAACAAGGCTTTTCAGGCGCGGGGGAGTGTGTTGGAGAGAAACTCCCTCTGGAGGGAACTTTGGGATTTTAGCCTTTGCAGACCATTTACATGGTAAACCTATATAAAACATAAAGGAAAGAAAATCCGAATTTCTCTGTTAAAATATTATTTTGTGCCAACATTCAACATTTTGGAAAGAGGCTCCTTTCATTTCAGCACGGATGCTGATGCAATTTCTGTCACGATAAAATATGAAGAACCACAGTGCAATAAATTAAGTGTTTTCTTCCAAAATGAGATGTCCAACATTTGAAAAATGGATGATCGCACTAAAAAGTGATTGATGGCACAGAATTACAACAAATTACGCCTCATTCTGAGGGATGGCAGAACGCAGTGAATGCGGCTCCCTCTGAGAAGGAGAACACTTTGACAGAATGGATTCGCTTTATTTCATACATATAGATGACAACATTGAAATTCAAGAAGTGCCAGCGCCATACGTAAAGAGGTCTTATAACCTCACTGCTGAGTGGATGTGATTGACAGGAATGGAGCGTTAGCTTGGCCCTCATGCCGACCTTCATTCCATTTGCATGTCGGCTGAGTGGGATGGAGGGATCGGCGTCATCTCACCGTACTCTGACGCGAGTAACAGCGGTGAATGTGACATGTGACAGAATCCATACACCACACGCCTGCTGTCACCACAGTGCGTTAGTAAAGCATTTAGATTTTGCCTAATTTCAGTTTTATACCCTCTCCAATTTTTCTTACAAATCTGTGGCACACATTTTCCTCTAGTGCTTCCTCTGAGTAATCAACTGAAGCACCCACAGAATGAATCACACACACACGCATGCACGCACACACACACACACACACACACACACAGACACACACACACACACACACACACACACACTCTACTGTGTACTTCTCACCCTCTTCTAATTTTCAAGTTTCTCGCTTTGTCTTTTTTATCTCGCTCCCCACATTTCCCCTCTTTAATAATGTATGAGAGGGAAATGCAGGCAGTCCAAAAGGAACCATTTTCAAGTGCAGCTCACTGTGTTAAAAACATAAACAGGAGAGGCATTAATGTATAAGTGCACCAAGTGTTGACGTATAAATTAATATAATCCATAATTGTAAAGGACACAAGAAAGGGCATTGTGGGTCCAAGCAGCACAAACAGGACATGAAACAGGGGATGGAAATTCACTTTTTGCCTCTTGTTTTTTCTTGTTCTTCAGTTTATCCATACTTTTCTGCACTTCATTTGTGTCCTCTCCTTACCCTTTCTTTCACGCTCTTCTTTCTTCTCCTTGTTATTCTTACGTTTTGCCATTTCCCACTTTATTTTTTCTTCCTTCAATACTCCCCTTTGTAATGCTAATCTTGTCTTTCCCTGTCTTTCTCCTCTTCTTCTACCTCCATGTTTTTGTCCGTTATTCCCTTCTTCCTTTACCTTCATTTTATGACATCCTATTTTTATAATAACATCTTTCTCCAATACCTTTTATTGTTTATTACTTTCATAATGTTGTTCATAACCCACTCCTTATTATAATCTCTATTTTTCCCTGCTGCTATCACTCCTCTCTCCTGCCACTTCAGTCCTATTCCTTCCCTTCTTCCTCCTTTCCCCTCTCTTGTCACTCACAGTTGGCACAGTTAGTGATCATAACCTAGTTGCTATAGTACGCAAGACCAAAATACCTAAGGCTGGCTCCAAGATAAATGATAGAAGGTCTTATAAGGGGTTTAATCAGGAACACTTTGTAGAGGAGGTAAATAATGTGCAATGGTTTGATGTTTGCCATGAGGAAAACCCAGAAAAAGCACTGGGAGTATTTATGAAGTCTTTCATGGGGATTGCTGATCAACATGTGCTAATTAGAAAAAAGTGTGCACCTTGGTTAAATGACGAGATGAGAAGTTTAATGGTCCAACGAGATAAAAAAAACTGCAGACAGAACAGGTTCTCTATGTGAAAATCAACATGACTGTAAACTAAGAAATGCGGTAACCAAATTGAATAAATGTAGAAAGAGGGAATACTAAATGCAGAAAATCAGTGATTCTCAGAATGATGGAAAGAAATGATGGAAAATATTGAATAACATAATGGAGAGGAACTCAAACACACATCCTTCCTTTATAGAAACCGAGGTTAAATCCATTACCAAGCCAGCAGATATTGCAAATAATTGTAATGATTATTTTACAAATAAAGTAGACAAGCAGCTGAGGAATGCCATGGGTGCAGTCGAGGACACAGTGTCACATCACATCATTAAAGATTATATCATGAGGGAAAAGCAGTGCATGTTTTAATTCCACAATGTTACAGAAGAATATGTTGAAAATATGCTTTTACATCTGTCCGATGATACATCTCCTGGGATTGATAACTTGCATGGTAAACTGCTCAAAATGACGGCCAAATACATATCCAAGCCATTGAGTCACATTTTTAATAAAGCTTTAGAGCAAGGTGTGTGCCCCGAGATTTGGAAGGAAGCCAAGGTCATCCCATTACCCAAGGATAAAAGAAAAACCTTTACTGGTTCCAATAGTCGACCTATAAGTCTCCTCCCAGTGTTAAGTAAATTAATTTTAAAAATAATATAAGCCCAAATTCAATACTACTTTTCAAGTAACAATCTGACAACGAACTACCAACGAGATGGTCACTCTACAACAGTGGCGAGCCGTGACTTTTATACCTAGGCCCTCTGACCCCCACCCCTTCCCTCGAGTTATTACGTCACAGCGTATACTTCAGCGGAATATCAAAACAACGGCCCGGGGTGCAAAACGCATCAATGAAAGCGACCCTCTACCACACAAAACAACACCTGTAAATAACCCTATTTGTGTTCTTTGAAATTGAAAAGGATATTGCATTATGTTTGTTACTTTCGTTGCAGTTGTATGTCTTTATTTTGAAGGCGAGTTAACGCTATTGACAGGAAGTTGTTGTTGTTATGGAAACAAGAAAAGTTTCACAGCGGGCGGAACTGGTCATAAAGTCCGCGATAATAACACCTACCCATTTAGAGGGAAGATATGATTGGTCAATTGTACTGTCATTTGACATTACTCTCTCGTTCACTTACTATAGCGGTCCCTCTGTGAATTCATAGCTGGACCGCCTGGAGGTCCTCTCTTCACCTCGCAGAGACGAGCTTCTTTCATTTAACCCTTCACATTCCAACATAAACTGAATAGGCAGATTCGAAGTATTTATTTCTTTGGAAATGTTCTTTTAAATACAATTAAATCAAGTTATTTTGGTAAAACTCATGAAAAATATAACTAAAAAAATATGTTAAAAAATATATATAAAAAAATATTTTATTTTTTTTAATGTTTTTAAATATTATTTTGTAGAATATCTTAGGCCCTCACAGAGGGCCTAGAGGGCCCTGACGGCTCGCCATTGCTCTACAAGTGCAGCACTTGCACAAATGGCCGACGACTGGTTAAAGAGCATGGATGATAGGAGGCTTGTAGGAGCTGTGATGTTAGACTTTAGTGCAGCTTTCGATGTGATCGATCACAGTCTGCTGCTAAACAAACAAATGCTATGGCTTTGGTTCTGTTGCTATGTGTTGGATGGAGAGCTACCTGGCTAGGAGAAGGCAGCGAGTCTTTTTCAATGGGAGCTTTTCTGAAAGTAAGGTGTTGCAGTTTGGGGTCCCACAGGGAAGTTCGCTTGGGCCTTTGTTATATTCAATATTCACAAATGACCTTCCTTACGTATTAAATAAGTCCAGTGTAATAATGCATGCTGATGATTCTACAATGTACTGTACAGCATCAACATGCAGTGAGTTAAACTATCTACTTAAAATAGAGATTAAAGCCATAGCAGACTGGGTCAACAATAACAAACTGGTACTCAACATTGCAAAAACAAAATCAATGGTGTTCGGATTCAGACATATGTTAAGCAGCAATCCTCAATTAAGCCTGACACTGGCTGGTCAGCTACTGGAACAGGTAAACGAGAATAAGTTGCTTGGCATTGTTCTTGATTCTGGTTTAAAGTGGACAAAGCAAATTGACAGTATCATAACTAAAATGGGAAGGAGCATAGCTGTGACGAGAACATGTACAAAGTATGCAACACCAACCACTTTGAAACAAGTCATTCAGTCTCTGGTTTTGTCACATCTTGAGCACTGTCCGGTCATATGGTCGTCAGTAGCAAAAACACATATACAGAAGTTACAAATAGCTCAAAACAAGGCTGCCAGACTAGCTCTCCACTGTTCGAAGTGCACTCATATTGGAGTTATGCATATAATTCTATCATGGCTTCCGGTTGAGAAACGTCTGCAATCTTGTGTTATCACTTTTCTCAGAAATGTCCAATTTAGCAAAAAAACACTGTATTTCTATGATCAAATAGTTTACATAAGAGACAAGCATGACCATAAGACTAGACAAGCTACATCAGGCCATCTACTGGCACCTAAACACAGCACAAATCTTCTGAAATCTTCTGTGTCTTATAGAGCTATAAAGGAATGGAACTCATTGCCAAACTACCTTGCTGAAATAGAGTCCAGAGCCTCTTTCAAGAAGAGATTGAAGGGCCATCTACTAATGACCATGTACTGTACCCTTGTGAACTGTGAACTCTAATTTAATTATATCTCATGCTTTGTACTGGTGGGTGTCTTGTTCACTTATCCTTGACTGAGATTGATGTTGAAAGTGGATGAGATTGTTGATGATGTTGGTGATGTTGTTAATGATGTCAGGACTTATTTCTTGAATGTTGTTGTATTGTTGTATTATTGTTGTATTGTTTTAAGTGTCGGACCCCAGGAAGAATAGCTTTTGTCAAGAGCAAAAGTTAATGGGGATGCTAAATAAACATAAACATAAATATCTTCATTGCTTCCTTTCTACTAATGACTTCCCACTCTCTCCCTCCCACGTTCGATGTGTTAACTCTTTCCCTTTTACTTTTCCTCCTTCAGGTCCGTCTGCTGTACTGCTCCCTGGAGGAGGCTGAGCTGATCTTCCGGGCAGCCTTGGCGGCGGGTCAGGCGGGGCCCAGTCACATGTGGTTTGCTGTGGGACCGGCCCTGTCTGGTTTGGGCCTGGAGGGGCTGCCCAAGGCCTTATTCGCCATCCGGCCGCAGGGCTGGAGGGACGAACCCAGAAGGTAAGAGCAAAGCAGAAGGTCCTCACAGGTTCACTGGCTGTAAGCTATGGGTCCAGAGGACATGATTTAGGATATGATATTTGTTAACTTTTTCACTTTACATTGATGTACTTTTGGAGATTGATTACAAAGGACCAATTATGCTTATTTTCATATGTGACCTGCTCCATCGAAATCAGTCGCATTGACCCGAAGACACATTTTGAGTTGAATACACTGTTGGGAAGAGGAGATTCCTAGCTTTCTAATGATATCAGGATTGTTTTTGTACTCCAAATATTAAGCAAAATATGTCACATTATATAATGACTGCCGAGTCATCATTTTGAGAGAAAGGCCTTCAAAGTTTCCTCTTCTCTGGAATCCATCAATCTGATTGATTATTAGCGGAGAAAATGATGAAAATAGTATGGAGGAAACATATTTTGGTTTGGATTACTGGTCTGGGGGAAGCTCGCGAGTGTGTGTGTGTATACGTGTGTGCGTAATTTTGCGTTTGTGTGTATCGTGTTTGTTTCCCGGGGAAAACACTCATGAGAAACACCAGCTGTGGTTATGCCTGCTGTGACGTTAAGTTACTCCGTTTTCCGCTTGTAATTATGTCGTCACAAGCTTCAAAGCTGTATTTATCATCTGAATTTGCCGAAACAAGTTTAATATTCTGAAAGCCAAGACTGTGTTTATTTAAAATCAGATGAAAACAAATTGTAACGGACCCTGCCGTGTTATCTATGATTACGATACGTCTTACATTCATAATTTCAGCCGGAGGGAGGGGGAGCTGCGCTGCGGAACAGCAGATTGCGAGTGAGAGCTGTCATCTTCCCTTTACAAGCTTCAAAAAAGTATTTATCATGTGATTTTGGAAATAAAAGTTTCATATTCTGAAAGCCAAGACTTTGTTTATTTAAAATCAAACAAAACACCCGAACCCCGAAAAACTAGTTTTTTTACGCAAATCCACGTTTATTTTGAAATGAGCCGTTGCGACTTCCGACTGATTTCGATAGAGCGGGTCACATATATGTGCATGTTGTTCTTCTACTGTAACATGTTAACATGTTTTATGTTTAAAAAAAGCTCTTTATCTTTCTCATACTGCCTGTGTTGCAGCACCTCTTTTCACCCTCTGTCTGAAACCAGAGCCCAGTCTGCTCTGATTGGTTAGCTGGCTGGCTCTGTTGTGATTGATCAACCGCTTATATATGTCCCACCCTTAAGTCTATCATGTATAATGTGTTGGAGCGCTAGTGCAATTGTTATATAGTGAGGTCTTTTTGTTATGAAATAAAAACAAAGAAGTCCAATGCAGTGTGTGGGAGAGAAACTCCCTCTGGAGAGAACTTTGGGATTTTAGCCTTTGCAAACCATTAATGTGCACAGAAACCTATACAACACACTACAGAAAAGACAACCCCAAAAAGCATTATAGTGCCTCTTGATTACCCAACTGTGTTAGACTAATGAACATCTGTCAAAAGGATAAAACAGGGATTTTCATTAAAGCGAGCCTTACAACATCTGTATGCCTGGTGCAAACTGTAAACTCAAGCTTCCGGTGGTATTCCATGACCTCCAGGAATATCTAAGTAAGTCAACCTTGGAATCAGAATTTTGATGACATTTATCTGTTCCCATGATCATGAATACACGCTAAATATTTAGTTAGCTGAAGTTTGGCAAACATTCACTTTCTTTAAAGACTCTGTGGTCTCTGCAACAAAATCCCAGCATGCACAGAACATACCAAGGGTGTGTTCTATTGACTAAAAATTAGACTTTTCATCACTGAAAGTGTGTGGTACAGTAGTTGTTCCTTTAAAAATAACCTCCCAATGTCCTTTTCACTTCTTAACAACACCACCTATTCTCTAAACATGAATAGCTGTTTCTATTTTTATTTTAAAAGGCATTAAGTCAATGTGTCCCTTTGAAACCTTAAACCAAGTTAGTGAACACTTGATTTCTCTCCATTCAAATTTGATAACATCACATCCAAAGTAAAGTACTCCTATGATACAAAACTTTTATCCTGCCCCTTGCTATGGCGCATGTTTTTCTATGTTTCTTACAGCAGTCAAGTTTCACATGATTTGCATGTTTCGTGAATTGGACAATTTGTTGTGCTGTACTATTGCTGAAGATCAATGCAGTTCACACGTTGTAGTTTCTTCTCTCGCAGCTGAATTGAGGATCTATTTGTAATAAGTGAGTTATGCAATCGAGAGACTTAAAGGTCCCATGTTATGGCCATTTCTACTGATCATAATTCCATTGTTGAGGTAAATAGATTTATATTGTGCAATTTCCCAAAATCTCATTGGTTTCTCATACAGCATCTCTGTATAGTATGTGTATTCACTCTCTGTCCTAAAAGGCTTGTTGGAGCTCTTGCCACCCCCCCTCCCTGAGCCCAGTGTGTGCTCACACACCGACTCACAGCCTCGCTGCGTCCCGCCGTCTCAGGGTGGAGAAATCGGCGGAGCTGCAGCTGAGAAAAGATTGAGTGTGTGTGAGGAAGTCTGCGGATTGGTCAATTTGGACCAATCCACGGACTTAACGTAACGGCTCCGCGGACGTAACGTAACGGCTCCACGGATTGGTCCATTTTGACCAATCCACGGAGGGGTCGTCGTTACGTCACTCGGTTCCCGGAAGACATTTTTTTTAAAAGAACATTTCCAACGAGGCGTTCTGGGGCAGCATAGACAGGTCTTTTCTGTGTTAGAGTTTTACTCGCTACAGGGTGTACTTTGAGGGTTTGTGACTCTGCAGACCGTTTACATGCAGAAAAAGCTACGTAACACACAAGGGGACGGGTAATAACCAGAAAAGCATGACATGGGACCTTTAGAGCTTCTGAAAACCAAACCATATTACTTTAAACATGCATCAGGATGAGTGTGAGAATAAACTCAATTTGTGCACCTCTATGATTTCCCTGAAGCAGCACACAGGGATACACAGTAATACTCAACGACCACTTGCTCTGTACATGATGTATTCCTCACTGCAGAGATGATTATGATCATTACATTTTCATCTAATCTAAATAGACTGACCAAGTGAGTCCAGGTGAAAGGTGGAATCCTTTATTGATTTGAAATATTAAATCCACCTCAGTCATGATGGGAAGCATAGGGAAGGCAGGTTTGAAAGGAGTTCTACACTTTGTTAAGACAGTTCAGCAATACAAGGCAAGGAAATCATCAGAAATCCAAACCAGGTTACGGAGTACAAACTGTGAAATAAGTGTGTACGGCTTCAATTCCTAAACTTGACTAGTTGTGCTACATTTGGAGACATAATATGCCCACTTGGCTCTAGGATCTGACTCTTTTTGCATCATCCCGTGTGGGTATTGCCACAACACTCTCTGTGTACTGACCATCTTGAATCCATTGCCAAGCAGGATTCCTTCCAGCATAGCAATGGATTATGAATGCATCTGATTTCTAAGATTGTGAAATTGTCATGCCCGAGAGAGAAGCACACCTTCACTATCAGGCAGAACGTCACGGTGCATTGTGGAACACTGATGTTCTGTCCTAAGAATTGGAATAGAAACTTAGCTGATGTAACCAAAGCAGATGGGTTTTTCTGAGGAGAACTGTCACCCTGAAAATGCAACCTTTCTTTTAATGAACAGGTTTATATTTATTCGGACTAAAACCTAATGTGCCTTGTACAAGTATAAAGCACATAATACAACGTTCTCGAAGACCACAAAGTCTTATACTGTACATGCCTGGGATCGGAAAATTCTGTAAACAAATCCAAAATCCTGCATACTGTCAAACCCTACCTTTACAGTACCAATGTTAAAGGTGGGGTAGGTAATTTTGGAGAAAGCAGCTCGAGTGCGCTAGAATTTGAAAATACACAGCCGGAAGAAATCTGCTACTTCCTTACAGAGCCCCTCCTCCAACACACACAAACGCGCACATGACCAATGAGGGCACGAGATAAGTCTGTGCACAGATGGAAGGCTGACAGGCAGGTAGGCCATCCAGTCACTTTAGCCGGGCCGGCTCAGATGATTGGTCGTGCTTTTTACAGTACTACGGCTTCCACAGATGACATTTTTTGTCAAAGCACTTAAGATATTCATTGATTTCGGGATGTTAAGAGCATTCCATGGAATATAACAAAAAGTGTATCTCGAGCCGGTTTCTCAAACTTACCTACCCCACCTTTAAGGCAAATAATGTACCATATGTATTATATCGATGGAGAAAAATGTTGGGGTTTATGCTTGATCTCCATTTTGAGCACCATGCCAGTAATACAAAAAAATATGACAACTCTAGTTTTGAGTTTCTTTGCTATTACAACCAACATGAAGGTGCTTAATCCTACACTTTGTCTGAATGAGCTTGTCACCGCTCTGTCTGACAGCTGTACAGTGCAATAGAAGGACGATACAATTCACACACTCATCAGCAACATTCATGCTGCACCGCCTACAGCTCTTTCAGGTCACATGTGAAATCAGATTTAACTTTGATAACTGACTCAACACATCTCAAGCAGCATTTATTATTTTACATTATAAATGTCTATTTAGTTGAATAAGATGTAAGAAGTGCCTGGTGTTGTTTTTTCTGCAGCGGTTTACAAATAAGAGCTGATTCAACAGCCATATTAAAAAGCAGTGCCTTTTAAATAGTCTCTTTCTGTGTGAAAGCTTTTTGCAGATCAAAGTCTGATCTATTATTAAATTGTGCTGAAACAGACAGCAAGAGAGTGTGCTAATATTTATTTATTAGTTTGAAGCAAACTTGAAACATAAATACATTTTGAAGAACTTGATGTTCAGGGTTGTACTGAACTCCTGCTTATATTAGTTAATTGGCCACTATGTTTCACTATCAGTTATTCATTTATGAATCTCTATGAACAGATTCTGTAGGGCAATATTTTGGTATCGGAATCGTTCTGTCTTCCATTTGTAGTTGGAGTAGTATTGACCACTCATCTTTGAGACAGTTTTGGCTGATGGCATTTGCCAAAATGCAATCTGGAAACACATCTGCTATCTTCTGACAGTTATTTAGCAAGTTTGATTTAAACTGGCTTGTGAAACAATCCAGGCATTGTCTCTCAACTCTTCTCCATTCTCTGTCTCAAGTTGCTAATTAGACTGTAAACAATGAGCAGCACATGTAAGTACAAAAAATGCTGCATTCACGATGTGCAGTAAAATGACTTTGCGTTGACGCTGCCATTGTATTCCTATGGAGAGGACAGTGGCGTCGACTTGGCAAAAGTATCCTCTGCGTCATGCACCGCTCAAAATTGTCTCAGATGCTGTTCTGAAAGTTCAAGTTATTTTCACTTTAACCTCGTTAAATGTCTCGTTAAACGCCAAACCAATCAGACTACAGCTGTATATGGCGCCACAAGCGGTGAGCAAAAAACAAATGATGTATCATGGGAATCTAACTTGATGGGTCACATTTATCAGCTGTTCAGGAACCAGCTGACTAGTAATTAAATACACAACTTTAAAATATTCACTGACTACCTACCACCTAAGGTGCCAATCACACCAAGATGTGTCACCAGAAACAGGCTGCTAGCAAAATCATTGTTTTTTCTACAGTACAGTGTATCTCTCGCTGCGTGGTTCTCTATCATGCTTTCAACTTTTCAGCACAATGTAAAACTCAATATTGTGTTAATACTGATAGATGTGGTGGTTGCTAGCTAGCTAGTTAGCTGTTGCTAATGCACTTGGCTGTTTTTCCAATATGCTTTGAAAGCCAAGTCGCTTTTGTAGTGACCTACCAAAGGTTCCTTTTTTTAAGTAGATGGCTAGCCTGATAATTAAAAATGTTAATTACATCAATTTAGAGTTTTTCAAAGGAATACATGTTCTCCTGTTATCAATTTTGTTCATATCCTTTCACTACGAGCATGACAGCAACACATGTATTTCCCTAATGGCACAGTGTCCCAGTAACACCCAGCAATCCTGACAGCACACTCATCTTACTCAGTCTCTTATGATTTATACAAAAGCTAAAAAGAGAGAAACCGATCTAATGCTGATGAGTCAAGATTTAAGGTGATAATACAATTTGGATTGCGCTCTTTAATCATGATTCATTACTTTCTGTTCGATCAAGTGCACACCCCTTACCCCAGAACATAATTTGCAGAACTTGTCTAATTCTACAGTGTCTATATCAGTGGACATGTAAAATCTTTCATTTTATTAAAAGTCATACACTGTACTGCCAAGAAGAGTGTTCTTCTTTTTCCCATCAGCATTCAAATCTAAAGGAGAGGGGTCATTTCCCCCCATATGCTCAGTGCTATTACGTTTGAGCCTGGTTGAATTTCCATTGTAACTGCCCTCATTCAAGCAGTGATGACTGTCTTCCACCCAGACTGTCTCTGTCTGCTGTATTTCCCTGGACCTTAGCACTGTCAGAAAAAGACCTTTGAAAATGTCCCAGCGTTTTTGACTTACATTGTTCTCTCTAATCCTGCAGGCGCATTGCCAAAGGCGTCTCTGTGCTTACCCACGGGGCGATGGCTCTGCGGCGGGACCAGGGGAGCAACAGCCGGGCGCAGTATGCTGGCAACTGCCAGACTGACGGCAACCAGACCCACAGGGTGCCAGACAGAATCAGGTGAGAGGGATAGAGAGGGGAGGACAGAGGGTGACTTTGAATTTCGTTGTCATTCGCACCGGCTCCTGACATACAGCTGAGTGAGAGAGTAAACAGCTGAACAGCACGGAAAAGCAAATAGTGGCCGACAGCTTCAGTGGAGGCTTCACATTTAGAGAGCTGAGTCATTCTGGCCTAGAAACAGCTGTTTTATTTCTATAGTGATGTTTTACAGGTTGAGCTCCACATGGTGGCTACACATGGAAACAGATGTTTGTGTTGCTGTTATTTTGTGTTAATGCAGAAGATTAAGCATAATCCTTCAACAGAATCTCCAAGTCAACTTGGACCCAGTGCCTCGTACTGTCACGCTCTTGGCACCTTTATAGGATCCGTTTTATTTTTGTACAGGAAGTTTACATTTGTCAACACACAACAAAACTATATATTGTGTTTGAGATTAAATGCATTGACAAATGACTGATGTGCAAAATTACTAACATTGCCCTTAAGTTTCACAAAGCACGAACATTGAAGAAAGTCTGTTCTTAGATCCATTCACCACCGTTTCTGACCAACCTCCACAGATTGCCATACTATTAACATGACATCAGTAGCTCTGTGTGTCTAACAATGTTCTACATGTGTAAACAGCGGAACTAGTTGAAAGCCTGTTGCATTACATACAGATGCTAAAGATGCCATGGGGCATTGACCAAACTTTAGTGTTTGATAATAACATGTGCTGTTTTCTTTACCGCAAATGCACAATGGCAAATAGATTTTAAAAGCTGGTCACAAAATAATCTGTTTCAGAGGCTGTTTTATTTCAAGTATGTGGCCCATAGCTCTGTGCCCTTCAGAAGCTGAAGGCCAGACTGAACCAACTCCCCGCCTCCAATTTGATAGGACTTTGTCCTTTGCTCATTTTCCCCAACATATACATATTTAAAGTCCTTCTGGGGACTTTAAATATGAGCAGGAAAATGAGCAGAGGAGTCCATCTTTTAATTGAATACTTGATTGACAGCTTCTGGGTTTTTCCACACAATCCCCTCTGGTGATTGACTGGAGGAGTCAGGTTTTTTCAGCAGCAAAGGGTTACAGGAGCAATCTGGTTACCTGCTGCTAGACTGGCTCTGGAGATTTGTTCTTGTTTACAATTACGGTCGTACTGTTTACTGTAACTCTTGCAAAAAAAAATATTTAGAGGTATATTCGAGTCTATGCAGTTGCAGGGCACTTTTTACTTTGGGTTTTACAATTGAATTAGGAACCCTGGACTCAACAGATAGAGTTAAAAAAGCCCTGGAGCAAGGCACTTGATCACTCACTGCTTCATATGAACAGCTAAGAGAGAACGGCAAAGATGTTCTGGCTCTTAGACCTCGCATTTAACGGTAATTGAAGAGGCGTTCGGAAAACAAAAACCTTGCATGATAAGTGTAAAAGCAAAAGCAGGGCTGTGACGAAGATGGCTTCGTCACTGTGGACTGACGGCTTCGGGCTTTGTATATTGCACGTGTTTTATTTTGAAAAATGTTCCCTTTCCCCATGTCTGTTGCTGTTGATTGTGTGCACCTGGTGCCCTGTGTTGTCTCCTCCCCCCTCACCTGTGTCTTGTTTGGTTAATTAGTGGGTTAGTATTTAGGCTCTGTGTTTCTTGTTTTGTTTGGTGTGTGAGATCCTTGTGCCTGGTGACTGTGCTCACGTGACCAGCAGATTGAGGCTGTGTCATATCTTTACGATAGTGATGGCGAGATGAAGCCTTATGAAGCTTTGAAGCTTTCCAGCCAATTGGTTCGCAAAAGGGTTCATCTCATGAGGCTTCATCATGGGCTTCATTTGAACACAAACCCCCTGTTGGTCAAAGTGTGTAAAACAGGCAGATTGGACATCTCAACAGTGTGCTGTATCTCATTCCGAGTTCCCAATGAGTAAAGCCTTAGAATAACTCTAAACAACGAACATTAAATAATATCTTCATGTTAACAATATTGTTTTTATTCCAGTTGAATGATTGTGATTGAAAAGCCTAAGGAGGCTGGTAAACATTGCAAAGAGGGATTTGCATTCCTTCGTAAACGTAACCATGTTGTAGCCTGAGAAAGGCTAAACCATATCAAAGAATACATTTATTAACTACATTATCTCATTTAGCTGTAGCTTTTATAAACAACCAAAAATATGTATTGTTCAGTCGTTGAACCAGGGACCCTGCGGTCATGAGTCAACTGCTTTCCAGCTGAGCCACTGCACACACACTAAATCTCACTGAAAACACTGGACCATATTTATTCCTGTATTTATTCATGTTTTTATTCCTATATTTATTTATGCTTGTATCTATTTATACTTATGACATGTTCCGACCTCTATATAAGTGAGGGTCTGAGCTCTCTTAATTCCATCGTGTCACCGGGCCCGGGTACAGGAAGGGGTAATATGGTTCTTATTATACATCCATGGGTATGAGCGTTGTGGTTCAACGGTTCAACCGATCTGAATCGCTTCCTGAAGCAGTCACGTGGTATCGACAGGCAGCGAGGCTTCGTTTGTCATCGGTGACGTCACTGGCCCAAAACGATACACGCCTCGATACATGCTTCACAAAAAGCTTCGGGGATTACTCGACACACGCTCCGAAGCCTCGGCGCAATACGTAACATCACTACTTTACTATGTAATAAATGCCCACGCCGGGTTGTATTTTGGACGTTCTGCCTCTGCCTCCTTGCTTGGTCTGGGCCGCTCAACGGTCAGCTTCACAAGGGCATTATGTGGGACTAAAATGTACATGTTTAAAGATGCAACTGAATCAGAAATAGTTTTTTCGATTATTGCCTCAGAGGTGATCTGGGTTCATATTTCTGAAGTTGTTTTAGATAATAATGGTTGCAATGCCTTGCCATCGCCATTGCAACTCTAAATATTATAGATTTTACAATTCACAATAATTATACATAATTTAATAAATGTGATTGCTGAAGTGTTCTTTTAGTCTGTGTTAATTTGCTGCAATTAGCAATTATCTTGATTATTTAAATAGCTACAATGCGTAGATGTGTCTGTTTCCATTTTTGTGACAACTCAAGTTCATACCTCTAAGAATCTATTTTAATTCCCTCAGTCATACATGCTTTGTTCGTGATTGTTTAATCCATGTCATATGTTTGAGCCAAAAAAGCATTACTTACAATTTTGGCAATTATATTCCAATTTGTTCCAAGTTTAGTCTTGTAGTAATGTAGTCTTAAAAACAAAAACTACATTATCAATGTCAACGTTTTGAGGTAAACATATTTTCTATGCAGGGGTGACGCTTTTTGTGTTCTCTGAAACACCTGTAAAAAAGTATTGAACTTTTGTTTTAAGATTGCCTGGTACCTCAGGTGGTAGAGCATTTTGGCCCTTATTGTGGGCTATTCAGCAGCTATTCTTAAAACAACTGGCATTAACAGGTTAAAAGTAAATGCTAGAACACAACGTTACTGCAGCACACGTAGAGATGAGTCATACATTCAGTGTACTAGTTCAGATATGTCAGTTATATAGAGATACCCAAATAATGTCTGCTAACCTTACCGAACATAATCTCCTGTCCAAATTGACCAGAGTTGAGTATTCAACTATTCCGTATAATAATTTTTATTAATTCACCATTTAATTTCTAAGTGGTAGATAGTGACTCTATTTAACTGAGAAAACCAGATGTTCACACCTGTTCCCTCTAACTGTATAGATATAAAAGACACTGAAAATGAGCTCCCTGAAATAGAGACAGGTAACGCAGGTTAGGGAGGGTCAGCCACAACAAAAAGCAAAATTACACCAGCCAACACAAAAAAAACACAGATTGACGATATGACAAAATTGATGACAGCCTTCGAGAAACTTGCACAGACAACAAATTGGACTGCAGGTGGATGGTTACCACAGGTTGCATGCCTGCACTGTTTAATGAAGTGTCGAGGTTCATTTTAAACTCGGCAAAACATTTTGGGCCCTTCAGAATCTGGCTTTTGAATTCTATCAATCAGTGGCAGGGCTGTCTGTCACGCTGACAGGCGTCGGGACTCGTGGGACTCTCATCGAGTGGCACTGATAGTCCTCACTGCAGCAGCATGAATGACACCTGTAACTCGTGAAAGGGGTTTTACTCCAGAGGGAGATGAACAACTTACTAAAAATAGCTGTAATCATACTGCTGACACAGAAATAAAACTCAACCTTTTGGTGTTCAAACAGTTGTGTAGCCTTGTTCGCATGTAAGCAACATTATTATTGTCTTTTATACATAAACATGTGTCCCCTCTGTGTAAAGAGCTTCTGAAAGTTTCAGGAAAAAAGATTCGCTCACTTTCTGTCCTGATCCATTTATATAAAAACCTGTCTGAAAATGAGCTGATCAGATTTTGGCCACTTTATGATGTCATACGATTTTGTGGCTTGTGTAACCATTAGCCAATCACCTGAATCTCCTCCGAGAGCACCATTGTGTTATTTGTAACCAAATATCTCTCAGAGGGGCGTGGGGAGGGGCTCCTTATTTTTCATCGAAAGTAAAAGACCCAGAATCAGCACTTTTGAAACAGGGCTGAAACAGAGGGGATTATGGGATGCTACAATGCCTGATCTGTTTGGTATTTCGAGCCAAACACTTCAGAGACATGTTTTGTATATCTCTGAGACCTATAATATATTGATGAAAAACAGTATAATAGGGGTCTCCTGGTATGTCCTAGTATGTCAATGTCAAATCTACTATATACTTATATGATCCTGTTTTCTTCAAGTTTGTATCTTCTTGGTCGAATGCACTTATTGTAAGTCGCTTTGGATTTAAAGCGTCAGCTAAATGCAATGTAATGTAATCTACCTTTTAAAGTTGTAAATGCCCCAATTGTCATGTTAATTATAAAAGTATTGTGGATGGATAGAGTTCATTTTCAGTGCATCCTTTACCACATATACGTCCACATATGAATCAAATAAACTTGTCTTAATAATAATAATACATTTTATTTTTAGGCGCCTTTCATGACACCCAAGGACACCGTACGATTTGTTAAAAAAAAGAAAAGGCTAATAGGCAACAGAACATGATAAAAACACAAACAGGAAATCACGGAAGAGACTGTCAAGTGGACACAAATGAAACATACAATGGGGAGCACTACAGTGAGTAGGCAGATTTGAACAGGTGGGTTTTTTAATTGGGATTTGAATATGGTGATTGTGTCTGACTGTCGGATGTGCGGGGGGAGGGGGTTCCAGAGTCTGGGAGCAGTGCAGCTAAAAGCCCGAGCACACATGGTGACGAGGCGTGGGGTGGGGATGGTTAGCAGACCAGCAGAGAAGAAGCGGAGGGAGAAGAAGGTCAGCCAGATAGGGGGGGGGGGGGCAGGTTATGTAGGGCTTTGTAAGTGAGCAGTAGGTTTTTGAAGTTGATACGGGATTGAACCGGGAGCCAGTGGAGTTGGATGAGGCTGGGGGTGATGTGTTCCGAGGCCTTGGTGCCGGTGATGATCCGGGGTGCAGAGTTCTGTATGATTTGTAGTTTATTGATGAGCTTGGTGGGAATGCCCGAGAGGACAACCCAGTCTCACAAAAAAATGTGTAATAACTACGTTGGTCCACAACTTGGGACATAGTATTTCTACAAAAACCCCCCCGTTTTTTTTCACCATTCATTCCAATGGCTGGCGTCTATGTCACGTGATCTTCAAATTTCTCCCTGCAGAAAAAAAAAACATGGCCGAACTTCGTTTTATTCTCGATGGAAAATGCCTATTTTCAGGTTAGTTTGGCCATTAAAAAGCGTTTTGATGTCATTTGATGTGAGAAATATGTGTTGTTATTTCAGATTATGTGTGCAGTGGATGTACATGATCTTTAGTTTGCTTGTTATTACGAAGATTACTTCAGGAAATTGTGTCTATACAACTTTTTCATTGTTACCAAGGTGGTTGCTAGGTACGCTGCTATCGATATTATTTATTTTGTCTTGTGTAACTGTTTAATGGTGTTATCTTTATTGCTACCCCCTTCCCCGTCAATTTATAGTGTTGGTCCACAGCGCAAACATATTAGTTTAACAAAATCTGCATCTAAAATTGTGGCATAGATACGTTATTTTCCCCTGTGCAATTCTCCAACCCAGTTTCACATCTCACATCACATCGTCATAAACAAATACCGGAAACAGACCGAAAACATTTTTTTTAAATAATACTTTATTCCGAGTGTGCTTGCTTTTCTCTTTGAAAGTCATCACATAACGGCATTGTAATACACGGTTCGGCTGCATTAAATATTACATATCTGCCGTAGTTCTCTATTTATAGAGCCCTGATGAGATGACTTCTAGACAAACATGAGGAACTGCCGCCAAAACTGAAAATGTGACGTGGATCATAAATATATCAGCAATTAACAACATCTTACATTTATTTTCACACAATACGTCTCCTTGCAGTATCAACACTAATTCGGCTGACTTTTATATTTGATCCAATTGGTATATAGGCTGTATTTACACCATAAAGGTGCACAGCTGATAGAAAGGGACACCTAGTGGTTAAAGCATGTTATTGAATTTCATTTTTTGTATTATTAGATATTGATAGGATCCCTATAAAGTATATTCATTACTCGTTATTCTTTACTAATAGTTAAAGACTGTATATAATGACTATTTTGCACATCCCTTTCAAGATTTCAAGATTTTCTAAGGTTTATTGACATATCATATACACAACTACGGTGTAGTTATGCAATGAATGAAAAACTTGGGTCGCAGATTCCTCAACAGTGCATTACAAGACATCTATCAATATGTGTGCATACCTCCAGCAATGTTAACTATGTTGAAGCACTTATTTTAACTGATATTATACATATGTATTATACTCGTATAAGATGCATGTAGATAGTATAATAAATGTGCAGAATATGACAGTTTAATGGTGGAGGTACACACATATTGATAGATGTCTTGTAATGCACTGTTGAGGAACCTGCAACCCAAGTTTTTCATCTCCGACCTTGTCAGGTATTGAACAATCAATAAATAAAGAACACAGAATTATTAAATATAAAACACAGAATTTGTGTGATTATAATAAATGATTTACAAATAAACACCACTGCATATTTACAACTGTTACACATGCTGATGTAACGCAAATGTTTCCAACTTGGGATCAATAAAGTATATCTTATCTTAAGAAAATAAATTTGCCTCTGAACCTTGACAAGTGCATGTTTCAGACTTATCAATTAACAACAGCAGGGGTCACAGACATAAGACCAGCTGTTAAATAAAGCTCTTCTGGCATGTGGGTATATACTGTGTTAATGCTGCCCATTATGGGCACAAGCAATTTTCACCCATTTATTAATTATATGTTTTAAATGTGAGTGTTTCCTATTCCCTAAACCTCCAGGGATGTACACAGTTTAATACTGGCAACTTCTTATTTTGGGAAATACGAAAACGTCTTTTAAAACTACAATTCCCAGCAGAGACGTGTCATAGAACATGTTGCGAAACACAAAATAGCCAGCATGTGTAGTTCTGGGGACGGGGTGGACCCGTTCAAATCCAATTTTGAACAGTCTGCCGTGGTTCCATCCCATTTCAAGTGCTGTTCGACGCTTGACGTAACCCTCGGAGCACACTCAAACATCCAATCACAGAGCTTGAGGACTATCACAGGGTTTGTCAAGCGAAGCAGAGAGAATACTTACTTCCGGGTGTAAAATTCTCTAAAGCAACTACTATGAGCTGCTCCGACCCTCGGTCCTGACGGACTCCAACTTGTGTTTATTAATCAAACAAATAAATAAACACAAGGATAATTATGTGTTATTGTTGAGTAAATTGAGAATTGCACAGGGGAAAATAACGTATCTATGCCACAATTTTAGATGCGGATTTTGTTAAACAAATAAGTTTGCGCTGTGGACCAACACTATCATTTGACAGGGTAGGGGGTGGCAATAAAGATAACACCATTAAACAGTTACACAACATAACAGAAATAATATCGATAGCAGCGTCCCTAGGAACCGCCTTGGTAACAATGAAAACGTTGTATAGACACAATTTCCTAAAGTAATCTTTGTAATAACGAGCAAGCTAAAGATCATGTACATCAGTGACCACCAACTGGCGGCCCGCGGGCCACATCCGGCCCGCCAGACATTCTCATCCGGCCCGCACGACGGGGTGACTGTGGCGTTGGCGGAGTGGTTACTGCGTTCGCCCCCCACCCATTTTTATTTTTACAACATCTCGTGAGTAAGGTGCAGTACCGGAGTCCAACAGAGAGGCAGCAGCTGCGGGACTGTAGACTGCGTACTGCGAAACCTTCCCTTCCTTGAAGAAGAAGAAGTGATTCTTCGTTGTGAAGAGTCTGCTTTGTGCACTCCGCACCACAGCAGCAGCCCTGCTGCGACAGAGTCCAACAGAGAGGCAGGAGCTGCGGGACAGTAGCCTAGAAGCAGGGTTGGGTTGTAACGGAATATATGTAACGGCGTTACGTAATCAGAATACAAAAATCAAGTAGGCTAACTGTATTCAGCTGGCGTTACATTTGAAAAACGAGTAATCTGATTACAGTTACTTTCGTAAACCTGAAGTGAATACATTTTGGAATACTTATTGGAATTATTGGTGGAAAAGTTTCCTCACAAAATGTAATATTCATTACCGGCAGAACTGTGTGCACACTGCACAGCGCTGCAGCATGTCTGTGAGCGAGAGAGAGATGCAGCGTGTCTGTGAGCGAGAGAGAGATGCAGCGTGTCTGTGAGAGAGAGAGATGCAGCGTGTCTGTGAGAGAGAGAGAGATGCAGCGTGTGTGTGAGGCCCCGCCCCCGCACGCAGATGAGAGAGAGAGAGATCTCTTTTAAAATATATTGAAAGTTAGAAACGGAGATGGTTAGATAAAATGTGCAAGATAACGTTGATGTAGCATTTCTTTATTGTCGAAATTATGACATTTATAACGGGATCCAATCAAAGTGAATGGCCTGCTGCTGCTGAATGCATGGGGCAAGTGACTGGAACAAGTTTTAAAAGTTATTACATCGTTTCAGATAATAATAATAATAAATAATGATAATTAATAATGATAATTCATTCTATTTAGGAGCGCCTTTCAAAGCACCCAAGGACACCTTACAATTCATAACATATTCTAAGGAAAGGTTTACAGTAGGAGAATGCAGTCCGGGTGATGTTTTTTATGTGGGGTGCCAATGAGAGGGAGCTGTCCAGAATGACACCAATATGTTGTGTTTGAGTTCTTGATAAGCCATTAAAACAGTAAAACAAGTGTCTCCTGTTTAACAAAACATACCCATCTGTTATGGAAAAAGAAAGTATTCCAAAAGTATTCTACAAGTAACCTGAACACGTTACTTTTTTAAGACACGTAACTGTAACTGTATTCTGATTACTTTCAGAGCATGTATTCAGTAATCAGTAACTGATTACATTTACAAAGTAACCCTCCCAACCCTGTGATCCTTCGTTAGCGTGAAGAGTCCCCCCCCCCCCCCCCCCCCCCCCCCCGCTGGCCCGCGATAGTGTCTATTGGATACGTTTTGGCCCTTGGACAAATGTAGTTGGTGATCCCTGATGTACATCCACTGCACACATAATCTGAAATAACAACTCATATTTCTCGCATCAAATGACATCAAAACACATTTTAATGGCCAAACTAACCTTAAAATAGGCATTTTCCACTGAGAATAAAACGAAGTTCAGCCATGTTTTTTTTTTCTGCAGGGAGAAATTTGAAGATCACGTGACATAGATGCCAGCCATTGGAATGAATGGTGAAAAAAACGTAGGGATCTTACAATTTCAGAGGCGTTTTTGTAGAAATACAAAAATATAAATGCAACACTTTTGTTTTTGCTCCCATTTTTCATGAGATGAACTCAAAGATCTAAAACATTTTCTATATACACAAAATAACCATTTCTCTCAAATATTATTCACAAATCTGAAAAAATCTGTGATAGTGAGCACTTATTCTTTGCCGAGATAATCCTTCCCACCTCACAGGTGTGGCATATCAAGATGCTGATTAGACAGCATGATTATTGCACAGGTGTGCCTTAGAATGGCCACAATAAAAGGCCACTCTGAAAGGTGCATTTTTGCTTTATTGGGAGGGTCTGGGGGGGTCTGAAAACCAGTCAGTATCTGGTGTGAGGGGTAGGGTTAGGGTTAGGTTTGGGTGAGAGGTAGGGTTATGTATTCCGGTGTGGGATTCGGTTGCACTGGCCTAGGGGTCTGTGGATGGGTGTTGTGAGGGTGTCTGTCTGTTGGTGTTGGGGTCCATGGGCCAAGGAGGATGAGTAGGTCAGATCATCCCTGGGACTGGTGGGCAGAGGAGAGGGAGGATCCAGAGGAGATACGTCTTAGGCGTTGTTAAGTCCCCTGGGTGTAGTTGTCCCGAGTTTCTGGATCCAAGATGTTTCTGCCCTCTTCCTCTGCCCGATGGTCTATCGGTCGTTGGTTTCCAGGCCTGAGATGATGAGTTGATCTGGCGAGTGTAGATGGAAGTGGGTGACTAGGGGGGTTGGGAGTCGACCTTCCCCAATGTTGTATAAATGTTGTTTGAGACGGTTGAGTATGGTATGTTTGGTTTCTCCTATGTGGTGTTTTTTACAGGTGTTGCATGTGATGATGTAGACTATGTTGCTGTTATTCAGAGAGAATGAACCGAGGGCAGGGAAGGCTGCTCCACTGTATTGGTTATGTATGTATTTTCTGTTGATGTAGCGGTGACTATGCTGTGTATGTGGTGGGGCTCTGTTGCTGCTAAACTTGGAATGTATGAGTGTGTCGTGTAAACTGGGATTGTTCCTGTAAGCTGAAACAACCCTGTGGTTGGAGAAGTAGGGTTGTGACTGGAGGAGGGAAAAGTTATTTTTGACAGTCCGGTGGAATCCTGTGATGGTGTGGGAGAAGGTGGAGACAAATGGAATGAGATGACAGTTGGGGTTGGGGTCAGGTGGGGGATGGTTAGGGTTAGGGTCCGGAGGTGGAGGCTGATCAGTGGATGGGTGGTGCAGACCTTGGACGGGTCCCATGGGGTTGGGGTTAGGATCAGGTGGGGGGTGGTTGTGGTTAGGGCTAGGTGGGGTAGGGGTGTCGGTGGGGGATTGGTCCGGGTAGTCTCCACGTCCCAAGGGGTTAGAGTTAGGGAGGAGGGGGGTGGGATGCAGACCCTGGTTTGGGTTAGGGAATGCTCCGGTATTGGGACAAAGTTAACATGGGATCACTCCGGTCATTGTACGTACTTCGTCTCACTGGAATATTAACGGTCAGATTGAATACAACATCGACCCAATTTCTCCGGTAAATGACGGGAGAGTTTTGAAAGTGACAAAACACTGTTTTCACACATTTAAAAACACTTAAACAATTAAACAATGTTTACCCAGGATTCAGGCACCTTCCCTGGCTTGTAAAATGTGGTGATGCGGCCTGGAGGTATCAGACTATTTAAAATATGTATACCCAGGATTCAATCACTTTTCCTGGCTGTACTTATGTTCTTGTACATTTCATGAGTCAAATGTGGATGAAATGGACAGGTTTCAAGCTATTTTCCTGGGTTACATAGTGCTGCGAAGCAGCCTGTCCTCTGGGTGGGAGAGAGCGAGGTGCTGGAAGGAGCTCTCTGGGTCACAGCCCGCTGCTGCTGTCTCCCTGTATTCACAGCACTTTTACCCAGCTTTCACACACTTATTCCTGGGTAAGAAAGCCATGTGCATCACCCTGGATCTCTGCCTGTGAGTGTGGGACCCTGCTTACAGCAGTGACTCTGCTGTACTTATGTTCTTGTACATGTCATGGAAGTCTGACATAGCCTGTTTGCACATGTCAGAGAGAGATGGGTGGTGCTGTGAATAAGGCTGAATATTGATGCTGGTGTGTGCTGACAGTAAAGCACCACAAAATCCACCACCTTTAAGTGTTACCAGGGCCATGAGAACATCCTCCACAGGTTTTGCTGCCGTTGAGTTTTAGGAAGTTCCTGCTCATCCAGCTCTTGATGCCATGGAGGCAGCTGGTGAGAGAGTTTGGGGGGAGGGCAGTGTTGGGTTTGCTGGAAATGTAGACCTGGGTATCATCGGCATAACAGTGGAAATGGACATGATGATGACGGAGGATAGTGCCAAGGGGGAGTAGGTAGATAATAAACAGGAGTGGACCCAATACTGACGCCTGAGGAACACCATGTGAGACAGTGGAGCAGCTTGACCGGTGTGTGATGAGACGGACATATTGTTTTCTGTCTGTGAGGTAGGATAAAAACCATGAGAGTGCAGTACCAGTTATCCCAATGTCAGACGTTTGAAAAGCAGTGGGTGCGAGATGGTGTCAAAGGCACGTGAGGTCAAGGAGGATTAGGATGGTGAGCAGTCCAGAGTCAGCTGCACGGAGGAGGTCGTTGGTGATTTTTACCAGCGCTGTTTCGGTGCTGTGCTTTGAGCGGAAACCCGATTGGAAGGGTTCATGAAGGTTGTTTTCGTCCAGGTGTTGTTGAAATTTGTCAGCAACCACTCTTTCAAGGGTTTTTGATTGAGGAGAGGTTAGAGATGGGCCTGTAGTTATTCAGGTCATCTCGGTCAGCTCCAGGTTTTTTGAGTGTTGGTGTTATTGCAACAGTTTTGAGGTTTGGCGGTACAGTTCCAGTTGCGAGGGACGAGTTCATGATTATTGTGATCAAGGGGCGAGTAGAGGGCACACAGGCTTTAACGAGGGCAGTGGGTCGAGCTGATAGGTAGTAGGTTTGAATTTACGGATGAGCTTGTCTTGTGCTGGATTCAGATCAAGGAGTCAAGCTGGTAACTGCCGTAAGAGCTGAAGAAGAATAAACACAACGACAGCTTGTTACACTTTCCTCTGTATTTGATACTTGATGTTTCTTTCTTGTAACACAGTGAGATTCTAGCTTCAGTTTGCATTTTATTCACCATTATCACCAGAGCAATACCCTGTAAGTGGCTCTTGTTAGATTCTGTGTACCTGAGAAGAGTAAAGATGCAGCTTGAAAATATTTTAGCATTCACATCTTTTTCAAATCAGACTTTAGTAGCAACTTATGCGGTGGTATAGGATGGAAGTCAATTCTTGCTGAATTTTGTTGTGTTTGCAGTGGTTCTTATTACAATCCATATACCCTACATAGGATTAAGCTAAACACATTTCAGATCTTGTATATAAGCTTACAGTTATCATTTTACAATATTTTATATATTTTGTTTGGTTATCTTACTACTTTAGTAATACTAAAAAGTATAAATAGTATACAAATACAAAAAGAAAAGTAGTTTAAAAAGTGAAATAGTGAAAAAGTGCAATAAGAGTCTATATGCAAGTTATTGTAATATGATATATTAGGTAAATAGATAAATAATTTCTGAGTAGTTAAATAATTTTAAAGTGGCAGCCAGATGAATATTATGGATGTTGTTTCAACAGTTCAGGGGTTTAACAGATTGTGCTTCAGCTGTTCAGGTGTTTAACTTTCCTATTGTCTGTGGGATGAGACTGTCCCTGATTCTGGTGGTTTTAGTCCGGATGCTGCGGTATCGCCTGCGAGACGGCAGCAGACAGAACAGTTTGTCGCTGGGGTGATGGGGGTCTTTTGTAATCCGGAGGGATTTCTTCCTGAGGCGCTGGGAGTAAAGGTCCTCCATGGATGGCAGCTCCGTCCTGGTGATGTTCTCTGCAGTTTTCACCACCCTCTGTAAAGCCTTACGATTGAGGGCGGGGCAGCTGCCGTACCAGTCAGGATACTCTCTATGGTGCACCTGTAGAAGTTGCAGAGTATCCTGGAGTCCATGTTGAAGCCTGCAGAGGAAGAAGAGCCACTGTCGAGCTGTTTTGGTGATGGTGGTGGTGTGAAGAGTCCATGTCAGGTCCTCAGTGATTTGGACACTGTGGAACCTGAAGCTGCTGACTCTCTCCACCGTAGTCAAATTGATGGCGATTGGGGCGTGTCCCTCTCCCTACTGCTTCCTGTAATCCACAATCAGCTCCTTTGTTTTGCTGACGTTGAGATGGAGGTTGTTATCCTGGCACCAAGATGTAAGGATTTCGACCTCCTCTCTGTACGCCGTCTCGTCACCGTCAGTGATCAGGCCGATGACGGTCGTGTCATCAGCAAACTTCACGATGGTGTTGGAGCTGTGTGTGGCCACGCAGTCGTGTGTGAACAGGGAGTAGAGGAGAGGGCTGAGCACGCAATCTTGAGTAGAATAGTACAATTTATACCTCACTCTAAGCCACATTTGTACCTCACTCTTAGCCACATTTGGCATGGAGCAAGAGTAAAGAAGTGCATTTTGCTCCAGGAGTCATTTGAGATTAATGTTTTGGCTCGTTTGTGCCGTGACTCTGGAGTACGATTGGAAATCATTGTATCTACTCTGAATCCAAGCTCGCTGCAGCTGCTGTCCTCCAGGAAGAAGAATGAACATACTTTACAGGCAGCGCGGGTTCCACGCTAAAAGAAAAAGACTTGCAGCAGTTCATTCCTTTAAGACAATGTTGGCAAAGCGTTTTGTTCCACATTCAGATTTTAGCCTCGTTCTGATTCTGAGTGCACAGAATTGTATTGTTCGGAATAAAACTCCCCATAATATTGATGTTATCACCTATTGTGAAGCTCCTGCTATAAAAACGACTACCATGCAGCTCTCTTTGTGTGCTGAAGAAATGGAGGTTTTGAATACAAGGTAGTGTTCCAATAGTTTAGTCTAATAAGTCCTTCAAAACCATGACATCATTTGTTATGAAAAGAAACCTGAAAATGGTGTTGATTAATGGGTCTGCACATTTGCAAAGAATACTCCTGTTTGAATGAACATAACTGAATAAATGGAAAGCACAGTGAATCCATGCATGGTAAAAGTCTTCTTAATAATTAATCATAGTAGACTGTTTTTGTATTAATTAAATCATAGATTAAACAACTGATTTAAAATAATGATGCTCTACACCACTTGAATTTCCCAACGCAACAACAATGTTGATGACACAATACAGGTTTTTTTTTTATTACGAAACAATTTCCATTATACAGACTTTCTGCTTTTTGTGTGCTCTGACAGCTGAATCACCAGCATAGCTGCATGACTGCATTCACCAAAATGCCAAAAACCCACTGAACAACCAGCTGCTAAGACATTCAAACCCTGGCAACACAAATATCAGGATGCACAGACAGAAGAAAAGGAGGGAACGTGTGTGAGGACTGAGAAGACAGGAAGTGTGTGAGATGGAAGTTTGGCAGGCAGAGCTGGAGGAGAGTTGAGAGGATGGAAAGAAAGAGTGAGTGCAAGATGGAGATGACAGGAGACAGAGGCAGAGATAACGATGATGATGATGATGATGATGATGATGATGATGATGATGATGATGATGATGATGATGATGATGATGATGATGATGATGATGGCGATGATTTGGTGGTGATTTGACTGACTGCTTGTAAAATCATTTTGGACCTTGCGGCCATCAGATTACACACAACAGCAGCAGAGCACAATGTGAGCCGGTGCATTGAAATAAATGAATGCGTGCGTCAAAACAGAAAAGAGTCAAACTCATGCTGTAATAATGACATTCAAATTAAGCTCACAAGGTGCAGCTCACTGTGCAAAATTCACAAAGAAGAGTGACAGATTGGACTCGGGTTTAAACTCAAAGATTTACTAGATGTGTGCCTGTTTTTATGGCCACTCTTACAACAACAATATTGCATACCTTAGGCCTTGAAAATTATCATCGTATATATTTGCTAATGTTAAGTTGCCATTGCTAGAACCACTTACTCCGAGGGGACTTTTCACCTCTAAAGCGTTATTCATTCAATCTAAATTGAGCAACTTAAGATATTTAAAAAGCCTAGTATACCTTGTTATCTACAGTATGTATGTATTATAGTTATAGTAGGTATATTTAAAGTGTAATTAAATGTATTCTTTATGTTGTGTATCTAAATAAGCTCCATTCGTCTGTCGTCCATCCAATCATCCATCCGTCCGTCCGTCCATCCATCCATCCATCCGACCATCCATCCAACCATCCATCCAACCATCCATCCATCCATCCATCCATCCATCCATCCAACAGCAACTCTCAGAGCCAGTCCAAATCACACTGCCATCTTGTAATCCTAACATAACATATGTAGGGTTTATGTTAACCATCTGTGTGTTTACCCTAGACATAAATGTTTTAGATCCATGGTGTTTACTGAGGCAGTAACGTTATGTTTTATAGATGGTTTATTGACTCCCAGGTTGCATAGATAAGGTAACTGCTGGTGCTTACCTGTGTTATGACAGCGAACAGCTAACAGTTATTGGTATGTCTCTTAGAAGGCTTTTTAAAAAGCACCCCGCTATTGGTAAGCCTTCCTCCACAAACACAGGTTCGTCTGCTTCCATCACCGCTAGTTTTGTCATGTCGGCTTGGCTTGTCTGGGCCTTTAAACGTACTAATCAGGTGAATTCAGGGAAAAGCTACAGTCACATTCTGCTCTGAATGATTAGACTGATCAGACATGCAGAGGACGGTGGGGACAAGGATTTAAAGAGGACTTAATCCCTTCAGACAACTGAGACATGAAGTGCATTGTAACATAATAAGTAAAACACACAAGTGCGAAGTGACGGAGAGGATGTCAGGAAAAGAGAACAACAACAGGACAACCAGGCAGTGGCGGCTGGTGGAAAATATTTTTGGTGGGGCTGTTGATATAGTGAGTAAAACAATTTGTTTTGGGAGAAATGACCCCTTAAATTAGGACTTCTGGTGATGTAATGGCGTGTTTCCAGTGCAGCGCGGAGCTCGCTTTAATGCTGCGTTCAGACCGGACGCGATGCGAATATTCGCTTCGCTCTAAACGCTCCTATCGCATCGCTCTAGTCGCTCGAGTTTCACTGAAGCACTGGCTCGGGAGCTACAACTACAACAAAATGAACATATTTGACCGTGATTAAATTGTAATACACGTTTCTAAATGATGCCGACATAACAACATGCTGATACCGGTTAGTAAAAACCATGAATTAATGCTTTGACAAGTCTGCAGACAGACGGCAGGCGAAAAACCTTTTAGAATGCTTGTTTTCTGAATGGAGCTTGGCTAAGCTAACGTTATATATACTCCGACCGTCCACACTCACAACAACGGCCTATACAGACATAAATAAACCATCGACTGTATTCTCCATGACACAGACAGTCTGTGGTTTGTACTTGTTTAACTTTTGTCTAGTTTCTGAACAGATCGTATCTGTCCCCGGCTGTTTGAAGAGCAAGCATGGGAAACAAAAGATAGCATTTACCTGTTTGCATCCAGCTAGCCATGCCTTTCTGGTGTACCAGCTACGTGTGAAGCCTCGTTGATACGTTTTGTCTTTTTCACGAGCTTGCTGTGATATATACAAATCGGGTTGGTCCGGTCCAAGGTCTTTGTATCAATTTATCTCCCAAACTTCTCCTTTCGAAAGGATTGGAGAGTAGCTCTTGCACGGAATTGGGTGCGGACCGAGGTCCGGCGACTCCACCTGCACACCATTCTCATTCAACTACTGCGTCACCTTGGTCACTCATGAGTCTAAAAAATAACTCACGTCAACGTAGGGTTGCCAACTTCCAGAAATGGAGAAACGGGACACATGCATGTGTCCCCCGCGCGCGTGCGCGCAAAGATTTTCGGGTTTCTGGCGGATTTAGTTACTTTTTTAGTTACTCCACCTCCTCACCTGCTGCGACCTCGGTGGGAGGAGGACACAGCTCTTTTAGAATATCCCGAACAGTTTTGGGGCCAAACACATTGGCTGTTATCATCTCAGCCTTTGTTCTTCCACATTGCATTTTCTTTGCAGTGTTCGAATCACTAAACATGGCACTTGCCCGCTTATTACTGCAGTCCATGCTGTTGTAACTCAAACCATGCTTAACTGTGTGATACACTGATGTTACCTCACATGCAGCAACTTTGTCTTGTTCTGCAGTTGAACTGCCGAAGAATTTAGTTATATTTGATGCACCTTTATTTTGTGTTGCTTGCTTGTGCATTTCTGTGCCAGCATGCTGTTTCAGGTCGTTTTCTCCACCGTGACCTATTGAAAACTCCCTCCGACACAAGGTGCAGAAGACCGGAGACAGACCTCCACTCACGGGCTTTACCCAACTGTGTTTTTCTTCCCACTGTTTGTTGTAAGACACAAGTCTTTTCTTTTTAGAAGGGCCAGGGCCCAGAACCACATCCTCTCTCTCTTCTCCTCTTTCATTATCACCTCCTCCACCGGCACGGCTCATTTTCCCACACGACTGAACAGGCTGACATGCCACACAAACAATGATGCCGCGCCCGCCGCCCGTATCATTTTACTGATACCAATTGTATGATATTTACCTTGTTCATTAAAAATAAAAATATAAAATATATATTTTTTTTTAATATTTTTTTTTTAATTTCATATTTTTTAAATATTTTTTTTTGTATGTGGGAAGAGGTGGGGCGGCGCCCCTAGCGCCCCTATGGGCCGGCCGCCACTGCAACCAGGACATGTTATTTAAAGGATTTAGGAGGAAAGGACAACATATTTACTCTAGGACTGCTTTTGTGTGTGCAATTGCATACTGTAATTCTCTCTGGATTGAAGCATTAGCTCAAATATATTAACACAATGTAGGACAGAAGATGCAGGCAAGAAGGAAGATACTATTGTTAGCTGTTAATTAAAAATATTGCATATTTTTCCCTCAGATGATAAAGCGTTATGTAAATTCAAACAAGAAAAAACTGTGAATAAAGGGATGATGAGGAGGAAAAAATCCAATCCAACCTCCATACTAAAGTGCTGTACAGATAAAATCAAAATCACACAGCGCAGCCCACAAAACCAAAACAAATAAAGATAAGAACACAACACAAACAATAATAAAACAACAGCCATAGTAAAAACAATACACCATTTAAAAGTAACCGTCTACAAATCGCAGAACGCTAAGGAGAAGAGCGCAGAGGAAGAGGAAGGGCAAATAAGTAGCAGAAATGGGAAACGGGAGAGCAGGTATAAGATAAGAGAGGGAAGGGGAGACAGTGGAAGAGCTCAGACAGTCACCCCCAACCCTCAGGGGGACTGACTGCTCATCTGGAGTGGAGGAGTGTCTCACAGCCTGCTATCTCTCACACACTTTTTTAATAACACCTCCTTGGTGAACTTCGGAAGACAAACTCACTCAGGAGAACCAAAAAACCTTTCCTACTTCTCCGTCAGCGCTCTCAAGAGCTTTGGTCACCATGGATCTGTGACCTTTATTACAGGTTAATTTTTCAGATTGAATGATTCCACTCCATAGAAGGGTATCATTCGCCTATAAACTGCACACATTAAGGGTATAGAATAAAAGGAGACTTTATAGAACAATAGCATTGTCAGTTGGAAGTACATTAAATATTCATGCAACACTTAAACCAACAGCACTAACAGCCAGAAGGAACATTCATCAAGTTTAAACTGGGAAAAACCATGTGAAAATATAGGGTGAGAAACATGCAGCAGGTTGCTTCCTGGTTTGCAAATGTTTCACTAAGAACGGATTAAATCAGTTCATCATTCCTTACCTTGAGAACTCAGATTGAATAATAAGAAGCTTATAAAAACAGTTCTATGTTCTCGTAGTTAATGTCAAATCAACCATATTCTATTGATACAATGCTTATTGTTAGCCTCTTTTATTATGTATGATTTGGTTTCAGTTACCCTATTACTGAAGAGCTATATTACATGAATGTTGGGACGAATGTTCAAGGGCTGTCAGGACTCCATGTCCGGTCACGATACTTTTTATTGTCTGTCTCTTTCTTCCTCTCTCTTTTCCTTTCACACCTTCCCTCATTGCTCATCAACACGTCGGCTTGTCAGCCTCCCATCTGTCCCAACTCCTGGCATGGTCTTGCATGTTTTTCCTCCTCTGTCTCCCTATCTATATATTTTATTGTCCACACATACCTTTACTTGATTTGTTTTCATACATTTCTTAACTCTTTCTCTATCTGTCATGCTTTTTACCTTGGTATCAAGTCAAATCTGATATTTATTTATTTCATGTTTTAGCTTCATCCTCTGATGCAATACGTGGATCCATCTGTGCAATAAGAAATTAAGTTTGGGAAAACCTTAATTTGAGACATGAAAAGGAGACTCTGAAAGTAGGAACATAGTGGAACTGTGAAAGCCTCCACCCATTCCAGTGTTGACACCTCTAGTTATACTAGTAGTGATTGTGCCACTAGTAAAACAAGCGGCTCTAGTTATACTAATTAATTAAAGAAAATGTGTTCTTCAATACTTTACTAGTAAAATGTCTTTCGACTACACTAGTTGACATATTTTCTTTAGTAGTAAATGCCAAATGTCCACTAGTAAACTAATGAATGCCTTACTATTAGTTAACTAGTGTGGCTTAAAAATGTTCACTACTAGTAGTGAAAGCCAAAATGCTTGCGAGGCACACAGTTGCACAAAGTGCTAATTAGGAGGTTGTATGAGATGTGCATTGAAGATTCGTATTGGTGCACCATTTCATTAAAAAATAAAATGGGGCGAAGCCTGCGAGCTAGTTCAGGCAGTCAACCCGAGCACCTATGCTGCATTCATACCAAGCGGCAAACTCTGGGGAATAGCCGGGCAGCCAATACGGAAGTGCCACACACTGCAGTTCATACATGGGCCTCTAGGGACTGGCTGCAGAAAGGAGCAATTTCCATAGACCCCCATGTTAAAATGCCCAACTTTACAGCAGAAAAAAACATGTTTCTACCCATGGATGCAATACATATTATTATCGATACAGTTAGATTCCACCTTCATGATTATGAATCTGTGAGTGAATTGTTTTCTAACACGACCCTTTTATTTATATTAGGTCTTAAAGTTTTTGCATAAATTAGGGCGTGGTCACTTTGATGGACACGTACATGCCTCACTGTCAGCTAACAGCAACTTGTCCACTCTGCTAGGCTACAACCATAGAGGCTACAACGTTAGTTAGTCATAGTACTGTACTTGACCCTTTAGCTTTAGCCGTGTTCGTGGTGATTGTGCCTTTTAGGGAATATTGTTACAAATACCAGACAATTAAAATGTCGTGCTGTGCGCTTGAATGTACTAACATAACTTCCAAGAAGTCTAAAATGATAATATTATACATGTTAACCCCGTTCACAGGTGTTTGTGTGCTTGGTAGCTTAGCTTGTTACTTATTAGCTAGCTAAGGACGTAACCCTTTATGCATACATATACATTTTAGTTTATGATTCAGCCTTGGGTAAGACTTTTATAGTCTATGGCTAGATGCTCATAATGCTAAACGGGAGCAAATGTTAATAGGGGACGCAATTATCCCAGTGGTGGCCGCCGGAGCTAACGGAGCCGCAAGGGGCTAGCTCGAGCCGGCGTCCCGGAGCTAGCCCACTGCGGCTCCGTTAGGTCCGGCGGTGGAGTCTGTCTTTTCTCAACGTGTGAATGACAAGCATTAAGAATAACAAAATATAGCTAATTCTCTTGCAGATTGTCTCATTTGATTATGAATGTAACGTTTATATAGGGGAACTACACTGTTAGCAGTAACTTGGTATGCATGTATTTCATGTTAGCTTAGCTTCTTAGCCTGAGCTAGCTCTGTTTACTTACAGTTCGGAGGCAGCAGGTCCCGCCTCGGCTCCGCCTCTTTGCCCTTATTTGGAGCAGGCGGGATTAGACTCTGACGTCACAGTCGAGCCGTTAGTGGCCGACTCCGCCTACTAAGGGCTTCACGGCAACTCTGCAGAATCCTATGGGTGAAGTCACGGACACTACGTCCATTTATACAGTGGGGCAAACAAGTATTTAGTCAGCCACCAATTGTGCAAGTTCTCCCACTTAAAAAGACGAGAGAGGCCTGTAATTTTCATCCTAGGTATACCTCAACTATGAGAGACAAAATGAGAAGGAAAAAAATCCAGAAAATCACATTGTCTGATTTTTAAAGAATTTATTTGCAAATTATGGTGGAAAATAAATATTTGGTCAATAACAAAAGTTAATCTCAATACTTTGTTATATACCCTTTGTTGGCAATGACAGAGGTCAAACGTTTTCTGTAAGTCTTCACAAGGTTTTCACACACTGTTGCTGGTATTTTGGCCCATTCCTCCATGCAGATCTCCTCTAGAGCAGTGATGTGTTGGGGCTGTCGCTGGGCAACACAGACTTTCAACTCCCTCCAAAGATTTTCTATGGGGTTGAGATCTGGAGACTGGCTAGGCCACTCCAGGACCTTGAAATGCTTCTTACGAAGCCACTCCTTCATTGCCCGGGCGGTGTGTTTGGGTTCATTGTCATGCTGAAAGACCCAGCCACGTTTCATATTCAATGCCCTTGCTGATGGAAGGATGTTTGTCTCACGATACATGGCCCCATTCATTCTTTCCTTTACACGGATCAGTCGTCCTGGTCCCTCTGCAGAAAAACAGCCCCAAAGCATGATGTTTCCACCCCCATGTTTCACAGTAAATTCACAGAAATGTAAGATGTTGTTTAATGGCTGATATATTTATGATCCACGTCACGTTTTCAGTTCCTCATGTTTGTCTAGAAGTCTTCTCATCAGGGCTCTATAAATACAGAACTACGGCAGATATGTAATATTTAATGCAGCCGAACCGTGTATTACAATGCCGTTATGTGATGACTTTCAAAGAGAAAAGCAAGCACACTCGGAATAAAGTATTATTTTATTTTTTAAAAATGTTTTCGGTCTGTTTCCGGTATTTGTTAATGACGATGTCCTGTGAGATGTGAGACTGGAATTGCACAGGGGAAAATAACGTAGGCTATCTTTAGATGCGGATTTTGTTAAACTAATATGTTTGTGCTGTGGACCAACACTCTACATTGACGGGGAAGGGGGTAGCAATAAAGATAACACCATTAAACAGTTACACCACATAACATAAATAATATCGATAGCAGTGTCCCTAGCAACCACCTTGGTAACAATGAAAACGTTCTATGGACGCAATTTCCTGAAGTAATCTTCATAATAACTAGCAAACTAAAGATCATGTACATCCACTGCACACATAATCTGAAATAACAACTCATATTTCTCGCATCAAATTACATCAAAAAGCATTTTAATGGCCAAACTAACTTTAAAATATGCATTTTCCACCGAGAATAAAACGAAGTTCGGCCATGTTTTTTTTTTCTGCAGGGAGAAATTTGAAGATCATATGACATAGACGCCAGCCATTGGAATGAATGGTGAAAAAAAACGGGGTTTGTCAAACAGAGCACATGGTGTAGTCCAAACGATAGCTGGGGATTCTGGGTAGTGTAGTGTCTACTGCCATCCTTTACTACGAAAAAATATTTGTTTCTCCGAATCGAAGGGGAAAAATACAAAAGCATTGCACACAATTTAAACCAATTAATGTTGTGTAATTAACAAGGATAATCTGGTGTTTTTTAGTTGATGAGTAGTGCAGATATCACTGTAAAATCAATCGATAGTAAGGGGAATACTTACTTCCAGGTGTACAATTCTCCGTTATCCAATGAGAATGGACGCTCCCATTGCCTTTAAGGGCAGCCGACACAAACGAATGCCGTGCTTCCATGAGCGTCATTACCAGTAGAAATACATTGCTTTTAAAATCGTGCTGTGCAACACGAAAAAAAGGGGAAAATTGTGTTGGTGAACACAAATCAATAGATTAAAAATCGTGTTGGTGAACACGAAATGCCATGAGACTGGGTTGTGTTATTAGCATCTGGTGCTAGCTGCTCTAACGGATATTAGAAGAAGATGTTTCTACAATGATGTGGAGGGAGAGTCCTCTCCAGTCAGACTGAGAGGCTCAGTGAGGTAAAGGACTCTTGAGTGTTTAGATAGTTTACTATTAATTAATTAATTAATTAATTAATTACATTGCATTTAGCAGACGCTTTTGTCCAAAGCGACTTACAATAAGTACATACGACCAGGAAGACACAGCCCAGAAGAAAAACAGAATCATATAATATATAATATATATATAATAATATATAGTTCACTTTAGTCTAAGTTATCTCAGTGGGTCTCAAACGTTTTGATCACACTTCATGTAAACACATATTTCCAAGGCACTCCTTTATAATTATTGGGATAAAACAGGTTTGAAATCATTCCAATGTATACTATAGGACAGTAAACCAGACATATCGTTTTAAACTGGAGAGATAAAAAAATATGCATAAATAAAATAGTAAAATAAGATATGAATGAACAACATAAATAAGTTACATGTATTTGTTATTGGCTATGGTAGGTTATTGGTTATGTTCACATACTTATTTAATTATTAAAATGTAAACCGATCTTTTTCATATGGGTGTTTAGAGTTGTACCCCCTAGATCTAGTCTCTAGTAATTCTGCTTAAGTGCACCAGATTGAAGCATTTTACTTTAAAATTACTTTAAAATGTTACACTGTTGTAGCTTCAGTGGTTCTCAGGTTACAGTTACATAGCAGTGAATATAAACAGACTGATTAATGTGAATATTACTGTAAACTTACCTGTGTAAAGGTTTCTCGAATAAATGTAATTTTTTTGGTGGAAGAAGCATGTATCATTTTTCTACCCTGCCCCTCAAAGAATCGGAATTGAGAACCGTTAAGAACCGGAATCGAAAAGTAGAATTGGAATCGGAATCAGAATCGTGGAAATTGAAACGATACCCAACCCTACTCGGGGGTTAGTTATTTAATCATCACTCATCGTGCTATGTATATCTACAGTATGGAGTGATGATGCCCGAGCCTAGTCGCCAAACTCAACTATATGCTGCATCTATAAACATGTTAAAGAAACACGTGAGTTGTCTGACTGAAATACCACCAAAATGTTGACTGTGGGGAATTTTTGCTAGAGAGCCAATAGGAAGCCTTTATGCACTTTTTCCCATTCTCTTCTTTAGCATTTGTGCCAATAGTGTGATTAGTACCCATAATGGCCTTTACTAGTTAACTAGGAGACATGTTGGACCTAACTAGTGAGGTTGAAATGTCTCTCACTTGTATAGCTAGTTTACATTTTCGACAACAGTATAATAGGTATTTTAAGCCTCCCTATAGTTTATAAGTAAAGTCAAAATAGGCTTCAGATAGTACACTAGTGAACATTTTTGCCTTGGCTAGTTATCTGGTCAGCAATTGTTGGATCTTACTAAATAAATGCAGCAGAAAAATTGTAGGTCACTAGTGAGCTGAATCTATGTTTGTCTAGTTGACATGTGAGAGCTGTTGCAGCTCAATAGTAACATTTTCTGCGTCACTGTGCAGTTCAGAGGGCCAGTAGGTTTCTAAAAGCGAACTAGATGGGACTCTAGTGCTATTTGTGAGGCACCATCACTGGTTGAGTTTATGTTGGAACTAATGCGACAAAGTCCCACTAGTTGCTGAAAAATATGTGGCAAGTTTTGTTCCACTTGTAAGACAGGACGCCAAACTAGTGTGACCACATATCCAACTGGTTCTGACAATGAGCCATTTAGTGGAGGAATCTGCTGTCTGATATCAGGGATGTGTCTGCAGCTTTGTCCCAACACCACCAAAACTCTTATCGTAACACAGAGCCTGTCTCTTAACCATGTTCTGTGGTTGGGTGCTTTTACAGTTAGAGAGTAACAGGGTCTCCAGTGTTTGGTCCTTACCTCACTTCAGCATGCTCTCAGGCTGCAGAGCTTCCTGTTCTCCTGAGGCCACTGTTGCTTCTCTGTCAATCTGTTGTTGTCTTTCCCGAATCTTGTCGGTATAATTGGTTAGTGTTGTTGCAAAATCTATGATAACATGACACAAAAACCTAACGCTTACCTTTGATGTAAGGATGGACAGACATAGACAGACTACACTGCAGGCCATGATGTATATGGGTCTCTCCTCCACTTCTCACCGGTCCCTTGTGCTGTCTCTTCCCTGCTGTTAACACTGACCTGTCTTGTTAAGCCTTCTGCCTTTGACATACTCAAGGTGTGTCCCCCGTCTCAAGTTAAAAATACATGACGCGTGTCCTCAACAATCAGGTTAATTTATTGAGGTGGTAAGGTTGGCAAGGCCAAGAATTAGTTTTGGTAATATGTAGTTAAGGGGTATTAAAAAGGAGGGTCTATTTTACTGCATGATTAAACCAAGGCTTTGGTAATGGTTCTGCCTGAGATAATGGCACCGGTAATGGTACTTATGTTTTTTTTCCCAGAATAATGTGACAAGCCTCTAAAATAAATGCCGTTCAGTCTTCCTGCGGCACCTGTTTTTTTCTGAACACAACCATGATGAATAGCAATTTTGTTTTAATGGGAGTTATTGCTGTATTTTCATGAACTTTCAAGGGTAGTTTTTGGCTTTGAGTGAACTGTTTTTAAATATTTCCCCATTTTTAGATACATCTAACCTCACTCCCATCAGAAATCACCATTATTTCCCATGCCCACTGTGAGGTCAGGATTTAAGCATTGCTGCCATGTAAGGATGAGGAACAAAATCCTTCCTTCATGCATAAAGGTATTTTAAAGTTCAGCTGAGGCTTATTTAATCCTTCAGGAGTCCAAGGTAGCTAAATCAAATGGATTTCTCCCAAAGTTAGCCCTTTTTGTGGTAAAATTATCTCTCTTAGAATCCCTGGAAAGTATTTACCAGTTGGTCTACAGTGAATGGATAACGTTAAGTTACAATTTTGTATTAAGGAGAGCTTTTCACAAGAAAACTCTTGTGTGCAGTTTTTGTTCTGTGAAGAGGACTGCAGACTTTGTTCCACATCTCTTTCATTCTAGGAAATGCTATTTCAAGTCGAATATGGAAAGAAGGAATGAATAATGAAGAGGTATAATTACCTTTAAAATAATCTAAATACAGTTTTGGAAAGTGAATGTAGTACAAAAAACAGACTTCTGCTAAGTCTGAACACATCCTTCAAAGCAGTTCAATTCATAAGCACATATTTAACCTGTTAAACCCTGAGCCTGTTTTTCAGGTCTCAGGCTCGATAATGACATTCCCAGAACAAATGACCATATCTTCCCTTCTAAAAAGGTTAAATTAAAAATATTTTTTCTCAAAGCAAGGTTACACCTGTGAGTTGGATGTAGAAGTGTCAGAATCAATATAGATGTTTTTATTTTAAAGTAAATTCAGATTTAACACAGTAAAACAAATTAAATTATTGTGTCCATCCAAAAAAAAAAATTACTTATAGTGAAAACCACCCTTGAATGATATGTTGGTAGACTAAAAGCTTTAGGAGTCCAAACTACAACATATAATAAGTACCCTCGCCTTTATCAAGATTGATGCAAAACAAGTTACATTTGAAAAAAATACCACTTCTGGGGTCATTTGGGTGGATTTGACATATCTCTGGCCCCCCATGTTCGATTTTGCTGATTGACATCTCTTTCTAACCGTCAGAGCCAATGGAATCGAGGGGAACTCCCACGTACTCCTTATTTTGTAATGTGTATGTGTGAGACTGCCGCATAGCCAAGACCGGAAGCTGCGATAACTCTGGTGGCTACCATTAGCAGCTAATTTTTACCCTCCGATTTTTACATTAAAATGGAATTATAGATTATAAATAAAAAAAATGATTACCCAGAAACATTATCAACCTATGGATTAACCGATTCAGTCACGTTTTTTCTCGTTTTAATGCCATTAAACAAGTCTTTTGATCAGATTGACAGCTACGTTGAGAGGATCTCCCGTAAAAGAAAAATCAGATCACTTAGTGCTGATATATATACCTAAATAATCTGTGGAACCTCAGCTTTAATCGGATATCTTGTATGTGCAGCTACGATAAGTAATAAGGGTATCTTTTATCTTGAGTTCTGTGCCAAATTGCTTTAGCATTTTTCTCTCAGGGGTCATTTAGATGCTTCTTATGAGACTTGTGTTTTGTTTTGGTAAAAATGGTTTATATCGTCAGTTAACTGAGATTATTCCCGTTAATCTGGTATAACACATTAATAGGTTCTTAAATATTAAGATCCCCTGAGACACAGTGTCGTGAAAAAAAAAAAAAGGACCCGCCGAGGGGGTCCTTAGGGCTTAACAGGATGATCATGTATACAAACATAAAGAAACTCATGTGACGGATGCACAAATTGGCATGCGGGAAGTGGAGAGAAAGAGATATTGATTAAAACAAAGGGAGAAAGAGATTAGATTAAGTAAAGTATTTTTGAATAAAACAGATTATGTGAGTGGGGGGAGAGGCAATTTAGCAAAATGAAGCCAAGATGACAGATTTTATGTGAAAATATAAGCATTCTAGTAAGATGTTATAACTGTATTTCTGAACAAGGCCATTGTTTCTGAAATCGATGATAACATTTTACTCACCAAAGTAAAGCCAAGACTTGCGAAAACCGTTAATTGCTTCAAAGCTACAGTATTGTGCGATTTGGCAAAAAAAAAAGAGAAATTAGGTGACCAGAAAGATTGTACATTTTATTCAGATCTTCTAAACCACTTTCATTCAAGGTAGAATTCTAAGTGATAGTGCATCCTGATATGTTGATAATAATCCCACAGAAAATATGCTTTGATAGTAAATTGGTCTGTCAGTGGCGAGCCATGACTTTTATACCTCGGCCCTCTGACCCCCCTTCCATGTGCGCGGGAATGGGTGTGCTGAGGGGGGTGCGGAGCTCCCCTGTCTGAATTATTATTTGACGGTTATTGCTGCTCCCGCTGTGCATAATCTGTGTAATATGTAGCCAATAAATTCCACATTGTTGGTAAAATAATATTTTGGCCTGCCCCGAATGTTGTTTCTGTAGCCCCGGACAATTCTACCTCCATAATATAATACATTAACCGTGCTTTACGTGAACCTCATCATGACACTAGAGAGGACGACAGAACTGTAATTTCCCGTGTTCAGTGAATGCAACAGAGGCAAGACACCAGACCAATCAGAGAGTTGCATGGAAATAAAAGTGTGCTTGGGTCATTCAAGCTCGGCTCTGTGTGTGTACGGAAATAGCGCATTTAGTGTGTGTGAGAGAGGGAGAGAGAGAGAGGGACCGATGCCAGCAGCAGGGACCGTGTTGTTAGCATCTGGTTAGCTAACTGCACTAACGGACATACGGAGCTGTTGGTTCCACAACAAGCTGGAGGAGAGCTCTCCTCTCAGACTGAGAGGCTCAGGTGAGCTAAAGGACTCTCTGAGTGTTTAGATAGATCTAAGTTATCTCAGTGGGTCTCAAACGGTTTGGTCACAAATTATTCAAAAGATTATTTCCGTGGCACCCCTTCATATGATCATTATCGTAAAATAAGAGAATAAAGGAAAAACAGTTATGAAATACTATATGACAGTAAAACAAGAATACAGTTTGAAAGGGGAGTGATTTGTAAAATATCCATAAAGAAAAAGAACATCTGCTTACAGTTGTGTTTCATCTGGGTGTTGAGAGATGTATCCATAGATCTCTTAATGTTGCTCTCAAAGTGCACCAGATTGATGCTTTTAACTTCAATATTTAAAAGCATCCCCCCGGACCCCCCTAGAGGAGGTCAGGTTCGCTCCCCACTCGTAAAAAATAGCATTTTACCCCTGCCTATATGCTGTGAGCTGATTATCAAGCCTGCATTGTAGCAGTCGCGGGTGTACTGTGTGTTTGCGTGTGGGGAGTGCTTATGTGCGTGCTCTATAGCAGAGGTTCTCAATTGTTTTTCAGCCAAGGACCCCTTACAAGATAGAGAATACACCAAGGACCCCCTCATTCTGATTTGTGATTTTGGGTTATATAAATAAAAATTGACTTGATTTGACATGTATGTCAATGGGATAATCTGACGTAGCCTATTGTTTACACTTCTATATTCTTAGTTATGTGAAAGAACAACACAAGAGAAATGTATTAGAAAGATATTAGATATGTATTAAAAATATTTGCACCATCTCAACACAGAATACCCATAAAACTATGGGCTCAGAACAGTCTCATAATACACACATGCAGACAGAAGGATTCACACTTGTATTTCATGATCCGCAAAAGGATTCACACTTGTGTTTCCGGATCCACACTTGTGTTTTTCATTGCACACATAAATGTGTTCCGTTTCATAGACATGTAAATAAAATCCAATTACAGAAAAAAGTTTTACATTATTATTTTTGATCCTCACATATTTGTTTTCCGTGTAAAACCTCTGCACCTGCAAACACAAACCACTTTCTGTGCACGGATCGCTGTGCATTCGTGTGTGGGTTGTTTGAGACTCCCCTGACGGTCAGCCGATTCGTACTTGTAATTTTTTCTATCTATAGCAAATCAGATGTCTCCTTTATTCTAAGCCAATCACATGAGCGTGCCCCCACGAGGGTATGATTTATTGCGTTGGTAATTATAAATCTATCGATCGTAAATCGTTTAGATTTATGATTCGAAAATAATAAAAGTAGGGTAGACATGTGGATATTATCCGGCTGAACAAAACATGCATTTATCTAACAGGTTCATTTTCCACAGACCTTATTTCGAGCTATTTTCCAAAATCCTATGGAGAAATCCCATTGCTTTCTGTCGAGGGAATCCGAGCGAAGCATACTTCCGGGTTTTAGGACGCGTCACTGCACCACTTGCATAGACCTCACAGTGGGCGGAACTTGTCATAAAGTCCGCGAAAATAAAGCCCGCCCATTTAGAGGGAAGATATGATTGGTCAATTGTACTGTCATTTGACATTACTCTCTCATTGAGTTACTGTAGCGGGCCCTCTGTGAATGTAGAGAGGGACCAACAAGCTCTCCCGTCTTCACATAACTCGCAGAGACGGCATTTAACCATATACTTATATATACTTATATATACAGTCTATGCATTTAACCCTTCACATTCCAACAGAAACTGAACAGGCAGATTCGAAGGATTTATTTCTTTGGAAATATTATTTTAAATACAATTGAATCAAGTTATTTTGGTAACACTAATGAAAAATGTAACAACAAAAAAATTATTATTTTTTAGAATATCTTAGGCCTAGAGGGCCCTGACGGCTCGCCACTGTGGTATGTACATGTGATTTCAATAGACAGTTATAGGGCAATTAACATAATCTTAACCTTTCATGTCTTTATCTAAAACGTTTGACTATTGGAATCTGGGGGATTGTTTAAAACTTTTCTGATGAAGATCCGACTGAGTTTCCACATCTCTCAAATAACCCTGGAGTAAATACAATGCCAGTACTTACATGAATGAGGGCCAAAAATAAGTCCTACTTGTATGAAGCTGAAATTTCCCGTTGGAGGATTTGTCCAGGGGTTTTCAAAGTCTTAGACCGTTAGCCTCCCATCAGACGAGGCTTAGTTTTAATCAATAGCTGAGTTCCTAGGGATCAGGATTATCTCATTTGATCTCATAGACACTCAACAGTTGAGCCAAGAAGGCCTCATACTGCTATTTGACATGACTAGAGACTACCTAAGGCATGTGCAATGTGAAAAACTGTAAAATCTTCTGTTGGGAAAATACTGAATGTACTCTTCAATATCAGAGTAGCACATGATAACAAAGACCCTACGTAGCTGTGTACGTAACTAGATGTATGATTACCTAGAAGAGCATCAGGACACACTGTTTTAGGCATATGATATGTGACAACAATTAACATGATGATTCAGCCTCTATGGAGATAGACATATGACTGTCATGTTTATTGCAGGCCTTAGCCAATCTGAACTAAGCATAGAATACAGATTTGAACCGGTATTCTGCATCTTGTGACTGTAACACCCTCTCTTGTATTTAAGGCATGTGAAGGACACTGTTCTGGGAACTAGTTGTCCCACGCAGCTCTGTGTGTGATGACTACTTCCATTCTTGCAAGGATAATAAATACATGTATCATGATATTGAAGACCAAGTCGGTGACGAGTGATATTTTTTTTTAACATGTTCAGAACAACTTTATCTCTGAACTATGTCTTTAACAAAAACATGTATGTTATTTCATTACAATGTATATTGATGATTGATTTGATACTAGTTCTCCGTTTCATTCATTGAGATTCCTCTGTTTAAAAGCCCCTTGGCGAGGATGCCCCCCACTTTGAAGACCTCCGGATGGATCAATAAACTGATTGATTTTTTGATTAGTTGATTGATTCATTTTATCATCCATTAGCTCAACCGGTTAACTGGTTAATTGTCTTTCAGTAGCCATTCACTCAATAATTCGATCATCCAGCAGTCATTCTCCATAAATTTCCCTCCATCGCTCCCCCCCATCATCCCTATTCATCTACATAGCTCCCCCCCCCCCACAATCACGCTCTCCCTTCTACTTCTTCATCTCCCTCATTTTTCACCCAGCCCCTTCTCGCTTATTGAATCAATCCCCCTCCCCCCTTCACTCGATCTAGCGCACCTTCCATCAATCTACCTATCTGCTCTGCTCTCCTGCCCATCTTTGTCTCCCATCTCGGCTCCTCTAGGACCACAAAGGCATCTAATGCATCTTTTTGCATGTAAAATGGATAATTAAATTCAGACGGATAATGCATGGTGGCAGGCAGGAAGAAATGTACAGCATCCCTGGAGAAAGAATTCCCTTACTGTATTCGTCCACGGAGATTCAGCAGCCTTCCAAAGTCAAAAACTGACATTTGATGGACGTATTGAGAAAAGAAAACCCCTCAGCCAAAGATATAACCGGTTGATGTACAAGTTGATGTTTTTCATTTAGTTAGCATGAGCTCTGATAGATAATGTTCTACGGGAAAGTGTGATGACAGAAAATCTGTGAATGTTTTAAGGGAGGGCAATAGAGTGCCACAATGACGCGTCCTAAAACCCGGAAGTTAGCATTTTGACCACTTGCGGTTCCTTCGTCAAAAAGCAATAAAATGTCTCCATAGGATTTTGGAAAATAGCTCGAAATAAGGTCTGTGGTTGACACAAATTGAAGAGATCACGTTTTGTTCTACGACATTAAATACATCAGCTGTGACCCCACTGGTGATTTTTGAAGAGTTTACGTGTCTGAAAAACGATGGTTGTTACCAAGTGACTGAATAGGACTACAGAAATTGTCGAGGCCGTGGTACGTCATTATGCCGAACACGTAAACACTCCTCTAAGTTTGTTTGAGCAAGCCCTCTGTCCATCAACAACTGTAAGTTTGACAAAATAGATCCCAATTTACAAGATAGGGGCTCCATTTTCCGCTCCTCACACCATCGCCAGAATCCCAGCCACTTCGACCTGTAACAGGCTGTGGTGGATCCCGCTCTAACTGCCTGGATAGACTGAATAACACTATCAGACAATCCCTCCCGCCTCAGCCTATCCCCCTCAGGAGCCAAGCCTGGAGGGGGTGACCCAGAGTGGGTAACACCCCGATTGCACCTGCCTCCTGGGAGATCACCCCCCAAACTTGGGGGAGCCCCCAGGGCTGGCCCACCTTCATCTGTGTCATCTCTGAGTACCACGGCGCCCCCACGCGATCCGGTGCTACCAGGATGACTGACCGCCTCACTCTCCCCAGGAGAGAGAGAATGAGACGTAACGGTGGAAAGGCGTGAAGCAGCTTCCTTGGCCATGGCTCGTGTGCAAACGCGTCCACCCCCAAAGGAGGGTCGTCGCTCAGAACCATGGAGAACCACAGTGTGCAGTGGATGTTGCGCCGGCTGGCGAACAGATCCACCTCTGCTGTCCCGAACCGGGCACAGATCCGCTTCACCACCTCTGGGTGAAGCGCCCACTCGTCTGGCAGGTGTCCTCCCCTCGACATGAGGTCGGCCCCCCTGTTCTCCAGACCCGAAATGTGGAGGGCTCTCAGAGATAACACCACCTCTGCAGCCCATAACCACAATTTCTCTGCTATGGTCAACAGAGCGGCGGAGCGGACTCCGCCCTGTGTGTTGATATATGCCACTGTGGTGCTGTTGTCGCTCCTGATCATTACATGTTTTCCCTGGATTAAGGGTTTGAAATGTTGGAGGACTAACACTACTGCCCGAAACTCTGGAGGTTGATGTGCCGCGTCTCTGTTAGAGACCAGCGCCCTCCTACAGCTCTCCCCAGGCAGGTTCCCCCCATCCCGTTCCGGATGCATCCGTGAACACTGAGATGTGGGAGATCACCCGTCCCCCAGAACCGGAGGTTGCCCCCCACGAGGGGGGGATGGTCACCAGCCGCCGTTTGTGTCTCTTGAGATCTAAACACAGGCTGGAGAACCACCTCTGCAGGTGGCGCATATGTAGTAACCCCAGCGGGACCACAACGTGAGCCGCTGCCATGAGACCCAGGGTCTGCATAACAGCTAAAGCCGTCACTGTTGCCCCCTGTCGCAGTCTGCAAACTGCCTGTAGCATTACATTACATTACATTGCATTTAGCTGACGCTTTTATCCAAAGCGACTTACAATAAGTACATACGACCAGGAAGACACAGCCCTGAAGAAAACAGAATCATATAAGTACATCAGGTATCATAGAGCCAAACATTTCAAGTGCTACTCAGCTGGCTATAGATAAGTCAGTCCTATATTAGTATATAAGTGCTTTGTTAGTAATTCTATCGCTCGAAGTGGAGTCGAAAGAGATGAGTTTTCAGTCTGCGCCGGAAGATGTGCAGGCTTTCTGCTGTCCTGATGTCAATGGGGAGCTGATTCCACAATTTTGGAGCCAGGATAGCAAACCCACGTGTTTTTGCTGATGGGAACTTGGGTCCCCCTCGCAGCGAGGTTGCAGCGAGTCGTTTGGTTGATGCAGAGCGGAGTGCACGTGCTGGGGTGTACAGTTTAACCATGTCCTGGATGTAGGAAGGGCCAGATCCATTCGCAGCATGGTATGCAAGTACTAGTGTCTTGAAGTGGATTCTAGCAGTTACCGGGAGCCAGTGAAGGGAGCGGAGGAGCGGAGTGGTGTGGGAAAATGTTGGAAGGTTGAAGACCAGACGAGCCGCTGCATTCTGGATGAGCTGCAGAGGTCGGATGGCACATACAGGTAGACCAGCCAGGAGGGAGTTGCAATAGTCTAGGCGTGAGGTGACGAGAGCCTGGACCAGAACCTGGGTGGCTTTCTGGGTCAGCTGGGGACGAATCTTCCTGATGTTATACAGCGTATATCTGCAGCAACGGGTTGTAGCAGCGATGTTTGCAGTGAAGGACAGGTTGTTATCTAGGGTCACACCCAGATTCCTTGCAGTCTGAGTCGGGGAAACAACAGAGGTGCCGATGTTGATTGTCAGGTCAAGAGTGGGACAATCTTTTCCCGGAAGGAAAAGCAGTTCAGTCTTGTCAAGGTTGAGCTTGAGGTGATGAGCAGACATCCACTGAGAGATGTCAGCTAGACAAGCAGAGATGCGTGCGACGACCTGGGTCTCTGAGCGGGGAAAGGACAGAATTAATTGGGTGTCGTCAGCATAGCAGTGGTATGAAAAACCATGCGGGCTAATGATCGATCCGAGCGAGTTTGTGTGCAGGGAGAAGAGGAGGGGACCAAGAACAGAGCCCTGAGGGACCCCTGTAGTTAATTGACAAGGGTCGGACTCGGACCCTCTCCAAGTTACCCTGTAGGTACGGTCTTTGAGGTATGAGGTGAGGAGGGAAAGTGCAGAGCCTGAAACTCCAAGTTCTTGGAGAGTGCGAAGGAGGATCTGATGGTTCACCGTGTCGAATGCAGCAAGGATGCCTGTCTGCTCCCTGACAGGGTGGCGCGTAGCCTGCCTGCATCGAGCACCACTCCCAAATACAACACCTGTTGTTGAGGCATGGGGGCGCTCTTCTTCCAAGTAAGCGTCCTTCAGGTCGATGCTTGTAAACCAATCGCCTGGCTGCACCAGTTCCAGTAACCGTTTTATAGTTAACATCTGGAACGTTTTGCGTACAATGTGGAGATTCAGACCACGAAGATCCAGAATGGGCACCAGGAAATACAGAGAATAATGCCCCTTCTCTCTGTCTTGTGTGCGCACAACAGACACCGCCTGTTTTTGCACCAAGGCCTGAACCTCTGCTGAGAGAAAGCCTATCTGAGATCTTAAACTGCACTGTAACTTTTAGCCACGTTTTTTGTAAAGCACTTTGAATTGCCTTGTGTTGAAAGGTGCTATATAAATAAACTTGCCTTGCCTGCCTATCTCTTTTAGAGATGATAGTTTTGCATCTCTTATGCCTGTAAACGAGAGAGGGATGCTGGAAAACTGGAGTGAATAACCCTGTTTCAGCGTCCTGTCCACTGTTCGAAATGGGGGGGAGCTTGGCTCCCCCGAAGAGGGAGGGAGCTCCCCTGAAGGCTGACTTTGAGATAAATAGGGGGAGCCCAAAAAAATCGTGCATATTTGTGTCACACAGATTAGAAATGTTGAGTTTCTGTAAATAAAAGTTCTTGAAATAAATAATAGTCATTGTTCAGTACAGTTTCTGAATATTTGTTTTATATTTGTGGATATTTCTGGGTGTTGCCATCTGTACGTGGCGGCGCTGCATTCTTTACGCTACTTACGTTGCTATGGTTACAGCAGGCGATGCTGGCGCAGTATTTTATATTTTCATACTGATATTTTTTTTTAACTCTGGCTTTGTACTAAAAAATATGGCGAAACGAAAACAGCCAAGCCTCGCAGCTTTTGGATTCACAAGCAAAGAAGCGAAGGAGAATAAAAATGACAACGTGAACGGAACAACTTTTAGTTGGCCGGCTGTAAGCGGCGTTAGGGTCGAGTTTGACAGCTCCACACCGAGGGAGAGGCCTGCCGATGCGGAGCCTAAAGAGGCTTCAACAACGGCCACAGCCGCCGGCGCCACCTGTGCTAGCGAACCTTTCCTGACGATGCCCATGACCTGCCTTTTAACTGGACACAGAGAAGATGGAGTGAGTGTAATGAAAGTTATCCATGGCTTTTAAAAAAAAAATACAAAATGTGGATGTGAGATTTGCAAAGAGGCAAAAAGTATATTGATCCCCCAACTTTTTCCTAGCTTTGTTGGCTGAACATAACCAATCATACAGTATTAACCATTGTGCGTTTGTGCAAGAATAATACAAGGCTGTTACAGACATATTCGTGAAGCCTATTTTTGATTGAGAAAAGTTGCCATTCAACTTACAAGTAAAGCAACCTTGGTCAAAGTTATCGTGGTGGAGTTCTCATACTGTACTTGAAGATGATTTAGACGGCATACAAATTTGTCGAGGCAATGTTTAATTGATATTTCTCTTACTCTTGCGATTCATTTTTGTAATTCCAGAGTTTTTTTGACTTGGCTCCATCCTTCTCCATATAAGTAGTTAGTTTAAACAATATATGCGCAGAACTAATGCTAGAATTAGCAACAAGTTTAGATCCTCGTTAAGATAAGATAAGATGTATCCCAAATTATCTTGTACTTTATGATCCCAAATTAGGACGTGTTTTAGTTGCAGCAGCATATACAACAGGGCATTGCACATAATAAGGAATTGAAAAGAGTATAAAATAAACAATTATAAAATAAAAACATATACAAATTTATAAAAAATATACAAATTGAGCGTGAAGATAAACTATCTGACAAATAAAATACTATTGAAGAGCTGAATAACAGCTAAGACAATATCAAAGTATCGGATATTATTTACATTTATTATTCAATGTGCTGCAATTCATGTTGTTTAAGGGGAGATACACCAAAGTCAATGACCACTCTTCTTCATGAACATACGATCAGTTTAAGAGAGCAAGGCTGTTGGATTTTATGGAGTTTTGCAAAAAGTTATTAGAACCCCCCGTGGATTCATCCAACCATGACCTGAGTTGCATTCAAACACGTCCAATTTCCTTATAGCTCTGTATCCTGCATGTGGCTTTTATCATGGCAGGGAAACACCGTTAAACTTTTTCAGTCATGCTCACTTCACAACATTACCGTGACGTCCGAACTCTTTCTGGGTGTTGCCATCTGTACGTGGCGGCGCTGCATTCTTTACGCTACTTACGTTGCTATGGTTACAGCAGGCGATGCTGGCGCAGTATTTTATATTTTCATACTGATATTTTTTTTTAACTCTGGCTTTGTACTAAAAAACATGGCGAAACGAAAACAGCCAAGCCTCGCAGCTTTTGGATTTGTTCTCCTGCTGCGGGAGGAGAACAAGATGGCTGCTTCTCAGTGAGGAACAGCGAAAATATCACATTATGTGAGACCTTATCTAATCAGCGATGGATGGCGGCGCTCTCTCTATATTCACCTGCTCGCTGCCACTAAAGAGCACAGAGCAGGTGCTCGTGATGTGCAGTCGACTCACTGCATTTGCTGCATGTTAAATTAGCGTCTGACAGTAAACGTCAAGCGGATGTCCTCAGGCTGCGTGACTTCCGCTGCCATCCAAAGCTATCAACTCACACTCACAGGCTCACACATGTACACTCTCCCCCGGTATCCTTGGTGCGACCTGTCCTATCAGTGTTAATGAAGGCAGTCACATCAGCGTGATGAGTGAAGTGCTAATACAAGTGTGTGTGTTTGTGTGTGCATGTGTGTGTCAAGAGTTGACTCCTGATTATAAACATGCAAATGGAGCTGTAAAAGGAACATTAAATTCCTCTCCTTGCTCTTTCGATGTTGCTCTTCTCAACCCCCCTCCTTGTTCTTCCTCCCCTCACAGTCCTCATCTCTGTATCCACTCCTCCTGCCTCTCCATCACTCGTTGTTAACGCTGTCTGTTCCTCATCTTGTTTTTCTGCTTCCTCTTAACCCTCCTATGGTCTTCGTTTCCCCCTCCTTACTTTGGTGTTAGCGGTAAAATGTCACCGGCCCTGTTTTAACTGCTATCACATTAACACAAAAAACATTAATCATCACCACATTTCATTTATCACCCTTTCAAACTGTAAATATTGTATCAGACTGGTATACATGAGAAACTACAGTAAATATACAAAGAATAGACACTGAACATGTATTGCGTGTGCCAGGTGTGATCCATGTGGGGGGATTGGGCACATAAGGGGGGGACACATCTAGAGTATGTGTGAGTGCGTGTGTGTGTGTGGGGGGGGGTAGTGTGTGTGTGTTTTATCTGATCCGGATGGTTACTAATTCCTTTTCTTTATGGCGGTCATTTTTGACCGGGAACACCATGGGTGTCTTGCCTTTTACCTTCCAATTTTTAAATTCCTTCACACCTCAATGTCCTCCTTCCTTTTTCTTCCTTTTCCTCTACTCTTCCCAGTCCTTCGCTAACATTTACATCTCACGTTTCTCTTATTTTATCTCTTTTCCTCACTCTTCGCATTGCTCTCTCCACTCCCCTTTTCGGTATGATGTATTTAGCCCATAAATGGGCATATACATATTATGTAAAACTAATCGATTATTTTCTAGATGACACCCACATTTTACTGTTATCGAAACCCTTATTACAGATTAATACACCCCTATCAATGCTCTATTACAGCGTAAATGCACTCTTATTACACCCAAAAATACTCTATTATTACAACCGGAGGATCCCAAGGATACAGAAACCAGAAATATACAAATATTGACTTTCTTTGAATTTATTTTTGAATCCATGTCAATTTTCTTCCTTCTCTGCCTTTTGTTTCTGCACGTCCCAGAAAGGATGGCGCCGTATTCAAACATCCTGCCTCTGCTGCTTGTTGTGGTTCAGCCCTTGCCGCGTACGGCACTAATGAAAACACATGTAATGCCAAGCTGCACACATCTCCACCATGACAACCCCGCTGGGACGAGGGAGAGACGGAACGAAAGACAGGGAACATTGAGAGGGTGATTGATAGACTCAGATACAGAAAAGATTGAAGGCAAGAGAGAAATCACAAGATTCAAAGAGGAGGGAATAGAGTGAAAATGGAGGATGGTGTTCCTGGGAGAAAAAAGGGGAGAGAAAAGGAATAAGGTGTGAAGACAACGGAGAAGGGGAGCAATCCAAAAGAGAATTTGTGGTATAACAGAACATTGTGTTTATACATTGATACACTGCAGATTTTTGTCTTATTTGCTTTGGACTGAGGAATCAAAGCCCCGGCTAGATGAATCATTACTTATTCGTCAGCAGTTTTCATTTTGTATCCCCCAACTTCTCAAATCCAAAGTGTGAAATAATTATTCTGCTATGGACCAGACACCGAGGGCAGATACATTTACAATTATATTTGAATGCATTATTTTTTCTTTACAATCTTTCTTCTCTTTTTGATTATCTAGCTTTTGTTCTGCTCCTTTATTGACAAGGCAGAGACAGTTCTAGTGATAGGCTGTACATCCTTTATTACATTGATTATATTCTTCACACTTTTCAATGCCCGATCCTTGAGGGCTCATAAGATACCTCCATGCATGATGGAGCATATTCTCTCCGGAAATCACTTTTAAATACCCACCTAGACACATATAACATACATATCTTTGCCAATCGGATCACAGATCTAAATTCAAACATAAACAACGACCAAGAAACATTGCTATTCAATATTTTTCAAAAAACCCTTGCCGTGATGGTCTGGGACTCATTTGACCACACATATTTTGTAGTGTAAGCATTGTCAACCTCAATTCTTCCATTCACAATTCACAATCACAATGAAAGCCCTAAATGAATACACTGCATTGCTGCTTATCAAAGGAAGCTTAGATTCACTCATAGGAGTTTACAGAAGTAACTCATCAAAAGGCTTACACTGGCTTTGTCAAACATGGCCAATAAGGGATATATTATCAGTGCAGCCAACATATTTTTTGTAGTTTTCTTGGTCTTTGAATTCTCGGCAGAAAATTGACCGGAAGTTGCTTTTTTGCCGAACAGAACTAATTTGTTAAGTAAGATTGAGCTGTGCCAATTTCCTCCCAGCCATTGTAGCATGGCCTTCTCACTTTTGTGCTAATGTTTTACTTTTTTTATGTTGCTTTGTGTTTATTCTGTGTATGAACTTTCAAAGTCCAAAAGTGCCCACATACTCGGCCAATAAAGCTGTTTCGAAATCTGTACTCAAAAAAATCCTGTAACACATCCATTGTGCTGTGAAGCCTCACACAGCTCTTGGAAAGCCTTGAACGTTTATGAATTGTGTAAAATGAATGGGTAGCCCTGAGAGCTAGGTTTTTTTTTCTCGCCATGCGTCACAACTCTTTGTTCAATATTTCCGCTTGGTGTCGTAAGTCAAGACCTTGTGATGGAGGTTGGTTGTGACACAGGAGCAGCTTTTAATGAGTGAAGCTTTGGAATGAAAAATATGACTTTTCTAATAAGGCTGTCAGGTTCATTTATTGACTAATACCTCATTGTAGTTAGCAAGAATTTCTCGAATATGTCTGAACCCTTATTAGCCTGGGAATCGAGCATTGCAACTGAGCATTTTGTAGAAAACTATACTTTTTTAATGAATAAATGACAACAAAGCCTTAAATGCTTCAATTGGCTTTATAAACCATGATTCCCCAGCAACACAAACATGAACAGAGTGATTATAACATTGTCTACGGCATACAATAGTGGCTCTTGTAAAGTGATTTCAGCTCTGTATCAAGGTCTAGTGATGAGCAGGAAAACATATACACTACATGTTCGAGATAAATGAATAAAAGAAAGCAATATACCAGTGGCGAGCCGTCAGGGCACTCTAGGCCCTCTCTGGGGGCCTAAGATATTCTACAAAATAATATTTAAAAACATGTGTTATAAAATAGTTATATTTGTCATTAGTTTTACCAAAATAACTTGATTTAATTGTATTTAATATAACATTTCCAAGGAAATAAATCCTTCGAATCTGCCTGTTCAGTTTCTGTTTGAATGTGAAGGGTTAAATGCCGTCTCTGCGAGTTACTGTGAAGACGGGAGAGCTTGGTCCCTCTCTACATTCACGGCCCTTCCACACAGCGGCGTGTGTTGACGCTTCACCATTCACTTTGAATGGGTTGACGTCACTTTTCGCCGAACTGCATTGTGGGAAGCGACGCAAGTTGAGCAATGTTCAACTTTTGACGCCTTGGCAGAAGCGTCAGCCAAACGAATCATATGCCAGTACAAGCTCTAGCCAATCAAACCGCTGCTTGTGTGTCAGGGGCGGGAGATTCATGTGATTGGTTGTTGGTCGAGTTTCAGACACGCCCACCGGCAAGCTTCAACGCACGCCGCTGTGTGGACGGGCCGTCACAGAGTAACTCAACGAGAGAGTAATGTTAAATGACAGTACAATTGACCAATCATATCTTCCCTCTAAATGGGCGGGCTTTATTTTCGCGGACTTTATGACAAGTTCCGCCCGCTGTGAAGTCTATGCAAGTGGTGCAGTGACACGTCCTAAAACCCGGAAGTAAGCTGCGCTCGGATTCCCTCGACAGAAAGCAATGGGATTTCTCCATAGGATTTTGGAAAATAGCTTGAAATAAGGTCTGTGGAAAACAGACAAATAAATGCACTTTTTGTTCAGCCGGATAGCACATGTCTACCCTACTTTTATTATTTTCGAATCATAAATCTAATCGATAGATTTATGATCGATAGATTTATGATTAGCATAAGTTCGTTCATGATGGCTCAGGGGGGGTCAGAGGGCCTAGGTATAAAAGTCACAGCTCGCCACTGATGAGTCACACAGGAGTCATGATGGCCTTTGCGGCTCTATCAGTCTACCCCTTCCCTTTGATGGTCATGGGCACAAGCCTTTCATTAGTGTTGTGGGATTCACCCCAAGGCGTATCTTCTCACAAACATTGTATATGTGTGTGTGTGTGCGTTTGCAATAACGTGAGATACAATGGTTCTCCGAAATGTAAGGGCACTCACAGCTCCTCTGGTGAGTTCAGTTCCCGAGGACGGGCCTCACTGTGTCATCAAAAGTGATGAACTATGAATCACCTCAGTCAATATGAGGAGGCGAGAGGGAGAGAAGCAGTGAGAGGAGGGGGGAGGGAGGAATGCTGACAAAAAACCCATTGAGTATTTGCTGCAGCAGGCTTTTATTCATTTATTTGTTTCATTCATCTATGTATTCACTTAACTCTTAAATGAATCACTGTGGTTATAAAGAAATGAAAGTTAAATTGCTGTATTAGAGAGGGAGATTGAGAGTGCAATACGTTGTATTTACTCCCATTACATCCGCAAGCATCACAAAATGTCAAAGAGCGTAAGGGCAACATCAGCAGCACACATATCCTTTCCAACCATGTCACACACAAACTAAGAGAAAGCGACGTGACCTATTGGATGGAAATGATCTGATTTCAACACAAACTTGGAAAGAGGAAGATTACAACAGTGGCAGCTGGGGGTTGTTGACTTTGGTGAGAGTGCAAGGACTCACGCACAAGCAATGTTCTTGTGTTTGTTCACACGTTTTTATGTCAATAGAAGACACGAAATGTTGGCTGGTTCTGTCCAACCAACAGTCCTTTATTGACTTTCAGGTCTAGAAATGGGCTTGGTATTTGTCACAAAGGTTGGTCCATCTTGCTAATAGCCGCTTTCACACCGCAGGACTTGCCGTACTTTAGTGCCGGCACTAAAGTACCACGGCACTGAATCCGCCAGGGGGCTAGTGCCAATCACATTCACACCGCAGTACTTTCCCTGAGGCAAGATTACGCTGACGTCACTTCGCCTTCTTCTTCTCTGGGTTTACTGGCAGGCCGCAAAACCACTTCACAGCGAGTACAAAAAAAAACGAGAGAAGAATAACTACACGGGGGAGGGGGTATAAAGCCCACCCGCTGTATGAGGCGTTTGTTTACTGGTCTTTCGATCGTTACCACTCTTATTATTGTGGTCTTTAATTTTTTTATAGTCCTGCCTGAGTTTCTTTATTTTTACCCGGCATCCGTGTGCACTGTGCACAATTCCCAGCTCAAGTAGCTTTTGCAAACATCGCTCAAAACATTTGGAGTTGGGAACTGCTTTCTGTAGAAGCTGCTGCATCCCGTCCTCAGAGTAAATTGCCAGAAGCGCCGACACTTCCTCATCATTCCACCGCTCCGGTGTTGTAGTACGTGTGGTCATAACTGCTTTAAAGTACTGGTTTTGTAGCGAGGAAAAAAATGGCTGCCTAACAAAAAAAATTCAGAGTCTAACGGGGCGTGGTTTGCAATTCGCCCAGCCAATAGAAATATAATAGAAATTGGCACTCTTTTATCACCAGGTTCGTACCACCTCTCTAGCAGGGACTGAAAATGGCCAAAAGAGTTCCCGGCACTGAGTAGTCCCGGCGGTGTGAACGCGACCTTATTGGTACTAACGGAACTAAAGAACCAAAGTACCAGGGAAAGTCCTGCGGTGTGATTGCGGCTAATGATGAACCCGGTAAGCACAAATAACTGACATGTTCATTGTTTTTTATCCGGAGGTTGCTTTTTTATTATGTAAAGTGGAGTACACTGTTGTTTTCGTCTTGGGTTTCTGCTAACTAACTAGCACACTTTGACATCATCAATGCCTTTTACCGTGCCATCCTACTCGCTAGAAAACCATTGGCACGCCATGGTTGCTCAAAACATGTTGAACAGGAGTAGACAGGACATATTGCTGTGACCATTTGACAAGTCCAACAGAATATGGCAAGTATCGTTAGTCTCTATGGTGACAACTCCAGAGCACATGGCTGCCAATATAGCTTCCTGCGGTTCCATACAGTCCTTCGAATGTAATTCAAAGTGATCAGTAAGAGACTACAGTATAAGAGTAACAGAGATAGAGAATAAATGCTGACAAATCCAACACTTTCTTTATATGAAGCATGACATTGCTCTTGATCATTCAGGCTAACATGCCCATAGGTCTCTCTTTACCACTCTCTTTCTTTTCATCTAGTTTTCGCTAACCCCCAGACTCGTTCTCTTGCTTTACTTTTGAATAGGTGGTCATGTTTACAAAGAAAGCTTTCCCGGAACAGCCAGGGAAAGAGGTTGCAGACTAGGCAGCAAGATCTTTTTGAAGAAGAACTTTAAACCATTAGCACACACTCGATAACAGTCAGACATGCATTCACACATATCTTGTCTCCCTGAGCGATCCTTTCATCCTCATGTACCATAAAGCTTCTGTATGAACTATAGAAATCCAGATTTCAGGTTTTTTTTTGCACTTACAAAATACATTTGAGAGTTTTTGTCAATATTAATATAATTCATTAGAAATAATAAATAGAAATTAGTGGTCCGATATTAGGAATTATGACGTCATCCCGATAAACTCGATAAAAGTATTAATAGCCCCGATAATATACAATATATTTTTTGGGTAAAAAAAAAGAAAAAAATACTGCGGTGTGGGTGGATTGGGATGAGGGGCGCTTGTTTTTCACTCGGCTCCTCCCGTTTTGCCAGTACTGTGGTATTAGTGGTTTAGGAAGAAGGGAGTTTTTCACAAATCCAGCGCTCCCTAACTCATGCCTGCCTGTGACGTAAATGGTGTGCGGCCATGAAGCCTGAGAGGCTTCTCAATACTCAAATGTCCCCTCCTCGACTCCTCGGTCCTCCGGTAGTGACCCGGAAATGAATTTCAGCGCGCCATTTTGAAGGACATCTCATTTCTCTAAATGCACACCGAGGACCGAGCATCGAGCATCGAGGAGGCTCTCCGGAGGAGCTATAACCAAGGATACACTGATGGTTCCTCCACGGCTCCTCCGCGGATGCATTTCCGGGAACGGTGGAGGCGTGACGCAGGGCCGGACTTATTTCAGCCAATGACAGCTCTGCATGCATCCTCTGGATATTATTTTAGAAACTGCTTTCATCGCGTCGCGATGTTTACAGTGAGAACAGCTGTGAGGTCCGTGCAGAAAGCAGAGCAGTGTACAATATACAAAAAAGTATTTAGTCAGCCACCAATTGTGCAAGTTCTCCCACTTAAAAAGATGAGAGAGGTCTGTCATTTTCATCCTAGGTATCCCTCAACTGTGAGAGACAAAATGAGAAGAAAAAAATCCAGAACTTCACATTGTCTGATTTTTAAAGAATGTATTTGCAAATTATGGTGGGAAATAAGTATTTGGTCAATGACAAAGGTTCATCTCAATACTTTGTTATATACCCTTTGTTGGCAATGACAGAGGTCAAACGTTTTCTGTAAGTCTTCACAAGGTTTTCACACACTGTTGCTGGTATTTTGGCCCATTCCTCCATGCAGATCTCCTCTAGAGCAGTGATGTTTTGGGGCTGTCGCTGGGCAACACGGACTTTCAACTCCCTCCAAAGATTTTCTATGTGGTTGAGATCTGGAGACTGGCTAGGCCACTCCAGGACCTTGAAATGCTTCTTACGAAGCCACTCCTTCGTTGCCCGGGCGGTGTGTTTGGGATCATTGTCATGCTGAAAGACCCAGCCACGTTTCATCTTCAATGCCCTTGCTGATGGAAGGAGGTTGTCACTCAAAATCTCACGATACATGGCCCCATTCATTCTTTCCCTTACGCCAGCATTGGCACGCGGCACCGTAACCAGTGGCACGCTAGGAATAAGTGGAATAAGTGTGCAAAAATATTTAAATTGTATTTTCGGACCCTGAACGAGGTCGCCGCCAGAGCGCGTCTCCCCGTTACCCGCAGAAGGAAGCCATGCACGCAACGCAGCCCCGCTCTCTTTAACTCCAGGTGACTTTCTGCCGCTTTCCTCCATGGTGCTGATCGTTTCACCACAGAGGAAAGCACTTCACTAATTGCAGTAGCCTACCCATAAGGAGCTGTACAAATGCCGCAGTTTTTACGTGGCTGTGTATTTAGTTGAAAGCCCAGTGGCGATCTTCTCATCTCTCATCGAAATAATATGCTACAAAGGGGCGGACTGGCCATCTGTGTGTTGAACTTTCCTGTCGGCTCCCAGACCATAGTCGAGGAGGGCAGAAGCAACAAGCTTTAGGTTCAATAACCCACTTTAGCTTAAATGACTGGAGAGAGGCGAGCTCTTCTTGGGAGGCCGTTGCATTTATTTAGCTGTTCTTCTGTTTCACAAAATACATCACAGACCTCTGTTTTTCTGCTGCCTCGTTTCACTTCCAGAAACATACACACGTTCCCTCCATAGGTTCTCTCAGGTTCCCTCACTGTCGCTCTACCATCCACAAACACCTATGCACAAGCCACACCCCTCTCTCTCTCTCTTAAAGGGACAGCGATCTCATCCCACTCTGCATGACCCTAATATCATAACATGTGTGTTCTGGAGAATCACAGAACGGACAATCGTCCTTATCATTATGCCGTTTAAACCAATTATTTAAATGTGTTTGTTAAATTCGACATCATGTAAGTTGCGCTGACAGGTCCACACACTGCTTCCCCGCAGAGAGGCTCCCCCGCCCTCCTGCTGATAGTTGACGAGCGTCAAGCTCCTCACCCCCCCCCCCCCCCCCACTTGATAATTTTCGATCGTTGGCACGTTGATAACAATTATTTTTTTAAATGGCTTCATATCAAAAAGGTTGCCGACCCCTGCTTTACACAGATCAGTCTTCCTGGTCCCTTTGCAGAAAAACAGCCCCAAAGCATGATGTTTCCACCCCCATGTTTCACAGTAGGTATGGTGTTCTTTGGATGCAACTCAGCATTCTTTCTCCTACAAACACGTCTAGTTGTGTTTTTACCAAAAAGTTCTATTTTGGTTTCACCTGACCATATGACATTCTCCCAATCCTCTTCTGGATCATCTAAATGCTCTCTAGCAAACCTCAGATGGGCCTGGACATGTACTGGCTTAAGCAGGGGGACACGTCTGGCACTGCAGGATTTGAGTCCCTGGCGGCGTAGTGTGTTACTGATGGTAGCCTTTGTTACTTTGGTCCCCATTGACTAGGTCTCCTAGTGTGGTTCTGGGATTTTTGCTCACCGTTCTTGTGATCATTTTGACCCCACGGAGGGAGATCTTGCGTGGAGCCCCAGATCGAGGGAGATTATCAGTGGTCTTGTATGTCTTCCATTTTCTAATAATTGCTCCCACCGTTGATTTCTTCACACCAAGCTGCTTACCTATTGCAGATGCAGTCTTCCCAGCCTGGTGCAGGTCTACAATTTTGTTTCTGGTGTCCTTTGACAGCTCTTTGGTCTTGGCCATAGTGGAGTTTGGAGTGTGACTGTTTGAGGTTGTGGACAGGTGTCTTTTATACTGATAACGAGTTCAAACAGGTGCCATTAATACAGTTAACAAGTGGAGGACAAAGGAGGCTCTTAAAGAAGAAGTTACAGGTCTGTGAGAGCCAGAAATCTTGTTTGTTTGTAGGTGACCAAATACTTATTTAACCGAGGAATTTACCAATGAATTCATTAAAAATCCTACAATGTGATTTCCTGGATTCTTTCCCATTAGATTTACATTACATTGCATTTTGCTGACGCTTTTATCCAAAGCGACTACATACGACCAGGAAGACACAACCCTGAAGAAAACAGAATCATATAAGTACATCAGGTATCATAGAGCCAAACAGTTCAAGTGCTACTCAACTGGCTATAGATAAGCAAGTCCTTTATTAGTATATAAGTGCCTTGTTAGTAATTCTATCGCTCGAAGTGGAGTCGAAAGAGATAAGTTTTCAGTCTGTGCCGGAAGATGTGCAGGCTTCCCCCCATTCTGTCTCTCATAGTTGAAGTGTACCTAGGATGAAAATTACAGGCCTCTCTCATCTTTTTAAGTGTGAGAACTTGCACAATTGGTGGCTGACTAAATATTTTTTTGCCCCACTGTATATCACTCAGTATAACAGGCCTACATTACTCTCTTTATTTGCTGTTGGGTGGTGGTGGCGAAGTCGATAGGGACTTGGCTTGGCAACTGGAAGGTCACCAGTTCAAGTCCCGGCAACACCAAGTGCTACCGAGGTGTCCCTGAGCAAGGCACCGTTCCCCACACTGCTGCCCGGGCGCCGTTCAAAATGGCAGCACACTGCTCCTAACACTAGGATGGGTCAAATGCAGAGAAACAATTTCCCCAAGAGGGATTAATAAAAGTCCATCTTAATCTTAATCTTATTAACAAATGCAATGCAGAAGTTCCACGGGGAGGGAAAAAGGCAACGAGTTATAATACTTCCAACCTGATTAGTCACCTGAAACATCGCTACGATGGTGTGTTAAAAGCGTACGAAGACGCCTGCGCTGCTAAACTAGCGGCGAATCCAAAGCCAGCTGCAAAGGCACCGGGGCTTTTACCTATCGACGAGGCTTTTGAAAAAGGCAATACTAAAAAAAATACTCAATTATATTTATTTGGGAAAATAAATATGGTCACTTTGAAGAGTCAAAACTGTTCTTGGCTTTGTTTTGTTCATAGTAGTAATGCTCATGTCATTTGCTCACTACTAGTCTTTTTTTTTTACCACCAGGTTTGCAAAAACTACAGGTACATATATAAATATATATATTATATTATTATCGGTTATCGGTATCGGTCTTGAGAAGCAGGAAGTTATCGGTATCGGTTTCAAAAAACCAATATCGTGCATCCCTAATGGAAATAGAAAACATATATTTATATTTATCATAATTGTGTTCTACCCAGTTGCTTAGGGTAGATTTTCCAAGCTTTCAGAATTCATGAACATTGCAACTTGTGAAAAAAGGAGATGAAAATGCTTTTTTCTCGCTGCAATTTCAAAAACAATGCAAATATAGAACCACAAATGTGACAGACATGCAAATGAAGAAACATCTTCACCAACTACGTTGGCGTCAACAAGTGCTCCAGCCCGGGCTGTGTGGATTACTTTTTAGTCTCCCCATTTCCATTGTGTTTTGAGCTTCTCGCAGCGTTTTCTAATTTGTAGCGTTTCGTTAAATCAGCGCTTTTAGTAAAAGCTGCGCATGTTTTGTAAAATTGGTGAAGATGTTTCTTTATTTTCATGTGTTTTGGCACGTGTGTCTTTTCATTTGCATCGTTTTTGAAAGCGCAGCACGTTTCTCCAATTACAAATGTGTTGGGCCACTGTAACTCGTATGCACCTGTCGGCCACTGTACATTTTTTCGATGTAAAACATAATTTGATGTGTGCAGCGAGATTTGCAGCCCTTTTCAAACTCAATACATTTAGGGATGAAGTCCAAATCTTAAAATAAATCCAGCACTCATGTTAAATATCATTTCAAGAAATTCATTCAGTAGATCTATTTGTTTATATTTGTTTCTGTTTATCCTAAAAATTAATTAGACCTAATAAAATCCTAGTCACAGATTTTGCCAACAGACAGCCTCAGTGTTGCTGGCTCTCACCATTAGGCATCAACACTAGGATAGGATTTATTCATATTTTTCATCACCAGAATTCTGCAGTCATGACACATAATTGTAGTTGCCAGGCTCAGATGGCATCTAGAGTGATAATTTAGAAAAAAACACATAAAAGAGAGGAAATCTGGCCAATGGCAGACGAGTGAATTTAAGTAACAGACTGATCATCACAGAGTGTGATATTCTGCTAGGTGAAAAACTCTGCACCATGAGACTCACCAACCAACCAGCTGGCCCTTCTTACTGTCCAGCAGGTCATCCATCACATGAGTGAACCAAAAGTTATTTAAAGCTATCTTTAAAGAAGTCCCTTGTCTTGACAAACCAAGTGACAATTCTAAAACGCCTCCATTGTTCAATCTTGGTTTTAAAATCAATGAATGGCTCAATAGCAAGAAATATCAGTGCAAAAAGGCTAATTATGGTCGACATAATCAGAAACACAACTTCAATGTGATGATAATGTTTTTCGTTCTCAGAGGAGCATTAAAGGTGGGGTAGGTAAGTTTCAGAAACCGGCTCGAGCGCACTAAAATTTGAAAGTACACAGCCGAAAAGAATCCGCCCCTTCATTCAGACTTCCTTACAGAGCACCTCCTCCAACACACATGAATGCGCAATGCACGCCCAATGACGGCACGCCCAATGAGGGCACGTGATACATTTGTGCGTGCACGAGATGGAAGGCTGACAGACAGGGCGGCAATCCAATCCGTTTAGCCGGGCCGGCTAAAGGGATTGGTTGTACTTTTTACAGTATTACGGCTTCCACAGATGACATTTTCAAAGCACTTAAGATATTCATTGCTATCGGGATGTTAAGAGCATTCCATGGAATATAACAAAAAGTGTATCTCGAGCCGGTTTCTGAAACTTACCTACCCCACCTTTAAATAATGCCATTGTTTTCTAGAATATCATCCATTTAATTATACTTCTGTATGTGTCATTTCAATGATGTATGGAATCATAAATAACCAACTATAACCCACCAATTCCTCAAGGCACTATGGGAAAAGGTCCTAGGTGAGGAACTTGTTGAAAATAAATGGTACTATTTTTTCAATATCATCTGTAAGGGAAACTTCTGTGTAGCAATGCAGTGGGAGTCACCGACTCAGGAAAGAGACACGGGAGGAGCAGGAAATTCGATGTGAAACACTGATGATTTATTTGGAGTTACGGCCGGAGAGATTCACATCACAAGTCACATCAGTCACGGTGAGACCGCACGGGAGAGTTGCCACGTCAATTCTAAAGAACTCTATCCCAGACCCCTGTATTTAGCTAGTTCCGAGAGCATCATCAACATGCTGCATAACAAGATAAAATCATAACACCTCTATCAGCTGACGTCAACATGCAGGAACATAGAATCATAACACCTCTATCAGCTGACGCCAACAGGCAGGAACAGGGAGACAGAACACTGAGAGCACAGCAGCCAAGGTCTTCTAGTTAGAGCGGAGCACGACTCCTGACTTTTCCGTGTGTTTTGTTTTTATATTTGCTGTTGCAATGACTGTCTTTTGTTGTTATTGTACCGTCGTAAATTGTTTTTATTACTTGTACAGCACTTTGGCTCGACCAAACATCGTTTTTAAATGTGCTATATAAATAAAACTTGATTTGATTTGATTTGATTTGAAGTGCGTGTGCTCAGTCAGGACAGTTTGAACTGATAAACTGGGTCAAAATTATGGGCCTTGGAAAATGTTCCACAACAGTTTCTCTCTTTTTATCAATTTTGATAATCTAAAAACCTTAGTCTAATAATATTTTGTTCAATACTTAAATCAATGGGAATCTTCAGATTTGAGTGTGGACTTACACAACATCAATTACATCACAAAGTAGAATAAGATTGAAACATTCAATCACAATGATTGATACAGCCAATCATAATAGGAAAAATCATCTCTCATCAGTGTTTGATCATCTTTCATCAAAAGCACAATAATGAACACACATAAAACACAGATGCATAAATAGCTAAATATTTGTTTTGGGCCAAAACTGAAATTAATCCAGTACTTGAAACATCCTTGTAGGTCTTTCTGTGCATGGATAATACATTAAAGAGTAGTGTTGTTAAGCCTGATTGCTGGACGATTAAGGATATTAACATTATCTGTGATAGTAGAAATATCTTATTATTCAATACTTTATAATCTGAAAATATTAATTAATTAATTAATTAATTTTGTTTAGTGCGAAAGTGTAATCTGATCAGGCAAAAATATATTAATCACCACTATTCAACACATGTCTGTTCATTGGAAATATAAAAACAGTCATTAATTGTACATCTGTAAACATCCAAGGTATACAATCAATTCAAAGTTCATCTTTGTACGAGAGCTGGAAGAACCTGTCCTTCAGTCTTTCTTACTCGTTCTCCTCCTCTCTTTATGACAAAGAGTGTCTGGTGTGTAAAGGCATCCTGATACTGTAGATTAGCACTGAGGTGCTGATTGGCTCAAACTCTTCTTCATCAGAGCGCCATATTTCAACCCCCCAATTGCTCTGCTTTTGTGTGGCTCAATTCAGTGAGCACTGTATGATCTCCCAGTGAAACGGAGGCTCATCTGCCTGCATTCCTTCTGCTATCTGCTTGAGAGCAGTGCAACTGCGTATTCCAAGTGGCACATCCAGTTCTCCCCCCCGTGATGGGAGAGGTTGAGAAGACATCTGCTCCTCCAAGAAACAAGGGACCTTGTATGAAGCCTCTGAAGCCCTCGCTCGTCCCGCAGGGTTGTCTGCCTGAGCCCACCGAGCAGAATGGTGAAGAAGCATCCCATCTCCTCAGATAGTTGAAGATTAGAATCCTCTCATCTCGAACGACCTCGTGCCTCCTTGCTCGTGGCTGGGGGTGCCCTCTGCAGCCGGAGAGTGTGACCCTCTCTCTCTGACCCTTGGCCTTCAGAGCTGTCCTAGTTATTGGGTTAACACCTGCTAGGGATGTGTTCCTGAGTGCAGACAACTCAAAGTAATGGATTAGCACATTATCATTTAATTACAAAAATAGGATAGGCCCCTAAGAATTATTTGGGAGCCTTCCTGACACATGCACATGCATACATGTAAGGTTTGTAAGGATGAAGAACATTTCCAAAGAAGGGCCAGACATGTGTTGTACATTACACAGGTACGCTGCAGAATGGGAAGAAGTTTGAACATGCAATAATCATATACTCATCAGTCCAAAGCAGAGAAATGTTATTGTAATTTAAAGGTGAGCTAGTCCCTGGATATAACCCCTTCTCAATGATTCTAAATGTTATATTAATTCACCATTTGATCAAATATTAGTTTATCAGAAATATATATTTTTCCTCTTCCATAAAATAGGTTTGAGTAATAAATGTTCAAATATAAAATCAATTACTCAATATAATTGACTCTTCCCTCCTTTTTCTTACATATGTCACATATGAGATAATAACTTAGGAGTCCATGTAAGCATGGTGTAGTTTATAATCTATTACCCGAGAAGACTCAGTATCACCTGTGTGCAGCTTGCAAAAAAAAACAATTGTGAGAAACATATATTATGCAGGAAATGTATACGTTTGTTGAAAAACAAAGCATATCTGATTTGGGAGGAAAAGCTTCATCCCCCTTAACATCTGAGTTATTACTGATGGCATAGCATGAATGATATTGGGTGTCTGAGGGTGTTATTACTGAGAAATGTCAAACAAATTCAAAACCTTACATTTGAAAACAGGTTTGCATTCCTCCACTTAAGGTGACGTAATCATTGGAAACAATGAAAGCTAATTGTTTTGACGTAGAATCTATCAATTGAATCGTTAGAGCAGAAGAGAATGGTCGTATTGTAGCCTGAGTTTCGTGCAGCCTCTAGTTTTTACCAGGTGGACACATTGTTCTATATAATGTGAATACATGTAGAACTAAGAGGCCCCTGACATTAGGCCTATTTTAAAAAATAGTAGGGGCTTTTAACAGCTTGCCAACTTACAGGCATCCTCTGCATAGCAGTATGAATAGCCTTAAAAAAACAACCCACTCTGCGGTAACGAGTCATATTTCTGAACCAAATGCCCTAAGTGAAGCCGTTAATCCCATCTGACTGACCCAAGGGTTGGTGCTGGTGTGACAGGGAGGCTTCCAAGTGTTCAAAGCAGATGTCAAGCTTTCAGTTCATGGCTCGGTGGGGGAAGCAGACCCACATGAGACAGTATCAACGGCTCTAATGTTCAGTTTGAGGAGCGTCATTCTCTCTGGGAGCAGGAAATGGTGTCCATTCTCGGACCAGACCATTAATGTCATTTCATGTAGAGCAGCCATAGCATCTCTGTGACTGCACTCAGCCGGACTTTAGCAGGGTAGAACTGGGTGACTCTTAGTGAAGCCGTCCAAGGCCATAGACAAAATGGAACCACATATTAACAAAAAAGACACAGGGCCATCAATGTCTCTCTTTACCTTTGGCCTAATTGCACAACAAATGAGTGGAAAAAAAATGTGGAACACTAATCATCATGTGAACTGTTGAGTTAATCTAAATAATTACTTATGGGTTGAAATCAAATTAACATTAACATTAGAACTAAAGTCAGTCAAAATTGGACTTGCACGGATCAGAATCTAAGCAATACACCATTTTCCCAGCTCTGTAATGAAAAGGATAACAAGAGTAGGTACATTACAGGAGTGTTAAAACACCCAAACATGCACACTTATCTTATTCTAGTAGAGATTAGAGGACAAGGTCTAATGTTGTGAACAAAATGATCAAGTCAAAGTTATTTTATTTATTCTATGTTTTGTACCACATTTCATTTAATAATTAATCTTGAATTACTAATAACTTTAAAGAAGGCAACAATTTACAATTTGGATAAGGTGAATACTTATCCAAAGTGTGTGTGTGTGTGTGTGTGTGTGTGTGTGTGGTGTGTGTGTGTGTGTGTGTGTGTGTGTGTGTGTGTGTGTGTGTGTGCGTGTGTGTGTGTGTGTGTGTGTGTGTGTGTGTGCGCGTGGGTGTGGGTGTGTGTGCTTGTCTGCCCAAGGTTTAAAACATTTGGGACAGCACAGCAGTGAGAATGTTATGAGACTAAACTCGAAGGAAGCTAGACTGGAGCATTTTAACTAAATCAAAACACTTGCACATTAATTAAATACATTTGACATTTAGCTCGAGCTGGGTTCAATACTTTTCTTCATAGTATTTCAAATTGGGCTCGAGTAGAACCCCTGGATTTGGCTTGCAACACAAAGTGATACTGATCTCTGTAGGACTTGGAAGTGTCATGATTCAGTGTGGGCCTGTGAAAGACAGGCCCTTGGAAAACAACATCTATTTTTTTTAACTATAATGACTTATTTTAAAGAGATTGCAACATTATACTTTTTAAAGAATTGCTCACACATTTATTATGCACACAATAAAAACTTCAACAAATATATTGATCCTGGCTTAACCAGCGACCTTTACTCTGTTGTTCATAAACTCGGTTTCAGAAAACTTGTCAGTAGTTTAACAACTATTTTAATTTTAGTAATGTCTATGGAGACCAATTGGTTGATACGAGAAATAATTTGAAGCAGTTTAATAAAGAATGTTAAACTATTTTTAAAACTGTAATTGAACTTCAACTTATATTAATTACCTGATTCCAGTGGCCAGTTGGAACAGATAATCAACAAAGTTTCCATTTTGCAGCAACAGCACAAAAGGTTTCAACAACAATTAGTATTATGTCTGAGTCTAGTTCTGTCTTATCTGCTTTGTTTCGGAATGTGTTCAATACACTACGTTTTTATTCATTATTACCATACAATACATAGATTTAAGAATAAATTAAACAAATAATACAACATTGACCTAAAAAAACAGATTTTGCAACCCTGACCTCCTCAGGCAGGTCTTTACGACCAGCAGTGATGCCTCTGAGGGTCTCGGGGCGCAGGACGGGGCATAGGGTTTATACAAGGTCACAAAGATATCTTAACATACCAGCAATACCATTTAAGAATGGATTCTTAAAGCAATATAACCTTATTTTCTTACACTCTTTTGCTATTTATTTTCATTTTGCAGCACATTTATACTACCAGAATTTTGCTTTACATCTTTATATTATTTATTTTTCTCAAGTCATTTACTTTTGGTGGGATAACTAAAGTTTAGTCCATTTTACCCTGTCTATGGACTGATTCATTATTAGTTGTTACAAAACATACACAAGACGGCGGGACAAACCAATATAGACCCCCCATACAAACAATGGAGATATTTAAATTATGGTCAAATTGAATATTTAATAAAATCATTGCATCTCAAATTATGTTTGCTTTCATCACCTTAAACAAGGGCTGTTTAAATAGACCTACTGTACACTTTCATATCAATGTGCATGTATAAGGAGGTCAGCTTACTGTTAGTGAAGTTTGACTTTGGAAGTTACAGTCTGTAATGCCTAATATTTTTGGGTTGTTGGTACATCCCATTCGCCTAAACACGATGTTTTGAGTTTTTTCTTACATACGCAATGATAAATTGCTTCGATTTCGGTGATCAAAACCAAAGGTCACTGTTAACTGACAGACACATTTTAGGCCATATTTCTTAGAATGCAATGATATGACAGTGAGTGGTGCTCTGGATGACACAAAGGGGGTCATTACTCACAACCCCATATTCCTTCAGCAGTCTGCTTCAAACTGAGTCAAACTGCCATCCTGAAGATTTCCACACACCTTGTTATCCAAGGTTTTTGTCATAAGATTTTCGCCAGACCCGTGTAATCTTTAGCAGATGGAGGTTCGGGTAAAGTTTATTCCTGCAATGGAAATGTGGATTAACTTGGGTGAGCTGAGTTTTACCCTCCATTGTATCCCTCGATCTACTTTCAAACGCTGGACAGCTTCTTCATCTCTAACTCCCAGGTTGAAATCCTATCTATTGCCTTCTCTCTTCCTTTGGTGCTATATAAATAAACTTGCCTTGCCTTGCCTTCCTGTACAGTATCTCTTCATCTTGACCTGTAATTCACTTCACTTATCCATTTTCCCCCTCTTCTCTCTTCTTCTTTTTTTTCAGTTTGGAGGGTAATACAACGGTTTATAATTCCACTGGGAGCTTTTTTTCTCCCCCTTTGGTTTGATAGCCACGTGTTCCAGTAATGACTTTATTGATTAAACCAGGCTCTGTCTCTGCTGATGTGCACGTACAATACAGATGAAGAGCAGCATCTCCTACTCAGGCACGCTCAACCTGCTGCTTTCTCTATTTCACCTTCTATTTATTCTCCTCTCTTCCTCATCCCTCCCGCGGCTCTCTGTTTTACCTCCTGGGTTTCAGGTAACATTTAAAGCAATCATCTGTGACATTTTCTCATAAATTAATGCTAGTTTCTTTAATGATTGCTGTAAGTGAATTCTAGATATTTGACCTTTAGCTGATAGCAGCCTTTCAATTGTTCACACATATGCTACACATACCTTATATCAGGGTACATTTTTCATGCCAAGGACCACCTAGCTGAATAAGAAACTGAGACGGACCCCCTGTTACATATATAATTAAGTTACATATTCGATAAACTGGAATACAGTTTTGTGTACTTTACATTGGCCTATGTATAATATGGTGCAATGTAGAAATATACCTTTTTATGGTGCGTACAATATTAATTTATTACAATAATGTCATAGGCATAGCAAACTAGCCTCCTGTAATGGAGGTTTTGCTTGGGTTCGCTAGCTCACTTGAGTGCATTAGGATCCATGGGTAACATTTACAGAATAAATGTGTGTATGCGACGTATTTGCAAACAGATATGGAGCATTTTTATACATTATATTTTGATTTATCTTGTAGGGTAAGGGTTAGGGTTACAATATGTGAAGACTATAATGAAGTAATTTAAATATGTTTGAGTATCAGTTTTTATAAGTTGAGGTTGGCCAAAATACATCACTACATTATCATGTTTTTCACTTAGAATAGATTGAAGAGTGCACGTTGAGGTTCAGTCCAGGAGCTGACTGTGTAATGAGCTGATTCTTTAGTAAATCAGATGGTGGATGGCAGCTGGGAAGAGTGCATTGTGTCACAAAGCAATTCAGTTGAAGTCTCTTAAAATAATGAAAATGTGCTGGTTTTTGCACTTATTTACATGAATATGATAATATTGGTTGCAGTTTGAGTGATTTACGAACCACTGACACACTCTGACATGTATTCTTTGTATTTTTCCTTTATGTTCAAGAGGCAGCTGTTGGATTGTGCCTGTAGCGAATATGTTTGACGATCCTCACACACTCTGCCTCTCTCCATCGCACACTCTCCCTGTCTGTGCCTGTCTCCACCTTTTGTTAAATTGTTTCTCCTTTCTGTCTCTCTTATTCTGTTCATGGCAGTTTTTTTTCTTTTTTTCCACCTCCTCTTTTGCTCTTTGCACCTCCTCCCTCCTCCTGCGGTTTCTTCCCACTTCCTAGTTGCTGTCACCTCTAGTTCGCTGCTCCTCTGCACTGTACTGTACTCACTGCATGAGAAATATAACAAGGTAGAGCATAATGAGGAAGCACATGTGGAAAGATAGTGTGAGGGATAAAGGATAGTGGAGGTGAGAGGAAAAGAAGGGAGGATTATAGCAGGCGCTCCCGGCAGAGGTGATGGAGATACCTCTGAGACTCGGAGCCTCTAGGCTGATGTTTTTCCCCTGTTTGCTGAGGTAAAACTAGGTGAAAGAGAAATGCTAGAGTCCTCAGGGACTCCAGATGTCAGTTAGCATCAGGTGCTTGTAGGTGCAGCGGCAGATCTTCTCGTACAAAACTCCTTCCAGGGAAACCAAACACTTTCCAGTCACGGAATTAGTAAACATGAATTCAGAGGAATAGACGGGAGTACCTTTTCGTCTAAGTGCCCTCGGAGATTGCATGGTTATTTGAGGTTACATCTGTAGCTGACGTGTTGAGCGTGCTCCGCTGGATTTTTATTTCAGCAGCTGCTTGGCAACACGATAATATGCATTGATATTCGGATCTGACTCTGAGATAATGGCTTACCTATCACACTATACGACACTTGATAGGTGATAAGGGAGACTGCTGCAAAGCACCACAGTATGATTACTGTATATGGTAGGGCAGAATATGAATACAACCTCGGAGCGAATCAGGCTCGACTTCCTTGTTTGCTTGTATGCAAGTTGCCATTTCAGTGTCTGGATTTCTGCTGGATAATATTGTTTATTATTGTTGCTAATAACACGTGACAGATGCTATTCAATGCTACCTCAATGAATATTTCCTGAATATATTTTTCAGTGAATTAGCTGTCTCGGATATACTCCAGGACCACATTAGCATACCATAAGGGAAGCCAATATCTCTCTACCAATTAGTGAACTGGCCATTTCTTTTAGATTCAGAGTTTACCTTACTGTTACCCCTTTGGGAAATGAAGCCAAAGTGAATCCACGGTGCAGTAAAGATTGTGACTTTTCCATCAGCTGCACCTATAGGAGCGGCATCTCATTTCCTTAACAATAGCAGGGATAAGCTCATACCCTTATTATTATTAGAAAGCAGAATATGATAGCTGGGATATGCATATAAAATCCGGATTTCCAGCTTCTGTAAGCTGCTTTCTAATTCTGTTTTTCATTATTTTTACTCCCCACTGCATTTGATACATAATTCACAGTCAACAAATTAAATCCCATAGTGGACCATTAAGGATTATGGGCTGGAATAATGTTAAATAAAGTAGGAAGCTCCTTTGTTGTGGTTATATTCGCACTAGGGGGTCAAACCTTGGACCTATTTATTTACGCTTGGTTCAAATATTGATTGTATTTACTTTGTGGAGCTGCATGTAACTAACCATGAATGCTTTTTTTTTTTAACTTGTGTATTAATTTAGATTCTCTGTCTAGAAAACATTTAACTTCCTCCGTGAATGAAATTGTCTCTCAGCTGAGAGGTGTTCTGCTTTTTTTGAGCCAGGCACTGAGTTCTCTACTTATCCACACATTTAAAACACATTGAGCTTCTTTTAGATAAAGGGGCACCTGGTAAATTCAGAATTATTTATCATTCAACGATGCATTCCTCTTGTTCGATAACACTATTTGTTGTTTCTGAGGTAAATGTCAGAAGGCAGATCGATTGTGGAAAATGTACCGAGCTCCAGGTTCATTTTTACTATTACAAAGACCTCTTAACAACATGGTTAAAGAAGCCATAACCTAAAAACAACCTTACATTTATTTAAAACAATATGGTGAAACCTCCACCTGCCAATGTGCCTGTCCTTCCAAATAAGGACAACTGTTACTTTCTCTCTTCCTTTGTGGATAGAATTACAGATGCAATGGGTAGCATAGTAGGCTAACCCTAACTCTCATCACAATGCCTCTTGGGGCTGCAGTAGCTCAGTCTGTAGGGACTCAGCTTGGGAACCAAGGGGTCACTATTTCAAGTCCTGATTGGACCAATAAGAAAAAGCAGTGAGGACTGGTAGCTGGAGAAGTGCCAGTTCACCTCCTGGGAACTTCTGAGGGATCCATGAGCAAGGCATCAAACCCGAAACTCCCGACTGCTCCCTGGATCCAGAAAATCTGGCAGCCTGTTGCTCTGACACCTTCATAACAAAATATGCTTTTTTTTTTTTGGAGAACTTGGAGAAAAGGTGCCTCTTTCATTTCCTTTTTCTTTAGATTTATATATAGGGTTGCAAAGGGGCGGAACATTTCCGGTAAATTTCCGGGAAAGTTTCCGGTAAATTTCCATGGGAAGTTAAGCTGGGGAATTTTGGAAATATTCCATATTGGAATTATGGGAACTAACTGGGAATTGAGGGTAATGTAATCAAATTGTATCATATCCAAGCATAAATATAAACATTTTCTTTTGTCATAAGAAAACATCCATGCAAAGTTATACAATAAAAAAACATGACATTTCAACAGATGTATTTGTAAGTAGAACAGAACAAGTTTTAATTATTTTATTGAACAATCATTTGTTTCATTGAAGAACAAAAACATGAATGTTGAGTTAAATGTTACTTCTAGAAATCATCTGTGCATGTGATGGAGGAGTGCACAGTGCCTTTAGGGGGTGTGGTCTCAATAGCCATGCAGTAAGCTGTGTGCAATGTGCATGTGATGGAGGAATGCACAGTGCCTTTAGGGGGTGTGGTCTCAATAGCCATGCAGTAAACAGTGTGCTATGTGCATGTGATTGAGGAATGGCATGAATATTCAAGTCTACTTGAATGGCATCTGTTTGTTTTAGTCAAGATTATGCTAAAATATACTATATTTAAGTTCCCTATGAAGAGCCAACCTTCAATTTAGAACATTCCCAGTTTATTCATATACATTCCCATGGAAAGTTTCCATCTTTGAAAATTCCCGGAATTTTTCAACCCTATTTATATATTCTTTATTTATGTTAGGACTGTTTCTATTCTCCTGCAAGACTTCATTGATCTGGTCGATGTGCAAAACCTTCACCAAACCCTTAACATAGTTTCCCAACTTGCCTGACTCTATTAAAAGTAGTTATTAGCATATTGCTAACGTGCAGTTGATCAACGTCTTCTAAAATAAATCATCATACTTTTGAACCATTACTTCCAGAAAACCAATATGCACACATCTAAGCTGCCTTTTATCTAAAAACAAATTAGAAAAACATGTTGTCAAACTGATCACTGCTGTCTTCACTGAAAACAACGTTTCGAATGTTTCCAATCTGGTTCCTGCCAGAAGCATTCCACTGAAACAGCTCTTCCCAAAGTCTAGAATGACATAATAATGTTTTCTGATGTGGCTGAATGCTGTTTTGCTGCAGCTGTGTATTAAACTCGCCTTCAAAATAAAAGCATCTAAATAAAACAGGAAGTTAACCTAAATTACATTTAAGACATACAACTGCAACGAAAGTAACAAAAACAATGTAATATCCTTTTCAGTTTCACAGAACACAAATTGGGTTATTTACATCATATGTTTACATTTGTTTGTTGTGCAATAAATGCAATCTCGATGTCATCGTACTATAATACGATGGCTACATGACGGTATTGCGAGGGCTTCACGTAGTCGTGTTGCATTACTAAGACAATCGGGCTGCTTCTTGTTTCCTTCGTATTGTCTTGTTGAGGCAAAAAATGCCCGATGGCACCGATGATCACACGAAATAAAGACGAAGATGACACGATTTGACAAGAGGCCCTCACGAGTGCCTTACAAAGGGCAACATGGACACACAAATTCAACACGATAATGAACCTTCGCAAGGTCCTTCGGCAATTTTTTTGCATGCCACACACTGGCTGTTTTGCACAATTTCCATAGGCTTTGTCTATTTTGAAGTCTGATTGCAGTTGATTAAGAATGATCTAAGATGCTGAGGCTTTCTTTCAATGAGGCTGCCAGTGTGTTTGTGGAGTGGTTTCATTAGAAAGCTTTGATGTGCTTTTTTTCCAAGATGCTTTTAAGCTAGATATTTTATTAAAAACATCAAAGGTAAAGCTCTCTCTTTCTCTCTCACACTATCCCCATTTCACACCAAGACTCTTTGCTTTTTGTTTTTGCCTGGTATTCTCAAGTATTTGTCATCCAATGTTTATACTTTTCTGCTGTTCACACTGCAAAACTCCTGCTGTGTGTGTTACACGAGAAAGCAGCAGAAGACGGGGGAAACATTTTGGCAAATTCTGCACTTCTGTCATCTCTCCCTCCCTGTTTAACCTCTTCTCGACTATTTGCGTCCCCGAAGGTCTTTACACCTCAAAAATGTGATTTCCTCTCATCTCAACAGAAATGTGTCTTGTCTTTAGCGAACAATCCCTGATGTTTGTTCCCCCGCAGTGAAGGTCTCGCCTTTCACTCCATTGCTTTGATTACTTGACTTTATTTTCTCTTCTCTTAAAATGTTATACGGGGACACATTACTTTATGTTTTTTCTCTGCTGTACTTTTCAGAAAGTATTTTAAGTAACAACAGTTTGAAAGATGACAATTGCGTACATCCTTAGAGCGAGATTTTAAACCAAGACTAAGTTGTCAGGGATATGTTCAACTCTATTTCACTGAAATTGTGAGCATATTACTCTAACAACTATACATACAGGTTGACCTCTAAATTGTTGGCCCAAATTGTTTAACGATTAAAATATGTCTGGTGTTGGACCCAATGATGCCTAACAGTCACAATCAGAGTTTAGTGGACTGAATTGACGAACGGAGCATCATCTTCCTACAAAACGTGCACGACATTTAGCTACATCTATGAAAAATGGCAAAAGAAAACAGGAATATTTAAGCAGCAGTAAAAGATGTCTTTAATCCACTTAGCATCTGTTATTCACTAATATTCCACAGGTGACATACAGTAGGACTACTTTTATGGGACATGGTTCATTGTTAACCAAACCTATTTTCCCCTTACATGGATCTTGTAGGTTCATAAAATCTCATCTCTAATTTCACCTCTGTTTTTCTGTTTCCTCTCACAGGTACTTCAACAACATATCCATCGGTGGGCGGGATTATTCCTTCAACAGTGACGGCTACCTGTCCAATCCGCTTCTCGATGTCATCTCCTACACCAATGGGAGGGGCTGGGAGGAGGTTCGTACACAGCTGTGCAAGTTAGCACTAATTATCATAAAGCAACGGCTAGACTGGCTAACTGCAATTTCACAGTCCATCAAACATGCTAACTCATCACTGCTCAGTTTCACCTTTCAGCTGTCTCACTGTCTCCCCCCTTCTTTCCTCTCCCATATTTCATTAGAGCTCCTCTAACCCCCCTCCCTTCATTCTCTCCCTCTACTATTTCGTCACGGTTTGTCAGCCTTGTTAGCCAGCGCTAACTCACACTCCAATACCCTCTCCATCAGGGGCTATGTGTAGCAGTTGTACAGTAATAGCACCAGATCTAAGGTATTTCCTCAGAGGGCACTTTCAATTCCTCAAGCCTCCCCTCGACCTGAGAAAAACATGAAACCTTCTTGTTCCGTCCCGCTGTATTCCATTTGCTCCTGACCTTTTACGATTCAATACGTTTTCTGGTGAGTGCAAACTCACGTCCCCCCTCATTTACAGGATGATAACTACAAAGTAAAAAAACAAGAAAATTGACCTTCGAAATAAATAAATCATGTGGTTCTACCAGTGCAGCATCAGTATGAGTCCTTGGATTTCAGTGTGTGTAGTTATTCACCTTCCTGTCATAGTTGTCTGAAACCAAAGCACAGTCTGCTCTGATTGGTTAGCTAGCTGGCTCTGTTGTGATTGGTCAACCACTTAAGCCCCTGTCACACTGTCCCGAAATTGACACCAGATGGACACACGAATATGGAATTGTGAATTTCGCACGAAGATGGCCACGAAGTTGGTCAATAGCCAAGCAACAGCCGAAGCAAGTACGATGCCTACAGAAGGCCACACGATGGCACCCGAACCACACACGATAATATGGTCGTAGACCTTTCTGATGATTTAGAATGTATCCAGACTCAACGTAAGAGCTTGTGCCTCTTCGGGGGGTGCTAACATTTAAACATACACTTTAGGGCTGAACGATATACCTTGTCATGGCGATAACCGCGATATGCGCATGCGCGATATTCACACTGCAGGGACGTGCGGTTTTATTCCTTTTTTTTTTAAATGCTAATGCTAACGCACTTTAGCATAGAATTCAAAATAAAGATACACTTATTACTCATCGAAACTGCACATACAATATATCCGATTAAAGCTGAGACTCCACAGATTATTTAAGTATAGTATCTAAGCGATCCGATCTCGCGACAGGGGAAGCAAACACAGACATCACAACACGTACCTTTTACGGAGCTTTTACGGGAGATTGTCTCACCGTAGCTGTCAATCTGATCAAAAGACGTGTTCAATGGCATTACAACGAGAAATCGGTTGATCCATAGGTTAATAATGTATCTGTGGCTTTGAAGCAATTGTTTATAATCCATGATTCCATTTTTATGTAAACATCGGAGCACAAAAGTTAACTGGTAATGGTAGCCACCAGAGCTTCCGGTTTTGGCTACGCGTCACTCTCACTCCTTATTTGGTAATGTGTGTATTAGACTGCTGCATAGCCAAGACCGGTAGCAGCAGCCACTCTGGTGGCTACCATTAGCAGCTAATTTTTGCTCTGCGATTTGTACATAAAAATGGAATTATGGATTATAAATGAAATCATTTTTTTAATACAGAGACGTTAAAAACCTATGGATTAACCGATTCAGCCGCGTTTTTTCTCGTTTTAATGCCATTGAACACGTCTTTTGATCAGATTGACAGCTACGGTGAGACGATCTCCCCTAGAAGCTCCGTAAAGGTACGTGTTGTGATGTCTGTGTTTGCTTCCCCTGTCGCGAGTTCGGATGACTCAGTGATGATACTATATACCTAAATAATCTGTGGAACCTCAGCTTTAATCGGATATCTTGTATGTGTAGCTACGATAAGTAATAAGGGTACTTTTATCTTGAGTTATGTGCCAAAGTCCGTTAGCATTTTTCGCTCAGGGGTCATTTAGATGCTTCTTTTGAGACTTGTGTTTTGTTTTGGTAAAAATTGTTTGTATCGTCAGTTAGCTGAGATTATTTCCGTTAATCTGGTATAACACATTAATAGGTTCTTAAATATTAAGATCCCCTGAGACAGTGTCGTGAAAAAAAAGTAAAGTACCCGCCGGGACCTTGGGGTTAAAAAAAAAAACGCAATATATATCGAAGGGGAACAAAAAAACGCAATGTCAGTTTTTTTCAATATCGTGCAGCCCTAATACACTTTATTCTTTACTTTCTCCATCTTTATATGTAGATTAGAAGATATTACTTATCTCCCATGTTGTTTCCATAGCAACAACTTCCTGTCAACAGCGTAAACTCGCCTTCAAAAATAAAAGCATCGGGAAGTTAACCTAAATTACATTTAAGACATACAACTGCAACGAAAGTAACAAACACAATGTAATATCCTTTTCAGTTTCACGGAAAACAAATTGGGTCATCTACATAATATGTTTACATGATTTTGTTGTGCAATAAATGCAATCTCGATGTCATCGTATTATAATACGATGGCTACACAACAGCATTGCGAGGGCTTTACGTAGTCGTGTTGCCTTCCTAAGACAATCGGTGTCACGGTTATCATGTCAGGTCACAGGTCTATGTCTAGGTTTGGGTGTTTTCACTGTTCTCTATGTCATGTTTTCCTCCTGTCGTTAGTTTCCCTGGTGTCCCTGTGTTTTCTCCTCCCTCCTCACCTGTGTCTCGTTAGCTGATTGTGTTCACCTGTGGCCCTTGTGTTTTCTCCTCCCTCCTCACCTGTGTCTCGTTAGCTGATTGTGTTCACCTGTGGCCCTTGTGTTTCTCCTCCCCTGCCCGGCTGTTTCTTGTCTTGTAATTATCCCTCCCTGTATTTAGTCTTGTCTCGTGCTGTGTTCAGTGTTGGTGCTTCTTTTGTTGGTGACTGAATTCACCCCGGTGAGTGTTCTGTTTTGTCGGTATTAGTTTCATTTCCTTGAAATAAAGGTTTATCAGAGTTATCTGCATTTGGGTCCTGCTTCCTTCACTCAACCGTGACAGAAAGCACCAACCAGAAATGGACCCAGCAGATGATCCATTTGAGGTGGAACTACAACATTTTTCCTTTGCTTTGGCTTGCTGCTATGATTGGTGGAGGGGAGCGTCCAGTGTTCTGCAGAGGGAGGCCGCTCTGGTAGAGGCGCACCGGTTGGCTATGGAGAAACCAGACTTGGTGAAATTCTTACCTGGCTGGATTTTGAACTTCATCTGGGTGTGTGATTTCCAGCCTGCGGACTATAAACGTCTCGGTGTGTTCCGTCTGGAGTCAACCAGTGCTTCCGCCCCAGTTCCTGCTCCTGTCCAAGAGTCGTTTTCTGGAACTCGGCTGGCTTTTGGAGGTCCACGGAGCCTTCAGGCGGCTTCTAAGAGAAGGAGTCGCAAGTCCAGGCTAGCAATCCGAGCCCCAAGAGCCATGGTTCCGGCTACAGAACCGGCCCACACAGCCATGGTTCCGGCCCCAGTACAGGCCCCAGCAGCCATGGTTCCAGCCCCAGTTCTGGCCCCAGCAGCCATCATTCCGGCCCCAGTTCTGGCCCCAGCAGCCATGGTTCCGGCCCCAGTTCTGGCCCCAGCAGCCATGGTTCCAGACCTAGTTCTGGCCCCAGCAGCCATGGTCCCAGCCCCAGCAGCCATGGTTCCAGCCTTAGCTCTGGCCCCAGCTGCCATAGTCCCATCTCTGGTCCCTTCTCTAGTCTCTTCTCGAGTCCCTCCTCTTGTCCCTTCCCTAGTCCCTCCTCAGGTCACTTTCCTAGTCCCTTCTCTAGTCCCTTCTCCAGTCCCACCTCTAGTCACTTCTCTAGTCCCATCTCAAGTCCCTACTCAATTCCTTTCTCAAGTCCTTTCTCAAGTCCCTCCTCTAGTCACTTCCCTAGTCCCTTCTCCAGTCCCTCCTTTAGTCACCTCTCTGGCCCCTTCCCGAGCCCCTTCTCCAGTCCCACCTCTAGTCACTTCTCTAGTCCCATCTCAAGTCCCTACTCAATTCCTTTCTCAAGTCCTTTCTCAAGTCCCTCCTCTAGTCACTTCCCTAGTCCCTTCTCCAGTCCCTCCTTTAGTCACCTCTCTGGCCCCTTCCCGAGCCCCTTCTCTAGTCCCACCTCGAGTCACTTCTCTAGTCCCTTCCCTCATCCCATCTCAAGTTCCCTCTCGAGTCCCCTCTCTAGTTCCTTCTCAAGTCTCCTCTCGAGCTACCTCTCGAGTCCCCTTTCTAGATCCCTCTCAAGTCACCTCTCGAGGTCCCTCTCAAGCCACCTCTCGAGTCCCTTCTCAAGTCCCCTCTCAAGATCCCTCTCAAGTCTCCTCTCAAGTCATCTCTCGAGTCTCCTCTCGAGTTCCCTCTCGAGTCCCCTCTCCAGTCACCTCTCGAGTTCCTTCTCGAGTCCCCTCTCGAGTCACCTCTCCAGTCGACTCTCCAGTTTCCTCTCGAGTTCCCTCTCAAGCCCTCTCTCGAGTCCCCACTCAAGCCCCTACTCATGTGCCGTTGGAGGTCCCGCAGACAACTCTCCTGCCGGGGGTCCTGCCAACCCCATGTCCTGTGCCGTTGGAGGTCCCGCCGACTACTCTCCTGCCGGGGGGCCTGCCAACCCTTTGTCCTGTCTCGTTGGAGGCCCCGCCGACTACTCTCCTGCCGGGGGTCCTGCCAACCCCATGTCCTGTCCCGTTGGAGGTCCCGCAGACTAGTCTTCTGCCGGGGGTCCTGCCAACCCCATGTCCTGTCCCGTTGGAGGTCCCGCAGACTAGTCTTCTGCCGGGGGTCCTGCCAACCCCATGTCCTGTACCGTTGGAGGTTCCGCTGGGGGTCCTGCCAACCCTGTGTCCTGTCCCGTTGGAGGTCCCGCAGACTAGTCTTCTGCCGGGGGTCCTGCCAACCCCATGTCCTGTCCCGTTGGAGGTCCCGCAGACTAGTCTTCTGCCGGGGGTCCTGCCAACCCCATGTCCTGTCTCGTTGGAGGCCCCGCCGACTACTCTCCTGCCGGGGGTCCTGCCAACCCTGTGTCCTGTCCCGTTGGAGGCCCCGCCGACTACTCTCCTGCCGGGGGTCCTGCCAACCCTGTGTCCTGTCCCGTTGGAGGCCCCGCCGACTACTCTCCTGCCGGGGGTCCTGCCAACCCTGGGTCCTGTCCCGTTGGAGGCCCCGCCGACTACTCTCCTGCCGGGGGTCCTGCCAATCCTGTGTCCTGTCCCGTTGGAGGCCCCGCCGACTACTCTCCTGCCGGGGGTCCTGCCAACCCCATGTCCTGTGCCGTTGGAGGTCCCGCCGACTACTCTCCTGCCGGGGGTCCTGCCAACCCTTTGTCCTGTCTCGTTGGAGGCCCCGCCGACTACTCTCCTGCCGGGGGTCCTGCCAACCCTGTGTCCTGTCCCGTTGGAGGCCCCGCCGACTACTCTCCTGCCGGGGGTCCTGCCAACCCTATGTCCTGTCCCGTTGGAGGCCCCGCCGACTACTCTCCTGCCGGGGGTCCTGTCAACCCTATGTCCTGTCCCGTTGGAGGCCCCGCCGACTACTCTCCTGCCGGGGGTACTGCCAACCCTGTGTCCTGTGCCGTTGGAGGTCCCGCCGTCTACTCTCCTGCCGGGGGTACTGCCAACCCTTTGTCCTGTCTCGTCGGAGGTCCCGCCAACCGCTCTCCTGCTGGGGGTCCTGCCAACTCCTGGTCCTCTTCCGTGGGGGATCCTGCCGAAGCCTGTCCCGCCGGCTCCGGTTCCTGTCCGGCCGACACCGGGTCCTGCCTGGCCTCCGGAGCTGTCTGGTCTTCGCCCTCGATCCCGACCCTCTGTGAGCCGCGGTCTTCGTCCGCGGGCCCGGCCTCCTGACTCTTCCTGCCGCTGCCCTCGTCCTCGGGCCCGCCCCCTGACTCTTCCTGCCGCTGCCCTCGTCCTCGAGCCCGGCCCCCTGACTCTTCCTGCCGCTGCCTTCGCCCTCGATCCCGACCCTCTGTGAGCCGCGGTCTTCGCCCGCGGGCCCGGCCTCCTGACTCTTCCTGCCGCTGCCCTCGTCCTCGGGCCCGGCCCCCTGACTCTTCCTGCCGCTGCCCTCGTCCTCGAGCCCGGCCCCCTGACTCTTCCTGCCGCTGCCTTCGCCCTCATGCTCGGCCCCCTGAGTTCGCCCGCTGTGGCCTTCGCCCCACCATGGACTCTGCCTTGCCCCCGGGCCGTCCGCCCGAGACCCCCACCTTGGACTCTGCCGTGCCCCCGGGCCGTCCGCCCGAGATCCCTTCCTGGTCCCCTACTGGGCTCCTGGGCGGTCAGCTTAGTTCCCTCCTCCGGACCCCCTCCACCCACCCTGCTGGACTGTGTTGGATTTTTGTTTTGGGGTTTAGGGACGTCTGGAATCCGTCCCTTGAGGGGGGGGTTCTGTCACGGTTATCATGTCAGGTCACAGGTCTATGTCTAGGTTTGGGTGTTTTCACTGTTCTCTATGTCATGTTTTCCTCCTGTCGTTAGTTTCCCTGGTGTCCCTGTGTTTTCTCCTCCCTCCTCACCTGTGTCTCGTTAGCTGATTGTGTTCACCTGTGGCCCTTGTGTTTTCTCCTCCCTCCTCACCTGTGTCTCGTTAGCTGATTGTGTTCACCTGTGGCCCTTGTGTTTCTCCTCCCCTGCCCGGCTGTTTCTTGTCTTGTAATTATCCCTCCCTGTATTTAGTCTTGTCTCGTGCTGTGTTCAGTGTTGGTGCTTCTTTTGTTGGTGACTGAATTCACCCCGGTGAGTGTTCTGTTTTGTCGGTATTAGTTTCATTTCCTTGAAATAAAGGTTTATCAGAGTTATCTGCATTTGGGTCCTGCTTCCTTCACTCAACCGTGACAATCGGGCTGCTTCTCGTTTCCTTCGTATTGTCTTCTTGAGGCGAAAAATGCCCGATGGCTCCGATGATCACACGAAGTAAAGACGAAGATGACATGATTTGACAAGATGCCCTCACGAGTGCCTTACGAAGGGAAAAATGGACACACAAATTCAACACGAAAATGAACCTTCGCAAGGTCCTTCGGCAATTTTTTGGCATGCCATAGATTTTGCCACCGCTCACGAAGTTGCTGCCGGAGCCTGAGAAACTCCACCGGCGGTCATACGATGGCTTAAGATGCTCTCACGATTGGCCCGATGTTGTTACGATCAGAGCCGAATTTGAACATTTCCTTTATCGTGTGTCCATCTGGTGTCAATTTCGGGACAGTGTGACAGGGGCTTTAGAGATGTCACGCCTATCACAGATTATGTGCTATAGCGCTAGCCAACAGAAGCGCAAGTGTTACATAGTGATGTCGTCATGTTTACGGAAGTAAAAAAAGGAGTACATTCAGGGCGTTATAGGCATGGGGGAGTGTGTGGGAGAGAAACTCCCTCTGCCGTGAACCTTTTAAGCTTTGCAGACAGTTTACATTCACAAAATACTTTATAACACACTACAGGAAATGGAAAACCCCCCAAAAGCATAATAGGGCCCTTTTAAGATTGGTTCTATTAGAGTACGATGAACAAAGGATTTATATAAGAGTGCATTAAATAGGATTTATGGAATAAGTAAACTTAATTCATTTCAGAAGTTACTTTAAGCAGGAGTGGATGATATATAGAAGTGTGCTCATGGTTATTGAATACAATGAGCAATATGTTATGGATGCAAGGCTCTGTGACACTGGTAAAAAAAACTTAAATAGGAACACTCGGTCCTAAAACCTCCAAATGTTGCTTTAAACCCAAATTACTTTATTTCATCAGCTGCTGCTTCTTGTGCAATGTTTGCAAACAATCAAAAAGGAACTAAACATTGCATACTTTTACTCAACACATTTGATGACAACTATGCCTTTACACTTTTTTTTCCCTCTGATTTGAACTGGCATATTAATCCCAGTTTTCAGTAGTCGACATTTATGATAGCACACATTAACTTGTCATTGTTGCATAATGTTTCTCTTTCTGGATGCTGTTTGAAATTCTGAATTACTTTTGGCAATTTGCGTCTCAAAAACCTTGGACTGAATAAGGGGGGTTTGCAGAATCTTATACATTGTGCATGCAATGATCTAAAATTGACCCCGATCTTGTTTTGCAGAAGATAACACGACTCAGAGCAAAATTCAGCTCGGTTGAAATATTAAAGTTACTCACAAAACTAAGTATACAACCTGAAAAAGGCAGAACTCATGACAAATGAAAGCACTGCCTGTTACCATTTGATTGCTGAACAAGGGGCATTTACTTTTGGAGTGTGTCAGCTATTTTATTCATGTTTTTAGATCTTCGGTGTCGGTTTGTTGGTCTTCTATGTCTTTTTCTCTGTTTTTACGTTTTTTACAAATCCAGCCTTTTGAAATGACTTAACCTTACAAAAAAGCAGAATATTGCAATAGGCAGTGCTTGAATTGTGCCGGGTACTCACCGATACCGGCACTTCTGATTTTTACCCATGTGGTACCGGCACTTCTTACTGAGTAAAATGCCGGTACTCAGCCGCCGGCGGCAGGCGGCATCTCATGACGCATCTCATGACGCATCTCATGACGCGCCGCAGCGATAGACTAGAGCAGAAAAGACATCACATAACGTTAGCATTTCGAAAATGTTAGCGTGGCTTAATAATAGTGCGAAAAGGCAGTGGTTGTTACCGGACAAGGATTCCCTCTCTCCTTTCCTGCTGAAAGATGGTGAGTGTACTCAGGGACGAGGAGTCTTTTAACCAGCCGCCAGTAGAAGTCAGGCTTTACTTTCTTGATGCATCTAACTTCAATATTTAAAAAAAAATCAGGTCCACTCCCCACTTATAAAAATAATACTTTACCACTGCACCCCCTCTAATCTCAGATGCACCCTGAGTTATTTGTTTAAGTACAGTGAGCCTTTCTAAAATATACAGTGAAGAGACAAACCCACCAGCATTATAGGATATACTATGACTTTGAGCCAAATACTTGTTTTTGGGCTGTATAAATACATTGACATGAAACAGTTGCTGATCTAGAGTACTGGCACCTTTTTTATTCCAATTCAAGCACTGGCAATATACTGACACAAGCTACAACTCGCACTTCTTCCTCTGTGGGAATCGTAGTGCCATTTTCTGCCGTTTTCTGTTCCAGTTCAACATTACTGTATTGCATTTTCAATTAACAAAAGCTGAGATACTGACAGAGGAGACAGGTTACAGTCTCATACTTCATGGGTTAGAAAAGATAGAGGACAAAAAACTGGCTACAGTTGGCAGAAAAACCGACAGATAAGAGTTTCCTTTGCACTGCTGGTCCCCAAAGACGATTCCTGTGCTGCTCTTTTGTATCTGATGTCCAGTTGAGTCGGGGAGGAAATAATCAGAATTGCCTTGTCAAGTTCCAAACAGGAATCCCTTCCCCTAAGGATCTTACAATATTTTATTATTTTACAGTCATTTTAAACCTTTTTTGGAAATAACTTGTTGTGTGGTGCATCTCTCGGTTCCATAACAAGCACAAAATACATGTAAAGCTACAATAATATTGTATCATATATCAACAATTTACTGTATGAATGTGTAAAGTTGAAACGGTTTACTTATTGTACCAAATTATTGGAAAATGATTGCCAAACTCTGCAGTTCCTCTCAGCTCTACAGAGCTTCTTATGGTCTTTGGGTTCTTGGTTTTCCAGGCTAGAAACTTCAAAGTTAGGGTGTTCTCCAACCAACCTGTTATCAGTGTCAGCCATAAAACGGGTCTTAAAATCAGCGAGAAATCAGTGTTTCAAAACAACATTCGACAGCTACCAGAGGTCCAAGGAAGTCCATTAGTATAAGTATCTCGATAAAAAAATAAAGTTATAACAAACACTTATCGGCATCACTAAAAGTTAATAATTGGCAGAGGTTACCAGCATAATTATGTATATTGCGAACTCCCTTCATAAATATATAATTCAAAAATATGGCACACTGTATTTTGAAAATAAATATTACTCCATGTTGTCATTTTCCTTTAGCCATTTCTAGGCAAGGACTTGAAGGTCTCTTGAAGTGACTGTTTTGTGAGAGCTTAGACCTGAGGGGTAAGGGCCAAGCAAAGGACAAACATTGTCGATACAGTTCCCTCAGAGACCAGCACTTGACCCTGACGGCCCAGTGTTTTCTTTCCAACTTTAATTGTCTGACCATCCCCATTTCCCAGAGGAATATTTGCTGAATTAACCTCTCCTGAACTAAATCATAGAGTATACTGTATTTGCCAAGCACAGCAACCTGAGGGCAGCTGAACAAGACCTGGCTGTATATATGTGGAACTTTGTTTATCTCGAGTCTCAGGGTCTGAACATTCGCAGAGAGGAAATTTGGTATAGCTAGGAACATATTAAGACGTATTTAAAATGCCAAGCCAGTTTGGTAATTAATCCATTTCTGATTTAAAGACACAACCTTGCAACTCAAACTTCCAGCAGCCCAAAATCAATAATTGGTGTCTTTTTTTGTGCATTTATTTTGTTTTATGATGATATTTGATCCTTTTATAGGCATCATTACCAAGGCAAACACTTTCAAAGACATACATAAATATTCTTATGCATGCAGGATTAGTGATGTTTGGGCTAAATGCTACATGCATTATCCATTGAAAAGGACAACAGCATGATATGCGTATTGACTTCATCTTCAAACTTGCTGTAATCATATTTAATCTTCCTTAATAACTCAACAAATAACAGTTTAATCTTCTTGTATAACTCAATGAATAAGATTAGATCAGTATATCTGTACAAAACTTGAAAAAATATGATATTTACTTTTTGTCAGATACATTTCCAACTTTTAGCTTTATCCTTTGCATAAGTAGCTTGCTAAACAATCTCAATCTATGATGCTTTCACTATTTTTTGCCATTTTTCTACATCACATTGTATTGTACGCATGCTTCAATAGATATCATATTGAAGTCTTGTGTTGTTTTGCTGCCAACCTCACAAAACAGAAAAGTAACAATATATGCAGGAAGAGGGAAGCGTGTGGTGCAGTGGGTTGAGTGTTGGTGTTCGGATCAGGGGGTCACAGGTTCAAACCCCACTGGTCACAGGTTCACACCCCACTGCAGTCAGCATGTAGTTGTGTCCCTGGGCAAGACACTTCACCCCGAATCGCTCCTGTGGGGATTGCCCACAGTATTGAGTATGGAAGTCGCTTTGGATAAAAGCGTCTAACAAGTGATATGTAATGTAATAAAAGAGAAGACTTTAAAGTGATTACAATAATTCAGCAGGTACTACTCAAAGAATCAGGCTTTTCCCTGGCCTGTTCTGTTTCAAACCTGCATGAAGACTGTTTTTGTTAAAAAGCTTCATTCTGTTTACCGTCTGTCGCGTTGGGTTAGCATGGCTGTAAATAGTATCAACAGCTTTGATTGAGACAATATTAATAAATTAACCTTTTTTTTTGTACATCAAAAAATCATGTAGACCAAGTAGGGTGGCAATAAGACTATAAGATTGATGGAAAAGCATGATAATGGTTACATTGATCAAACACATAAATAGCAGAAATTAGACATTACTCAAGACATACTGTATATTACATTAATCAGCTTATCTTCTCTAACAACAAAGTAATGATACATCTGCAATTTATGCAGAATTCGAAAATGTATATTAATGAGCTAATTCAATCTGTATAATACACCATTATGTATGTACTGTATGTATGTATTTAGTATTCTAATTGAAAAAAATTATGGTCCTGCCTTAAGAATAAATCTTAAACTCAGCCATAGCAACCTTGAGATTTTGAACTGTCAATGTCTCCCCACGTCCATATTAGGTGCTAATTGATATTGAAAACATTTAAAAATAAAAAATACAGTTCAGCATTACCCTGGCTGACGCTTGTCACCCACATTGAACAAAACCCAATTATATTCAAACTTTATTTGTTCTGGTTCAGTTGACACCATTATTTGACATGTTTCAGAAGTTTCTCATTTCTGCAGCTAGTTAGAATTTATAAGCTATTTCTCTCGCAGGCCAATTTTGTACTCGAGTTGTTTACTACAATTCACAGCTATTTTGCACTCAGAACGGACTGGCAGAGTGAAAATAGATGCAGAAATCACTTAAAGCAGTAATGAATCCAATGCTGGCGGAGGTGGATGGATGAATGCACGCCCATTGATGCTTCGCTGTCCATAAAATGGCTTCCAGTCCTTCAGTGATTATTACAATTGAGGACCGGCTGTGTTTTTTATTCTTTCTTTTGGAAGGATTTTGGAAATGCAATTGCCAATATTTACTGACCCTGAAAATTCAATTTTAAAGTGGAGTGCAGTAACTTTTTAACATTCAGATAAACAACAAGGTCGAATGTTATATATTAATATGTTGGTTCTACAAAAAGATCCAAAGGGCCGGGTGCTGCAAATGTGCTATTGAAATAACTCTCTTCTCTGTGTCTCTGGTCCTTGTGTTAATGTATCGACAGGCCAAAATGATTAGGGGTTATTGAAAGTGTTGATGCACCTCTTCATGTGCCTGGCTGCAAATGTTCTTTGAAATCTTGTGACTGGTTGTAAGGCAAGGCAAGGCAAGGCAAGGCAAGGCAAGGCAAGGCAAGGCAAGGCAAGGCAAGGCAAGGCAAGGCAAGGCAAGGCAAGGCAAGGCAAGGCAAGGTATGTGTATGTGTCTCTATTCTAGTTGTATAGAGTAGAGTATCATTTGTGGATTCTCTTGTTTACTTGTATTTGTCACATAATGGGGACTAACCTCCCATCTGGGGACAACAAGCAGGATCCCTGAAACTAGGGATACTCCAATCGCCAATGTTGGGGCCAATCACCGGAATCAGTATCAGCCGATACCGATCGCCGATCCGATCGAGTGGGTGGAGGCTATGGGGATCTTCCATCTAAAGTGATGTTTAAAACTCAGTTTTACTGGCACTTCCACAAACACCAACCAACATAATTATTACATTCAACTGAATTACGTTATTCACGTTTACATTCATTTTGGATAATAACACGGGAGAAATTAGGGGAAGCGCTCTCTTTTCCTCTCTCCCGCTCTCTCCCTCTCCTGACAGCTGGTCCCTATCCGTCTCATGCAGCTCACTGATCCAATAATGAGTGACCCGACAGTGAAGAATAAACTTATGTATAACTAGTTTATCTTCTTCCAGAGGTAGATAAAATAGCTAAGTGTGTTAGGTCTAACTCTTAGTGTGTGTGTTGCTCCGCTCACCGGTCCGTCACAGCGGGTGGAGCTGCGGGATTTCTGCTTCAAACACGTTGCATACCGCTATTTTATTGTCTTTTTCGGATACCTTAAAATAATGCCAGACTGGTGAAGCCATTTTGGCGAGCTTGTTTTGCCGCGCACAGAGAAAAGTGTCATGTATTTTACGTCATGTGATCGGCTCTCCCGATCGGCATCTATGGAGAGCACCGATTGATCGACAGAGAGTGAATATCGGCCGATATCGATCGGCGGCCGATCAATTGGCGCATCCCTACCTACAGATGTAGCGCTTCATTTCAGACAGTTTGAAACGCGAGGGCCATGATTGGTACGTGATGTGCCCTCGCACAAGGGAAAACCTCCAGCTTGACTTGAGACCGCCCCCGTGATAAATAAATGTAATTATAATGAAGCCAGCTGCAATGGATCATTGATCCACCAGGGGGTGCAGTGGGGTTCCACACTGGAGCTCATGTGAAATAAAGTCAGATACAGTACACTGGATGTACAGCGGAACTTTGTTCAGATCCATATGTCACGGATATCATACTCTGTGCTAAATAAGAGACATGTAGTCATTTACAAAACATCACCATGGTGTTATTTAACAAAATAATGTTGTTTAGTCGAAAAAAACGAACGGGAGGAAATGCAGCCCGGCTCTCGATTTTTTAATCCTAATTTAATCATCATCTTCACCACGATCATTTATGTTCATGTTCGCCGAATTGATATGAAATCACTGACACATAAGAATATACTGTATTCAACTTAATTAAAACGTTATTAACGTGCCTAAACTCAGTAATTCACTAAAAATATTTATATTTTAATGGAGCCTCGTCGGCAGATCAGGATCCCGACGAGTAGCGGAGGGATCTTGATCAGCATGAAGGGTGTTATTTTCCCCATAAGGAACAAGTCGCTGCAAATGATCCCGCTTATTACATGGCCACATTCTCAACAAAGTAACGACATGACTCCCAATATTAATTGAAATTATTTTATGGATTTAGAAAATGTTTTTATTTATTTAAAAAATAGTTGTATGTATTGATTTAAATTGACATGCATCCGCTAAGAAAAATAGTCCGTTGTTACCGTTTTTTAAACAGCCTGAATGAAACGGCAGCTCTCAGCTGTGTATTTACACAGTTCTCTCCCCCCCTCCCCCCCTGATCTTTCTTCTCCAGCAGCTAAATTAACTGTAGGTTACTCTGAGTGACAAGCTTACAGTTAGTGACGTAACAACACCATAAAAGCTGGTGGGTTGAAAGCCTCTATGGTTGAAAGCAATACGGGAGGTAAAAAGAACTAGAATAATTATGATTTATTTATTGTGGCTTTTATGTTTTTAGGTATAAAATGTTATATAATTCAGGCTTATAATTCACCCTTCTCTAAAAGCCTTCAACAATGACAATATTCATAGTAATTTAATAAATCCTTCCAACACACATTGTAAAAAATAGCCTACTGTAAGTTAAGAAATCATTCCAATATGTACATCTTCTGATGTAACAACAATAACATTATAAATAGTAACATAGCTGAACATGGTATTGCACATTTAGCTTTGAGTGTTACTGACCTGAGATGTTTTTATTACATGAATTAAGGTGACTGAGGCTTTTTAACATAGACAGAGCACAACTGAAACATAACATCTGAAACGATGTAACAGCATAATACATCTTTAGGGATGCATCTTGGAATGTGAGGAGTGAAGGACACAGCTTAGAACGGGCGTGTCGCCTACTGTCCTGCCAGTGTTGGCAGGACAGGAATTCATGTCCGTGACACTCACTGCTGCCCACAGCTGTTTTATAGAAGGAAAACTTCCTTCACTTCATGAAAGTGTTTTAACCACACACACCTCTACACACAAAGACACACACACACACACACACACACACACACACACACACACACACACGACATGAAATCACTGACAAATATGAATATACTGTATTCAACTTCATTAAAATGTTATTAACGTGCCTAAACTCAGTAATTCACTACAAATATGTATATTTTAATGGAGCCTCGTCGGGTGTGAAGGGTGTTATTTTCCCCATAAGGAACAAGTCGCTGCAAATTATCCCGCTTATTACATGGCCACATTCTCAACAAAGTAACGACATGACTCCCAATATTAATTGAAATGCTTTTATGGATTTAGAAAATGTTTTTATTGATTTAAAAAATAGTTGTATGTATTGATTTAAATTGACATGCATCCGCTAAGAAAAATAGTCCGTTGTTACCGTTTTTTAAACAGTCTGAATGAAACGGGAGCTCTCAGCTGTGTATTTACACAACTAATGGCCCATCAACTGCAGCTCTCTCCCCCCCTCCCCCCCTCCCCCCCTGATCTTTCTTCTCCAGCAGCTAAATTAACTGTAGGTTACTCTGAGTGACAAGCTTACAGTTAGACACAACACAAGTGACCTTCAGTTAGTTGACTTGTATGTTCAACTGCTAAATTCGTTACTGATAAAAAAAGGCTTTTACTGTACCTAATTACCTTAACACGAGAACCGCCAGAGGTTTTTGTATAGGCCTACCTAACACCGTCAAATCCCACTATTAGAATGCAATTTTTAACAACATAGGGTGCTACATAACACACTTTCAGGAAAAGTCACGGACTGGGAGACTTTAATATTTTATTGAAAAAAAGTTACATTGCACACACACAACACACATCACACAAATTGACCCGATTGGCAGTTCTAGTGTTAAATAAACTCACTAATTAATTAAACCAGTTCAATACGCATTATTCTTATTCTTATCATTCTTTATGAGCGCAGAAATAGTCTTAAAATCAGACCTGTTTTTTAAATGAAATCTCACTGCAGGCAGTTAGCTATGATCACCTATGATAAATGCGCCACACCTAATCGCTGGCCATTCAGCCACAGAGCTCCCTCTATACAAATCAAACTGTAGACGGTGTGAAAGCACCTATTGTTTTAAATAATGGTCGGAATGTGACATGTGAGCCTTCTGAATTACCGTGGGACATCACATTCTAAACTAAAATGTTCAATCAATAAAGTAACATCTTATCTTAATAATATCTTCATATTAATAATAATAATAAATCATACAGTATGTGTCCGAAAGGGAGCAGGAGGAAGCAACACAAAAATATACTGCATATTAAAGCAAACGATTGTAAAGGTAAAAGTATGAGCATAACAAATAAAGAAGTGTAATGTAAACATTTACATTATTATTATGATTATTTAATATATAAAGACTGTATATTATTGAATTACAAGATTAGATATACTTTAGTTGATCTAAAATATTGATGTGTTCAAATGCTCTTCAAAACACAACTGCAAGTCCATGAAACTTGTCTTTCTGTATTTGTGAATGAAGCGCCATCTCCTGGTTAAAACCTGAAATTGAAAATCTGGCAACGCCCTCTTGGAAAATAGTGGGAGGGCTTAACATTCCTCGATACTGGTCTTAGGCCATGGATGTATAATAAGAACTGGATACAGCGTGGGAGGCGGGGCCTCATTCATTCCTATGAGAGTTGCTCAATGGCGCATGATGACAAAATGGCCCAACTTTTGAGAGAGCGAAACGTCACAGATTACCGGGCATGCCTGAGAAGTACCCGTATGTGCACTCATAGAGCATGCACGACTTTGACCACGCCGCCCAAAAGGCTCGTTCACATTAAGCACATGAATTTGCGTACACGTAACAGCACCGCACGTTCATGACAGCATGGTACTGGATTTATATTAACGAGGCGGTAGTTAGCAGCTAGCGGCTAGCTAGTACATTTTGCTAAGTTACACATCAATCGTTATGTACTTTTATATTACGCTGACATCAGGATCTAGTGATATCCAAGCAACAGAGCTTCATTTAGCATGATACTTGTGTGGGTTGTACATGAAACCACTTGGTAATATATAAAAATGTATATGTTGAAGCCTGTTATGATCAATTGTGAGTTAAAACTTTATCTAAAAAGTAAAGCTGATGATGGATTACTGTGGTGGAGTTAAAATAACAATAGCCTATTTATTTTTGAAATGTGATGGAGTAAAAGGATAGTAACTGTGATTATTCATGTTAAGTAGCCCACAAGTAACTAAAACAATTGCAAGTGCAATAAGAAGCTACAGGAACGTTAATCTACGTCGGTAATATTAACTTTATTTAATACAACATTTACGGTACAAGATTTACATCATACAGCCCATGTAGTATAATATTTTACAAATGATGAATTACAGCAAACATGTGCAATATATCCATTATTATAGCTCCGTGGGCTGGCAGTAAGGCGATATGGTCCGTTGTTAGTGTGCATCCATGGGTAAAGAGAAACTCATGTAGTACTTAACACGTAACATGAACGTGCCGGGCGGCGCGGTCCCATGGGTTAGATGCGCGTTCATAATGCAGAGGGAAATAACTCTCAGAATAACGTTATTAGCACATTTGTACAACTTGAGGAACGAATGTTTTTAATAAGGGCTATACAAATGTTCATACTGGGTAGTTTATTTAGTTTAAAAAAAATTATCCAACGAGTTACAGACCACTCTTTCCCAATGTAAGTCAATGGGAAAAAGTGTTTCCGGGCCCAGCAACCCAAAGGAAGTGTAGTACCGCCGTTTGACCAGCACGAATATTCTCATCAGACTCCGGCGCACTTCCTGGGGGCTTGTCTTAGGCAGGTCGTAGGCAGGAAGCTGTAAACTGGAGTCTGAAATGAGGTGCTACATCTGTAAAACCAAAGTTCAAGACTCGGTTTAAAGAGGTTCTAATAAGGATCTGGTTAATTTCACGGTACTGTTAGGACTCTAGTGAACAATTTTTTTTTAGACATTAAGAGACCACACAAGTATGTCCTTGTGAAGACATGTATGTTTACACAGTGACATTGCGGGAACTCACAAACAATGTCCTTACAAGCAACAAAACCGGTGTATGTTTGTGTTTGAAGAGGCTTTGCATCTTGTTTTTTCACAAATCCCAGCATATCTGGCACCATCAGGGAAATCCAATGGAAGATTGTCTGTATGCAAATGCCATCTAAATATATGACAGCACAACTTTAAAAGGACAAAATAATAAAGGCCAGATTTGCTGTGTTATTCCTGCAAACCCATCCAGTAACATCCTTGGTTGATGCAAACAGATTTGTTTACACATATAGTTTCACTGTGACATTGTAAACTGTCTCTTTGGTCTCAATACAGCTCCGAAAAAAACGGAGCTTAGTTAACATGAATAGACTGTCATTAGGCAACACAACCAATGCAAAGACACACTGCACTGCTGCATTCAACAACCCAATGACCCACAGCTGTGCAGGAAAAGAGGAATAAAACAAACTATCATCTTCACTACAGCCTGTCCTCCTACAAAAAACGAATAGGTCGATTTTTCAGCCGCTTATTACGACCCATAGTCACGTTTTAAAGTGTAGAGGTCGTGTAAGAAACAACATGCTCCCGTTGATTGCAAACGCTCCGGAGGGTCGTTTATTCACAAATAACCCTCTCTGGAAAATCCTAAATTGTGGAATAGATTGGCCATTAAAATGCTTTTTGATTAGATTTCTAGCAAGAAGTGTATATTGTACTTTTAAAATCTACATCCAGTGGATGTGTAGGATCTACAGTTTGTTAGATATTACGAAGATTATTTGAGGTCTCGCCAGGAGAACGTGTGTACTAGGTATTTCCGCAGCGTCCATGTAAAGTTGGCGTCAACCCTCACGGGGTGAAAACAGTATTTCCGGTCTCGAAGTTTTCATAATAAAACCGGAAGTATTCCCCTCACTGTCAAATTATTACACAGTGATATCTGCATTACTCATCCACTAAAAAACATCAGTTTATCCTTGTTAATTACACAACATTGATTGGTTTAAATTGTGTACAATGCTTTTGTGTTTTTAACATTCGATTCGGAGAAACAATTAGTTTTTTCGGAGTTTAGGATGGCCGAAGACACTACACTACCCATAATCCTCAGCTATCGTTTGGGACTACAACATCCGCTTTGCTTGACAACCCCTGTGATTAGTCCTCAAGCTCTGTGATTAGATGTTGGAGTGGCAGTGCGCCAAGGTTACGCCGAGCTCTTTGAAATGGAATGAATCTACGGCACACTATCCAAAACTATCCAGCCCAGCCGCCCCCCGCCCCCCTCCCAGAAATACACATGCTGGCTATTGTGTTTCGCAACATGTTCTATGGCACGTCTCTACTGGGAATTGTAGTTTTAAAAGACGTTTTCGTATTTCCCATAATTAGATGTTGCCAGTATTAAACTGTGTACACCCTGGAGGTTTAGGGGATACGCAACACTGTGGTGTTATCAAATTTAATACATATAATTCATAAATGGGTGAAAATCACTTGTGTCCATAATGGGTGGCATTAATATACCCACATGACAGCTAAGGTCAGAAGAGTTTTATTTAACAGCTGGTCTTATGTCTGACCCCTCCTGTTGTTCATTGATAAGCCTGAAACATGCACTTGTCAAGGTTAAGAGGCACATTTTGCAAATATGGCAGAAGCCATCGATCATCTTAAGATAAGATAAGATATACTTTATTGATCCCAAGTTGGGAAATGTTTTTGTTACAGCAGCATACTACTTTGTTCTACTCCACTACAATTCAGAGGTTAACCTGGTATTTTTACTCCACTACATTTATTTTAGTTACTTTGCAGATTCTGATTAATGATGTGAAACATAAACAACCCTTAAATCAGACTTTAGTTACAGCTGAGTCAAATTCAGGTAAGGTGATTGTCAAGTACCAAAATAAACTATGCAATATATTAGACGTTAAGTACTTTGTCAGGCTTAATATTTATCTGTAGATACCCCCAAAGTTGTTTTCTTATTCAAAAGAAGACCTTAACTTAAAGTATTCTTTAATGTTTGAATAAAGCCTTATTAGTTTGTCTGTTTTACACATCCTCCTATTAATATATTTGGACATCCTCCTCTAGCTGTTTTATTGTAGAGATCACTACAGTATCTTCTTGATATTTTCTATTCTATATTTATATCATTGACCTTCTACTTTCCCCCTATTTTGTATGTAGGCTACTCTTAATATTTAAATGTTTTCATCAAATATAACATATTCCACAAACAAACTTTCTGATTCCATAGATGTGTCTCCCATCACCCAAAACCCCTGACTATTCTATCAACTCAGTTGAAAATCAGTAATATCTTTAAAAACTACAAGTCCTTTTCTATCAGCTGTGCACCGTTATGGTGTAAATACAGCCTATTTACCAATTGGATCAAATATAAAAGTCAGCCGAATTAGTGTTGATACTGCAAGGAGACATATTGTGTGAAGAGAAATTGAAGATGTTGTTTAATTGCTGATATATCTATGATCCACGTCACGTATTCAGTTTCGGCGGCATTTCTTCCAGTTTGTCCAAAGGTCTTCTAATCAGGGCTCTATAAATAGAGAACTACTGCAGATGTGTAATATTTAATGCAGCCAAACCATGTATTACAATGCCCTTATGTGTTGACTTTCAAAGAAAAAAGCAAGAACACTCGGAATAAAGCCTTATTTTTTTTAAATGTATTCGGATTTCACATTGCATAAACACCATATCCCAACGTGCATTGCGGCTAAAACATCCAATCACCGAGCTTCAACGATAGCTGAAGATTATGGGTAGTTCGATGATCAAAACCTCTGAAAAAATAAATGTGTCTCTCAGAATCTAAATGGAAAAACCTATGAGAAAAACACAAAAGCAGTGTAAATAAATATCACAGAGATTAACCATAGTGGCTCTTAGCAGATGTTGGTGTTGTGAAGTAGAGGATGACGGTTTATTTGCACTTTTATGGCCTAGCAAAAGCGCTAACCAAAGTCAAGCTGGTGCTTTTTTGCATAAATCCAGGTTGGGTTCAAATGTTAGATACAAAAGACTATTATTTTTAAGGGCATTTCTGTGAAAATCAATTAATCATGTTGCAGGTCTTAAGAAATAATTAACTAATAAATACATAATAAAGTTTTTCTTCAAATTGAGTTGAAGCAAAGGTTATACATTTGTAACCACACTGAGCCCAATTATAACCTAGTGACAGTGACATTTTTTCACCTGCAAATTAGCAAATGTGTGCTAAACACAAAGCTGATCAGACGTGAAATGTATCAAAGCAGTCTGTTCTCAAGCCATGGTTTTCCAAAGCCCTGAGCATCTGTCTTTTTGTGTTTCTTTCTAACTACTGTAGGTTGGCTGGTGGGAAAATGGGCACCTGCGTCTGCGTTACCATCCCTGGTCTCGTTACGGCTCCTTCCTGAAGCCTCTGGACGACTCCCAGCACCTCCGAGTGGTTACCCTGGAGGAGAGGCCATTTGTCATCGTGGAGCCGGCTGACCCTGGCACCAGCTCCTGCATCCGAGACTCTGTACCCTGTCGAATGCCTGTTAATGCCAGGTAACGAAACACAGCATTTAAATACACCGTGATGCTATCAGGTTAAGAGTGAAACATATCCTATTGAATAGAAAGCTACAGTATGTATGAGTATGAGCTCCCCATTGACATCAGGACAGCAGAAAGCCTGCACATATTCCGGCGCAGACTGAAAACTCATCTCTTTCGACTCCACCTCGAGCGATAGAATTACTAACAAAGAACTGCTAACAGGCCGGCCCCTGGCATAGGCAGTATAGGCGAATGCTAAGGGCGTCAACCCATCGGGGGCGCCAACAATTGAAAAAATAAAATAAAATTAGAAATAATTTTTTTTTTTTATTTCATGACAAAACAATTTCCCGATTTTGAATCAACAAAGTAAATCTTATTATCTTATACTAACAGAACTACGCCTATATTGCGTACAGCAGAGAATAGATGAAAAACAGGTATAAAATACTATATGACAGTACAAAAAAGTTGTTATTAATAAACAAGAATACAGTTTGAAAGGGGAGTGATTTGTAAAAAGAAAAAGAAAATCTGCTTTCAGTTCTGTTTCATTTGGGTGTTGAGAGATGTATCCATAGACCTCTTCATGTTGCTCTCAAAGTGCACCAGATTGATGCTTTTAACTTCATTAAACAAAAATAATCTTCCCGGGGGAGCAAGCCCCCCTTGAGGAGGTTAGGTCCACCCCCCCACTTAAATCATGTTCAAGCTAAAATATTGCCCAGGGCAGCAAATTGGTCAGGGCTTTTGGTCAGGGCTTTTCATTGTAAGCAAAGTCTGCAAGATTAAGTTCTCAATGGTTGTTCTGTACATTTGAATTATGTGAATAAGCTAAAAGTTTTACAAATAAAATAACTAAATCATTTGTAAGTATAAAGCAGATACCTGTATATAATATAATACAGAAACATACCCTCACTCAGGTGTAATATGGTAGTTTAAAGGCCCCATGTCATGACCATTTCTACTGATCATAATTTTATATATATATAGAATACTATAATAGATTTAAATTGTGCAATTTTCCAAAATCAAATTGGTTTCTCATACAGCATCTCTATATGTGTATTCACTGAATTTCACTCTCTGTCCTAAACGGCTTGTTGGAGCTCCTGAACCCCCCTCCCTGTGAGCCCAGTGTGCTCTGAATGGTCGGGACATTGTGAGGCTCGCTGCTGCAGTGTGAGTTCGCTGGCGGTGTGGTTTTCCGGGTCGGCGATACAGCGATACACAGCGAAACTCATCCTGAGCACTAGGGGTGTAACGGTATACGTATTCGTACTGAAATTATTTGGTATGGACCCTTCGGTTCGGTACACGTGTGTACCGAAGTGTACCGATGAGAGCTGGGGCCTCATTTATAACGCCGTGCATAGGATTCACGTGGGAAGGTTGCTTACGTAGTAGAAATCCAACAGAAATGTTCCGACATTTTTCGATTCACCAAACATTGCGTACCGGCGAGGAAAGTGCGTACAGCACTTCCTACGCCGGTTTTCCCTTTATAACTCACAATCGACTCGAAATGCGGTGCAGCTTTTGCGGGCTTCACGTAACGCCCATATTTGCCTATAAATAGTCAAAGAAACGCCCATTCATTCATTCATTTTAACTGACTTCATGAAGAAGATAGCAGGAAATGACGACAGAACAGCTAAAAAAGACATCTCACACCGTGTCAGATTTTGGTTATTTGGGGAGGTCGAGATCAATCATATTGTTTGGTGGATGCCGTTTGAACCAGAGTAGCAGCATGGAGGTCGGATCGTCACCAAAATAAATAAGTGGTCCGAAAAAGGTTAATGACAAAAAAAATACACATAGCCTTCCTCAGGCAGTGTGTTTGTACCGGGGACAGGAGACACCCCCTTGATGAGAGACTGTAAGAAATGATCGGGGAATCCCTCCGGAGTGGAGTCATGACGACTGGATCTGAATTATGTTTTCGTATTTGGTGGTTTGTGTGTGTCCCAGCTGTCGATCAGCTGTGCGCAGCGTCTCCACTGCAGCAACTCTATATCCACCAGTTGGAAATACAACTAATGTGTTGTGTTATATTAGCTGTACAATTGACCACATATGGTGTTCTTAGTTTCCATACCTCCTGTGTTTTATGAGCGACTTATCAAGTCTTAGCAAACGGCATAAAACATGATTAAACATGGTATATAAAACCATGCTCGTACAACCTATAGAAATGCAAAACCGCATCATTTATGAGAAAACATTTCATAACATTAACACAACATATTCGAGGTGGTTTTAAATAACATATCCGTATTTATTTATTTCTCCAAGTTATGTTTTTGTGTGCACTGAGGAGTCTCAGTTAGTTAGTATTTTATAAATCGCAAACATTGCGTAGAAACTGGCCTTATAAATGAGGCCCCTGGTCACAGGGATGCGTTCAAATGTAGTCAGTAATTTGAGGAACTGTCGAAATGGTGAACGCAGATAAAGTTGAGCTCGAAAATCCTCCTGCATCATTGAAGTCTCCGGTTTGGGAACATTTTGGTTTCGCAGTTACGTACAGAGATGACGGACAAAGACAGGTGGACCGAACCAAAGCTGTTTGTCGGCATTGTTCAACTAGAATTGGTTACGAAGCTGGTAATACATCAAACTTGCACACTCATTTGAAAAGGCATCACCCGAACGTGAATATCACCGGTACCAAAAGAAAAAAGACTGAAGTGCAAAACCAACTCCCACTAGCATTTAAGCCTTCAACACTCGCAAAAAGTTCAGACCGAGCCAAAGCTATTACAATCGCCAAATATCCTTATGTTGCCATGTTAGCAAAGCGCTACCTGGCTGTATCTGCTACCTCTGTCCCTAGCGAGAGGGTGTTCTCCATAGCAGGAGACATTGCTGATGCTATAAATACAGTGCTTTCATCAATAGTTTTCAACCATTATCCATTATACAGATCAAATCAAAATGACCACAACTAATTAACTTGAGAGTGGATGAAAGCTTTCAAATGAGTCAGTATTAAATAAAAGCAAAACATGTGAAATAAATAACATTGCAAAGACTGTGAATGGAGTTTACAAAAGAAAGTGGCAGGTCAGGATGAACCACAGTTTATTATAGCCATGGGCAGTGAAAATAATAATAAAATAGATGACATATTTTCGACTCTTGAGGATTTCTCCTTTTAAACCCTTATCAGCCTATAAATCTTACTAGAAAGTAACAAATAGTGTTACTGTTAAAGTGCCGGATAGAGAGCAAACTGAAACAAGAGGTTTCCGGCTCTGATCCCTTGTGTAATTGAACTGTCTCTCCAAGTGACGTCCATGCAGGACAGTCAATCTTTACCATCTCCAGGTACTGCTGGTGAGCAGAGAGGAATAGGCTTAAATTAACACTAGAACCGCCAGAGGTCGCTGTATACCTATATCCGCCAACGGGTAAAGTTTACCCGCAATTGATTTCCAAGGTACAATGTTTCATACAGAACAGTGAGTTTTGATCGCACAGGGATTAAATGTATACCAATATAATCTGTGGACTCTCAGCTTTTCATATTATATAGTTTGTACAGATAGCATGAAGTATAAAATATCGCTACAGTGCTGATTTAAATGCTTGGTGTTAGACTTGTGTTTTGTTTAGGTATATATCTCTCTCTCTCTCTCTATAACTATCTATCTGTCTATCTCTCTATATATATATATCCATCTATCTATCTCTCTATCTATAGGAACACCTGTAGACAAAAGGCGTTGCTATAGCAACACGTCATGTTTACGCGCGAAATCAATAGTGCGAGGATCGCTGCATATTCTTTGGAAGAAATATTACCCACTCTCGCTAATACACGCTTGATGTTAGGCTTGTGTTTCGTAAAGGTAAAAATGCTTCATATCGTCTGATAGCCTTCTACTCATAAACAAACAACAACATGACAATAATATAATGATGTATTTGTTATATAACTGAACAGCAGATAACACAGAACGTATACAAATAACAAAAACAATCAGAGAAGAAGAACAATAAGAACACATCGATCACAACGCTTCACAAACACTCAAACACAATTGTTGCAAACACTGAGCACCTTGGCTGTGCATTTGCCACACACAGCATCCCCACACTTGACACATTTGCAGAACGTTTTATTCTGCATGCAGTGCGCCTTCACCATGCAGGTCATTCCCCTGCGCTCTTCTGCACCAGCACCGCTGAAGGGCAGGTCCGCAAGTGGTGGCGCTTTTGATGCCATCCACTCAGCGCACAGCTCGTGTGCCAGCTGGAGCATGAAGTCTATCTCTCTATCAATATATCTATCTATCTCTCTCTCAATCTATCTATCTCTCAATCTCTCTCTCTATCTACAGCAGTAGACAAAGGCGTTGCTATAGCAACACGTCATGTTTATGTTTACGCGCAAAATCAATAGCGCGAGGATCGCTGCATTTCTATGAGGTAAATATTACCCGCTGGCGGAAATAGGTATAAATAGCAATTTTTTTGGCTATTTTTTCAATCTGACTTCATATTGACAATGTTTAACAACACCGGGTGCTACATAACACACTTTCAGGAAAAGTCACGGACTGGGAGACGTTAATATTTTTTTCAGGAAAAGTTACATACAATAAAAAAACAGCTGCGGGTAAAATTTACCCGTTGGCGGTTCTAGTGTTAAGAGGTTTTTAGGATCAATAGATTCAAACATCAAAAACGTAATTATCCCAGGGAGGAAAGCAAATTTCATCACAGCGGTTACTGACACGTTAAAAGTCATATAGTACACCGCCCTAAAGCAGGCAATTAAGAGCCCAGTATTGGCAAAACTCTTCATTAAAAAACAGTAATATAAACCACAGCAAAGTAAGGTTAATGGTCTTTTAATCAATCGAGACACTTCGACTCATGAAACAAGAGATCCCTCCTGTATCCCTTCCAACGCATGACGCTGATGAGTTCCAACAATATGATGCTGATTACTTATTTTATGTTCTTATATCATGTGGCATATATACATTTAAAGTATCAGTTATATTAAGACTACTTCACAATCAGTGATCTCAATCACAATCTCTTTTTTCATATACGTGTATAACGTCATTTGCAACAAAAGTAAATCAAAGGGATAAGATAATCATAGAGTGAGTGAGCATGTACACGTGTGTGTATGGTGTGTTTCTTGGTGTGTTTCTGTGTGTGTGCCCGCTCTGGGCTCCTGGTCTATCCCAGATAATATTTCTTCCTGCCAGCACATAGCCTGGCCAATGGAAAGATAACAAGTTCATCCTCCATCAGTCTTATTGACTAGAAATGAAGTTTGCTCTCTTGTTAATCAACCTACTTTGACACAGTTTTCTTTCTTGAAACATTTCTACCTCACCTACTTTTTTCTTATATATATTAATATATATATATTAACTGAGGTACTATTAAATGTAATGTGTAGCTTACTTTTTTCTCTGATCTGCTGCATATCTAAAATGTGTTATTCTTTTATTTTCTCCTATCATATCGATGTATTTGTTCAATTCATCAAATGAAACATGCATATGACTTACAGGGACACAATCGAGTTATGAAAATGTAACTGCATTTTATTTAGAATAAGGGCTGTCAAGCCATTAAAAAAAAAAAATCCAACCCTGCAACTCTATCAAAGGACATTATCATGACCAGCATTGATTAGAAATAACACTCCAGACGGGTTTTTTCCTACAGAGAATTTACCCAATTGTAAGCAGTATTTGTTTTAGCATTTTTCAGCTAATCCTTTTGGATGATAAATCTCTGGTAAACATACTCTATGCTAGGAAGGATTACGCAAATGAAGCCGCTGACGTCACTTCTTCTTCTTCTGCTTTGGGTTTACTGGCAGGCCGCAAACAACTTCACGGCGTGTACTGCCACCCGAAGTCCCGGAGCCCCCTGGAGTCCGGGACTTTGGGTGGCAGTAAATCGCCACCCGAAGCCCCGGGTAAATCACCAGAAGCGCAGACACCTCCTCATCACTCCACCGATCCCACGTTTTATTTTGTGTTGCCATAAGTTAGTCTCTCTCCGTTGGTGCGCTGGGCTAATGCTAATGCGAGGAAATAAAATGGCGGCTTCAAAAAAGGGGTGAAAAGGTTCCCGAAAAAAAGATCTTTTGGGTGTGAACGCAACAACCCAGGAACTATCGGAACTATTTCTGGGAAAAGTACGGAAAAAGTACTCCGGTGTGAAAGCGCCTATTAACACGTCTTTAAGCAATGCCAGAACTCATACCGTGTTCCCATCAGTGTTTACTTCCTGTCTGTCTTTTAACCTCTTTCCTTCTTTTCCACTGGTTTTCTTTTCATTACTGGAGACAGTTTAGCCATCATGAATCCAAACTTTCCTGAAAGTGAATATTCAAAAAGTATTCCATGGTGTTTTTGTGGTCCATAGACAACATTAAATCGACCAGACTTATTTCTGTATATCCTTCTGAGCAACGGCCATGTTATCCTTAGCAGCGTCTTGTTAGTGAGTATTAATAACCTCCGAAATATCCAAATTGACCAATCAGAATCAAGTATTTCACTAACTAACTTTCCCACTGTAGACTAAAACCCAATGTTATTGGGTGTTATTGAATTGTTTATTCAATGGGAAATTAGGATTACCTAAACGTGATCACAACTTAGTTTCTTACTTTCATACATTTTTGTGGTGAACACTATCTAAGAAAAAATATCATATCAATGATTTAATGTATTTGCATAATGAAATAACTTTTTTTAAATTACACAACTTTATTTGCAGTAAAAATACAGAGGAGTGAAATGTTCGACGTGGTTTGTATTTATGATACAAATAGAATTGCGCAAGTTGTGTTGATTGGTAACAGGGCCATAGCTGCCATGAGTGTCTGGGGGTCCATTGGGAGCAGAGGTCGCATTGACCCAATATTTTCCGTCTTTGACGTTTTTTTTTTAACAATGACGGAAAAATCTGAAAGCTGTCCGTCATTTTGACAGATTAGAACAAACTCAGAACAGCGCCAAAGTTTCCCCGCAGCGGGGCTCCGGTGTTCTGCCGTGTTATTATGCATGCCCTCCCAAAAGGAAAGGATATCGTTTCCAAACCTAACTTTGCCGAACAGATCATTGAAATGTCTGTGAGTACTTGCTTTACGCTGTGCACGCTCCCGCGAGGTGCAGTGGGACGCTAACAGTTCACCCCTGACTGATAGTTATCTAAATGCACTCAGATTCAAGTATATGTGATCTGCTTGCAATGCGTTTAGGGTGAAGGGTTCATTACATCAAGGCTCACAGAAAAGAGGCTTTCAAAGGCCATTGTAAAAACATTTTTTTTTTAATATGGCTTCCAAGAACAAAAATGCAGTTTAATTTAATTTGCTTGTGGGCTTTCTGACCTTTCAAGCATTGCCTCTCCAAACACGAAAGCCAAAACTCTCAGAATCAATCCACTCACAGTCTTCAGCCAATAATTCATACCTTCCTCACTCTCCTGTTCTCCCTCTGCCTCTGAAGTGGCATATCCTTCTTTGTCAATTTCGGCAACAGCCAATCAGCCCATCTAGGTCAAAGCGCCCCTGATAAATATCGCTATGTCTTAAAAAAATGCAAGTTCACTATCTCACTTATCTGTCTTTTCTCCAATTATCTCCTCAGCTTGGTGGTGGATGGCGCCGGGCCCATGAAGCACTGCTGCAAAGGGTTCTGCATCGACGTTCTCAAGCGACTGGCCAAAATAGTGGGTTTCACCTATGACCTCTACCTGGTGACCAATGGGAGGCATGGGAAGAACATAGATGGGGAGTGGAACGGCATGGTTGGAGAGGTAAAGATCTTAAATATAGTAATTATTATAAAATGAATGATGAAATATTCCAAATCAAGTTTACATTGCTCCCTATTTTAGTCATGGTTGTTCTGAAACTAAGATGTCCAGTGTAGATTTGATTAATCATAGGATTTATGCTAGCAATGAAACTGTTTAGTATTGTGCTTTTTTGAGTGATAGTAGCTAAAAAAAAACAATCAACAAATCTACAGCCTTCAAGTTAATTGTCCTTGAAATTAGCATCAACAAAACAAATAGGGAATGTCACTAGAAGTTCATTATTTCAATTAAATAGCTGTGGCTCCATCTCTACACTTAATGTTCATACTGAGAACATTGTGCCCATTTTTGTTTGTCTTAGTGAGATATTGTAGCTAATTATATGTTCCAGTACAGTAACATTATGGTTTTTTTGCAAGCTTCACATTTTTCTGAAAGAATGCAAATGTAACCCGCTCTATCACAATCAGGCAGATGTCACATCGACGGATTTATGTAAAAGAAACATGTGTTTTGGTCATTTTTAAACACAAAGCCATTGCTTTTAGAATATTCAAATATAATCGTTATATTCGGATTATACATTTGGTGTTAACGGCTGTAAAGGTATGATGACGAGCGGCGAATGGAGCAGCTTAAAGGCAGAGGCATTACAACAGGTGGTGTTTATTTTACTTGTTGCCTCGGAAAATAGTTACATCACAGAAACGCACAAAACTCACCAAATGTCCTACGCCCGACATTTCCTCATCATCATCATCATCATCATAAGAACATTATTTTCCTCAATTTTTATTATAAACAAATAAAGATGTAGGGTTCATAGCTAATCTAGAGGTGGGTCCTAGGTGGGGGGAAAAGGTGTACAGTATAAAGCATTAAGCCCCATATTAAAATGAATGATCAGCCATCTTTGAAGGCCTTTTCTCAGAAAGGTTTGTTGATGACAGTCATCATATATTGTGAAATATTTTGCTGAATATTTGGAGAACAAAACCAGTAGGGTTAATATTGGAAAGCTAATAATGTACTCTTTCCCACCATGTGTATAACTTAAAATGAGTTTAGGGGTCCATCAGACTGATTTTGATAGGGACCTTCACATATGCGTTTAAAAGCCCCAAGCCTGTTTTTCAGGTCTCAAGCTCGAAAATGACATTCTCAGAACAAATAACTATATCTTCACTTCTGAAAGAGGTAAATTAATAATCTTTTTTCTCAAAGCAATGATATACAGTGGGGCAAAAAAGTATTTAGTCAGCCACCAATTGTGCAAGTTCTCCCACTTAAAATATGAGAGAGGCCTGTAATTTTTATCCTAGGGTACACTTCAACTATGAGAGACAGAATGTGGGGAAAGAATCCAGGAAATCACATTGTAGGATTTTTAATGAATTAATTGGTAAATTCCTCGGTAAAATAAGTATTTGGTCACCTACAAACAAACAAGATTTCTGGCTCTCACAGACCTGTACCTTCTTCTTTAAGAGCCTCCTCTGTCCTCAACTCGTTAACTGTATTAATGGCACTTGTTTGAACTCGTTATCAGTATAAAAGACACCTGTCCACAACCTCAAACAGTCACACTCCAAACTCCACTATGGCCAAGACCAAAGAGCTGTCAAAGGACACCAGAAACAACATTGTAGACCTGCACCAGGCTGGGAAGACTGAATCTGCAATAGGTAAGCAGCTTGGTGTGAAGAAATCAACTGTGGGAGCAAATATTAGAAAATGGAAAACATACAAGACCACTGATAATCTCCCTCGATCTGGGGCTCCACGCAAGATCTCACCCCGTGGGGTCAAAATGATCACAAGAACGGTGAGCAAAAATCCCAGAACCACACAGGGGGACCTAGTCAATGACCTGCAGAGAGCTGGGACCAAAAGTAACAAAGGCTACCATCAGTAACACACTACGCCGCCAGGGACTCAAATCCTGCAGTGCCAGATGTGTCCCCCTGCTTAAGCCAGTACATGTCCAGGCCCGTCTGAAGTTTGCTAGAGAGCATTTAGATGATCTAGAAGAGGATTGGGGAGAATGTCATATGATCAGGTGAAACCAAAATAGAACTTTTTGGCAAAAACTCAACTAGACGTGTTTGGAGGAGAAAGAATGCTGAGTTGCATCCAAAGAACACCATGCCTACTGTGAAACATGGGGGTGGAAACGTCATGCTTTGGGGCTGTTTTTCTGCAAAGGGACCAGGACGACTGATCCGTGTAAAGGAAAGAATGATTGGGGCCATGTATCGTGAGATTTTGAGTGACAACCTCCTTCCATCAGCAAGGACATTGAAGATGAAACGTGGCTGGGTCTTTCAGCATGACAATGATCCCACACACACCGCCCGGGCAATGAAGGAGTGGCTTCGTAAGAAGCATTTCAAGGTCCTGGAGTGGCCTAGCCAGTCTTCAGATCTCAACCCCATAGAAAATCTTTGGAGGGAGTTGAAAGTCCATGTTGCCCAGCGACAGCCCCAAAACATCACTGCACTAGAGGAGATCTGCATGGAGGAATGGGCCAAAATACCTGCAACAGTGTGTGAAAACCTTGTGAAGACTTACAGAAAACATTTGACCTCTGTCATTGCCAACAAAGGGTATATAACAAAGTATTGAGATGCACTTTTGTTATTGACCAAATACTTATTTTCCACCATAATTTGCAAATAAATTCTTTAAAAATCAGACAATGTGATTTTCTGGATTTTTTTCTTCTCATTTGTCTCTCATTGTTGAGGTATACCTAGGATGAAAATTACAGGTCTCTCTCATATTTTTAATTGGGAGAACTTGCACAATTGGTGGCTGACTAAATACTTTTTTGCCCCACTGTATAAAATGGACTTAGTGTCCGTGACGTCACCCATAGGATTCTGCAGAGTTGCCGAGAAGACCTTAGTAGGCGGAGTCGTAACGGCTTGACTGTGACGTCAGAGTCTAATCCCGCCTGCTCCAAATAAGGACAAAGAGGCGGAGCCGAGGCGGGACATGCTGCCTCCGAACTGGAAGTAAACAGAGCTAGCTCAGGCTAAGAAGCTAAGCTAACATGAAATACATGCATACCAGGGTTGCCAACTCTCACGCATCTGGCGTGTGACACACGCTTTCACTCTCAATCTCACGCTCTCACGCTGCGCAAACTATTCTCACGCCAAAAACAAGAATACCGAAGACTAGAAACGGTTTTGAAAACTTTTGTCAGGTAGTGATCGTCTTCTCAAAAGAACATCTTTGATAATGTCTTCTGGCCAATCAGAATCAAGATAACGGCGTGGTGTTGTTGCAGGAAGTCCCGACGGAGAATACTTTTGCTGTAGTACATCTCTATATACATCGATACAACATTACGTGTTGATAGAAATCAACACGTAATGAAATAAGAGCCCACGGTTTGATGATTGATAGGTGTGTGGGCTGTCTTTCATTTTGACACACAGAACAATGGGGGCTATCCACCCTTATCCACAATGTAAAGTCATTCACACAGCCTCTTCTCTCTGTGAGGAGCAGCAGGTTCAGCTTTCAGAACAAAGTAACCCAAAAAACTACAGGCATTCATTTTTTTAAATATGTCGTGGAGTAATAGATTTATTTATTTTTCTTCTCAAGAGAACCAGAATGTGTATTTTATGTTAGTATTTCAAAAGATCTCCTGGGGGAGAATCCCCCCAGACCCCCCTGCAGGGGTTGGCTTTCAGCATGTCAACTCTTTCACCTGTGGGGAAGTTGCAGGATTGGCTCCAGGTCGCCCTTTTTACTACAAGACAAATGTGCCTTTTTATTTCATACCAATTGGATTGAGACAGGGAAATAATCTAAACCTCACACGTGGCGTTTACTGTCAAGGGGAGCGTGTATGTAATTACATTGCAAAAACTGACTTGAGCCCCACCATTGTATGGGTTATCCCTACCATAGATTACCCAACACAAATACTCTCTCGGAACAGCCGACCCGTATTGCGCATGCGCAGATCTAAGATCCAGTAGAAATGATAAAAAAGTAAAAGTCTGCTGCTTATTGTTCTACTAGGGCCAAAATAGAGTCAAAGAGTATATGAGAGTGAGAGTGTGTTAATTAATATATTTGGCACTTTGGAATAAGTCTGTAGTGTTTGTGTGTGTGTGTTTCATAGGCCTCTCACGATAATTAATTTTGTTGGATACATTTTCCCTGAAATGATTGCGATAATATTGTCGGCACCGTTGTATGACCATTTTAGACCACTGACATAATGATAATATATAATAATAATTCAAGTACATCATTTTCAAACTGCTAGTCAAATCCTCATGTAAATGGCAATTTATCGAGTTCATTTTTATTTATCGTACGATAAGTCAATTAATTGCTTATCGCGACAGGCACACAATAAAACAGTGGAATCAAACATGTGTTTGACTTTCATTAGTGAATGAAACTGTGTGTCCTTTATAGTCTGTGTCCAATATTGTGTATTTGTATATATTGTATATATATCCTATATGCTCTGGTCCCGCTGCTGACACGATAGCAGTCATTTCGTACGCATGTGTAATTAAACCCATGATATCAAAATCTCACTCCAGCCAGGTACCCAAAGTTGGCAACCCTGTCATACCAAGTTACTGCTAACAGTGTAGTTCCCCTATACAAACGTTACATTCATAATCAAATGAGACAATCTGCAAGAGAATTAGCTATATTTTGTTATTCTTAATGCTTGTCATTCACACGTTGAGAAAAGACGGACTCCACCGCCCGGACCTAACGGAGCCGCAGTGGGCTAGCTCCAGGACGCCGGCTGGAGCTAGCCCCCTGCGGCTCCGTTAGCTCAGGCGGCCACCACTGGGATAATTGGGTCCCCTATTAACATTTGCTCCCGTTTAGCATTATGGGCGTCATAGCCATAGACTATAAAAGTCTTACCCAAGGCTGAATCATAAACTAAAATGTATATGTATGTATAAAGGGTTACGTCCTTAGCTGGCTAATAAGTAGCAAGCTAAGCTACCAAGCACACAAAACACCTGCGAACGGGGTTAACATGTATAATATTATAATTTTAGACTTCTTGGAAGTTCTGTTAGTACATTCAAGCGCACAGCACAACATTTTAATTGTCTGGTATTTGTAACAATATTCCCTAAAAGGCACAATCACCACGAACACCGCTAAGGGTCAAGTACAGTAATTACAAACTAACTAACGTTGTAGCCATCTATGGTTGTAGCCTAGCAGAGTGGACAAGTTGCTGTTAGCTGACAGTGAGGCATGTACATGTCCATCAAAGTGACCACGCCCTAATTTATGCAAAAGCTTTAAGGCTTAATATTAATTACACAGATGAGTTGAGAAAAAATTCACCCCCCACACAGTAGTCATGAAGGGGGAATCTAGCTATACAGAGAATATGGTTTTTTGAACCACGATGTAAACATGTTTATTTCTGCTGTAAAGTTGGGCATTTTAACATGGGGGTCTATGGAAATTGCTCCCTTCTGCAGCCTGCTCCTACTGGCCACTAGATGAACTGCAGTGTGTGGCACTTCCGTATTGGCGTCCCGGCTCTTCCTCAGAGTTTGCCGCTTGGATATAGTGGTACTGCAATCAAAACACAAATGTTAAGACCAGATAATTAGCTTCTATGGAATAGAACAGCCCGCATAGAACCGTAGGCCATGGTCACAGTAGTAACCATGGCCAGTACTTACATGGCATAGGACCGTAGTTACAGTAGTAACTATGACCAGTACTTACCTCCATACTAAATTGAATGAGAGACGCAGCTAAAGCTGGGACTCAAATGCTAATGATAGCTCGGGCACAACGCTACAAGCAGAACTTTCAAAAGAGCATAATAAGGGCAACTTTATGAGAGAGGAAGCGTGAACACTATCGTCACCAGAAAGTCTAAGCAAAACAATACATAAAACAGCAATCAGGACAACTTAGCTGGGAGAGGGTGCGGGGACACAGCCATCACCAGCAACAAGTTGACACAAACCTGTCCGTCGAGGCTCTGCACAGCGCACAGCCGGCCACAGCTCCTGGAGGACGCGCAACCCGTAGCTCCGACTGTCAGTCACGAAGCTGCACGCGGCCAGCTGCTTGCAGAGAAATCCCTCAGATCAAACCTGAACGCTGTAGGCTACAAGAATGTAGCCGTGGTACTCTCGCAAAGCGAGAAGATGAAAAGGAACCGATCCACTAATGACGCCGGCCTATGTAGCCGTAGTCACGTGGGTCACAGGTGACTTTGTTGTTATTAGGTACTCGAATTGCGCATGCGTGCGATGGACATATCCAGTGCTAAAAGCACCGCCTCTGGCGGTCAGTAGGGACGAAATAAAACTAGACTTATTGCCATAAATATTACGATGGATTATCAGTAATCATTTCAAAGTGACACAGATAAATTTGATTAACCTTCAGCAGCGTTTATATGCGTTTTAATGCCATTGAACACAACTTTTGATCAGAAAACAGCAAAGGTAAGACATATTTGCCGTTTTGGCCCAGTAAAGTGAAGGTTAACACTTTACAATAAGGTACACAATATTTGCTTAGTTACTGAGTAGTGAATAAGAACGACTAGATAGTTAATGGTTAGTTAATGAGGAGTTCTTGAGTGACTGTGATTGAAGACTGATGGTTAGTTACTGGTAAACAGACTGGGGGGGTACTGTATTAATTAATGATTCGTTAATGGTTGGTTAATGAGGAGTTTCTGAGTGACTACGATTGAAGAACTGATGGTTAGTTACTGGTAAACAGACTGGGGGGTACTGTATTAATGAATGATTTGTTCATGGTTAGTTAATGAGTTACTTTGATTGAAGAACTGATGGATTGTTACTAGTAAACAGGCTGGGGGGTACTGTATTTTAATCATTTGTTAATGGTTAGTTAATGAGGAGTTCCTGGGTGACTTTGATTGAAACAATGGTCCGCTGCAGCAGGGCACTTTTAAACCGGCCATCTTCGTCTGGCTTGGGTCCCACACTGGATCGACTGTTGGATGTGGATCCGACTCACGTGTTACTGCTTAAGTCATCCTTACTCACCTTACCATTACTTAGGCAGTTGGGGTATGGTAAACTTAAGTAACGCATACAAAAATAGTAGTTACCCATTACCTAATGATTACCTTACGTTACTTAAGCAGTTTGTGTCCCCTCAAGTAAAGTAATGAATCAAAAACAGCAGTTACCCATTACCTAATGATTACCTTACGTTACTTAAGCAGTTTGTGTCCCCTCAAGTAAAGTAATGAATCAAAAACAGTAGTTACCCATTAACTCATAATTTCTTCACCATTATCTTATCATTAGTTAAGCATTTTAACAAACAAAAACTGTTGATGACAATGAAGGATCTACAGCCACTCAAGTTTACATTTTAATTGAAACAACTTTTTAAACGTTTTGAAAACATATATGATTATATACTGTTTACATGTGGAACATTACAAAAAATGAAAATAAAAACGACCTTTTATAAAATAAAACAAAACCCAAAGCTGCACTCTTCTGCACTTTAATCATGGGCAAATAACAAAACAGCTGGACAAGAGAGCATCAATGTGTTAACAGGTCACAACTGCAGGTGACTTGTTATCAATAGATTATGTGGAAGAATGGACAGCGAAGCATCTCATATGTCATCTTGCATTTATTCTGAGGACAACAAACACACAATGTCCTTTAACATCCACGTTGCACGTCACATCACCACGTCGCACCGGAGTATAAGTCGCACTTGTCAAAATATGTGTCGAGAAAAATAACATAAGTTGCTTCGGTGTAGGCTAAAAGTCGCATTTATCCACTGAAGTCTTCATCCTCTGTGTTGCTGTGAAGGTCTCACTCTCACTGAGCAAGCTATCCATCCAGTTGAACACTTTCCAGCACAGATGTCAGCTTTACTGAAGTTTAATCAATGGTGAAACTGTAAACACAATACAGACATGGCACACTGTTATTAACTTTCCGACTGACTGAGCTGAATAAACAAAATAATCAACACAATGAGCTACGGCACATAATACTGATACACTAATTAGCCTAGCCGCTAATTAGCTTAGCCACTCGGAATTATCACTGTATTTATAGTCGCTGTTAAACACTTCCGCCAACTCCGGTGTCGATGAAGCAGCATGTCCTGCTCCGGGCTGTGCTCAGACTCTCCCTCAGGATCAGCTCCGATTAAACCTTTCTGAATCCCGATGGTCGTCACTGAAGCCCATGCTATGTCGATTCATCGCACAACATCCTGGAAAGTTACGTGACATTTTTCTTCTTGGATGGTACAGCAGTTTTTAGTTGTCACGATTGTTTATTGGGCCATATATTGGCCGGAGTTTGAACGGTGCAGTCAGACGAAATTCAATAAATAAATCGCTTCGGAATATAGTCGCAGGCAGTGTTGGGACTAACGCGTTACTGTAACGCAACTACCTTTTGCGGTAACAAATAATGTTTTCATTCCTATGAGAGTTGCTCAATGGCGCATGATGACAAAATGGCCCAACTTTTGAGAGAGCGAAACGTCACAGATTACCGGGCATGCCTGAGAAGTACCCGTATGTGCACTCATAGAGCATGCACAACTTTGACCACGCCGCCCAAAAGGCTCGTTCACATTAAGCACATGAATTTGCGTACACGTAACAGCACCGCACGTTCATGACAGCATGGTACTGGATTTATATTAACGAGGCGGTAGGTAGTTAGCAGCTAGCGGCTAGCTAGTACATTTTGCTAAGTTACACATCAATCGTTATGTACTTTTATATTACGCTGACATCAGGATCTAGTGATATCCAAGCAACAGAGCTTCATTTAGCATGATACTTGTGTGGGTTGTACATGAAACCACTTGGTAATATATAAAAATGTATATGTTGAAGCCTGTTATGATCAATTGTGAGTTAAAACTTTATCTAAAAAGTAAAGCTGATGATGGATTACTGTGGTGGAGTTAAAATAACAATAGCCTATTATTTTTGAAATGTGATGGAGTAAAAGGATAGTAACTGTGATTATTCATGTTAAGTAGCCCACAAGTAACTAAAACAATTGCAAGTGCAATAAGAAGCTACAGGAACGTTAATCTACGTCGGTAATATTAACTTTATTTAATACAACATTTACGGTACAAGATTTACATCATACAGCCCATGTAGTATAATATTTTACAAATGATGAATTACAGCAAACATGTGCAATATATCCATTATTATAGCTCCGTGGGCTGGCAGTAAGGCGATATGGTCCGTTGTTAGTGTGCATCCATGGGTAAAGAGAAACTCATGTAGTACTTAACACGTAACATGAACGTGCCGGGCGGCGCGGTCCCATGGGTTAGATGCGCGTTCATAATGCAGAGGGAAATAACTCTCAGAATAACGTTATTAGCACATTTGTACAACTTGAGGAACGAATGTTTTTAATAAGGGCTATACAAATGTTCATACTGGGTAGTTTATTTAGTTTAAAAAAAATTATCCAACGAGTTACAGACCACTCTTTCCCAATGTAAGTCAATGGGAAAAAGTGTTTCCGGGCCCAGCAACCCAAAGGAAGTGTAGTACCGCCGTTTGACCAGCACGAATATTCTCATCAGACTCCGGCGCACTTCCTGGGGGCTTGTCTTAGGCAGGTCGTAGGCAGGAAGCTGTAAACTGGAGTCTGAAATGAGGTGCTACATCTGTAAAACCAAAGTTCAAGACTCGGTTTAAAGAGGTTCTAATAAGGATCTGGTTAATTTCACGGTACTGTTAGGACTCTAGTGAACAATTTTTTTTTAGACATTAAGAGACCACACAAGTATGTCCTTGTGAAGACATGTATGTTTACACAGTGACATTGCGGGAACTCACAAACAATGTCCTTACAAGCAACAAAACCGGTGTATGTTTGTGTTTGAAGAGGCTTTGCATCTTGTTTTTTCACAAATCCCAGCATATCTGGCACCATCAGGGAAATCCAATGGAAGATTGTCTGTATGCAAATGCCATCTAAATATATGACAGCACAACTTTAAAAGGACAAAATAATAAAGGCCAGATTTGCTGTGTTATTCCTGCAAACCCATCCAGTAACATCCTTGGTTGATGCAAACAGATTTGTTTACACATATAGTTTCACTGTGACATTGTAAACTGTCTCTTTGGTCTCAATACAGCTCCGAAAAAAACGGAGCTTAGTTAACATGAATAGACTGTCATTAGGCAACACAACCAATGCAAAGACACACTGCACTGCTGCATTCAACAACCCAATGACCCACAGCTGTGCAGGAAAAGAGGAATAAAACAAACTATCATCTTCACTACAGCCTGTCCTCCTACAAAAAACGAATAGGTCGATTTTTCAGCCGCTTATTACGACCCATAGTCACGTTTTAAAGTGTAGAGGTCGTGTAAGAAACAACATGCTCCCGTTGATTGCAAACGCTCCGGAGGGTCGTTTATTCACAAATAACCCTCTCTGGAAAATCCTAAATTGTGGAATAGATTGGCCATTAAAATGCTTTTTGATTAGATTTCTAGCAAGAAGTGTATATTGTACTTTTAAAATCTACATCCAGTGGATGTGTAGGATCTACAGTTTGTTAGATATTACGAAGATTATTTGAGGTCTCGCCAGGAGAACGTGTGTACTAGGTATTTCCGCAGCGTCCATGTAAGTTGGCCGTCAAACCCTCACGGGGGGTTGAAACAGTATTTCCGGTCTCGAAGTTTTCATAATAAAACCGGAAGTATTCCCCCACTGTCAAATTATTACACAGTGATATCTGCATTACTCATCCACTAAAAAACATCAGTTTATCCTTGTTAATTACACAACATTGATTGGTTTAAATTGTGTACAATGCTTTTGTGTTTTTAACATTCGATTCGGAGAAACAATTAGTTTTTTCGGGAGTTTAGGATGGCCGAAAGACACTACCACTACCCATAATCCTCAGCTATCGTTTGGGACTACAACATCCGCTTTGCTTGACAACCCCTGTGATTAGTCCTCAAGCTCTGTGATTAGATGTTGGAGTGGCAGTGCGCCAAGGTTACGCCGAGCTCTTTGGAAATGGAATGAATCTACGGCACCACTATCCAAAACTATCCAGCCCAGCCGCCCCCGCCCCCCCCCTCCCAGAAATCACATGCTGGCTATTGTGTTTTCGCAACATGTTCTATGGCACGTCTCTACTGGGAATTGTAGTTTAAAAGACGTTTTCGTATTTCCCATAATTAGATGTTGCCAGTATTAAACTGTGTACACCCCTGGAGGTTTAGGGGATACGCAACACTGTGGTGTTATCAAATTTAATACATATAATTCATAAATGGGTGAAAATCACTTTGTGTCCATAATGGGTGGCATTAATATACCCACATGACAGCTAAGGTCAGAAGAGTTTTATTTAACACGCTGGTCTTATGTCTGACCCCCTCCTGTTGTTCATTGATAAGCCTGAAACATGCACTTGTCAAGGTTAAGAGGCACATTTTTGCAAATATGGCAGAAGCCATCGATCATCTAAGATAAGATAAGATATACTTTATTGATCCCAAGTTGGGAAATGTTTTTGTTACAGCCAGATACTACTTTGTTCTACTCCACTACAATTCAGAGGTTAACCTGGTATTTTTACTCCACTACATTTATTTTAGTTACTTTGCAGATTCTGATAATGATGTGAAACATAAAACAACCCTTAAATCAGACTTTAGTTACAGCTGAGTCAAATTCCAGGTAAGGTGATTGTCAAGTACCAAAATAAACTATGCAATATATTAGACGTTAAGTACTTTGTCAGGCTTAATATTTATCTGTAGATACCCCCAACAGTTGTTTTCTTATTCAAAAGAAGACCTTAACTAAAGTATTCTTTTAATGTTTGAATAAAGCCTTATTAGTTTGTCTGTTTTACACATCCTCCTATTAATATATTTGGACATCCTCCTCTAGCTGTTTTATTGTAGAGATCACTACAGTATCTTCTTGATATTTTCTATTCTATATTTATATCATTGACCTTCTACTTTCCCCCTATTTTGTATGTAGGCTACTCTTAATATTTAAATGTTTTCATCAAATATAACATATTCCACAAACAAACTTTCTGATTCCATAGATGTGTCTCCCATCACCCCAAAACCCCCTGACTATTCTATCAACTCAGTTGAAAATCAGTAATATCTTTAAAAACTACAAGTCCTTTTCTATCAGCTGTGCACCGTTATGGTGTAAATACAGCCTATTTACCAATTGGATCAAATATAAAAGTCAGCCGAATTAGTGTTGATACTGCAAGGAGACATATTGTGTGAAGAGAAATTGAAGATGTTGTTTAATTGCTGATATATCTATGATCCACGTCACGTATTCAGTTTCGGCGGCATTTCTTCCAGTTTGTCCAAAGGTCTTCTAATCAGGGCTCTATAAATAGAGAACTACTGCAGATGTGTAATATTTAATGCAGCCAAACCATGTATTACAATGCCCTTATGTGTTGACTTTCAAAGAAAAAAGCAAGAACACTCGGAATAAAGCCTTATTTTTTTTTAAATGTATTCGGATTTCACATTGCATAAACACCATATCCCAACGTGCATTGCGGCTAAAACATCCAATCACCGAGCTTCAACGATAGCTGAAGATTATGGGTAGTTCGATGATCAAAACCTCTGAAAAAATAAATGTGTCTCTCAGAATCTAAATGGAAAAAACCTATGAGAAAAAACACAAAAAGCAGTGTAAATAAATATCACAGAGATTAACCATAGTGGCTCTTAGCAGATGTTGGTGTTGTGAAGTAGAGGATGACGGTTTATTTGCACTTTTATGGCCTAGCAAAAGCGCTAACCAAAGTCAAGCTGGTGCTTTTTTGCATAAATCCAGGTTGGGTTCAAATGTTTAGATACAAAAGACTATTATTTTAAGGGCATTTCTGTGAAAATCAATTAATCATGTTGCAGGTCTTAAGAAATAATTAACTAATAAATACATAATAAAGTTTTTCTTCAAATTGAGTTGAAGCAAAGGTTATACATTTGTAACCACACTGAGCCCAATTATAACCTAGTGACAGTGACATTTTTTCACCTGCAAATTAGCAAATGTGTGCTAAACACAAAGCTGATCAGACGTGAAATGTATCAAAGCAGTCTGTTCTCAAGCCATGGTTTTCCAAAGCCCTGAGCATCTGTCTTTTTGTGTTTCTTTCTAACTACTGTAGGTTGGCTGGTGGGAAAATGGGCACCTGCGTCTGCGTTACCATCCCTGGTCTCGTTACGGCTCCTTCCTGAAGCCTCTGGACGACTCCCAGCACCTCCGAGTGGTTACCCTGGAGGAGAGGCCATTTGTCATCGTGGAGCCGGCTGACCCTGGCACCAGCTCCTGCATCCGAGACTCTGTACCCTGTCGAATGCCTGTTAATGCCAGGTAACGAAACACAGCATTTAAATACACCGTGATGCTATCAGGTTAAGAGTGAAACATATCCTATTGAATAGAAAGCTACAGTATGTATGAGTATGAGCTCCCCATTGACATCAGGACAGCAGAAGCCTGCACATATTCCGGCGCAGACTGAAAACTCATCTCTTTCGACTCCACCTCGAGCGATTAGAATTACTAACAAAGAACTGCTAACAGGCCGGCCCCCTGGCATAGGCAGTATAGGCGAATGCTAAGGGCGTCAACCCATCGGGGGCGCCAACAATTGAAAAAATAAAATAAATTAGAAATAATTTTTTTTTTTTTATTTCATGACAAAACAATTCCCGATTTTGAATCAACAAAGTAAATCTTATTATCTTATACTAACAGAACTACGCCTATATTGCGTACAGCAGAGAATAGATGAAAAACAGGTATAAAATACTATATGACAGTACAAAAAAGTTGTTATTAATAAACAGAATACAGTTTGAAAGGGGAGTGATTTGTAAAAAGAAAAAGAAAATCTGCTTTCAGTTCTGTTTCATTTGGGTGTTGAGAGATGTATCCATAGACCTCTTCATGTTGCTCTCAAAGTGCACCAGATTGATGCTTTTAACTTCATTAAACAAAAATAATCTTCCCGGGGGAGCAAGCCCCCCTTGAGGAGGTTAGGTCCACCCCCCCACTTAAATCATGTTCAAGCTAAATATTGCCCAGGGCAGCAAATTGGTCAGGGCTTTTGGTCAGGGCTTTTCATTGTAAGCAAAGTCTGCAAGATTAAGTTCTCAATGGTTGTTCTGTACATTTGAATTATGTGAATAAGCTAAAAGTTTTACAAATAAAATAACTAAATCATTTGTAAGTATAAAGCAGATACCTGTATATAATATAATACAGAAAACATACCCTCACTCAGGTGTAATATGGTAGTTTTAAAGGCCCCATGTCATGACCATTTCTACTGATCATAATTTTATATATATATAGAATACTATAATAGATTTAAATTGTGCAATTTTCCAAAATCAAATGGTTTCTCATACAGCATCTCTATATGTGTATTCACTGAATTTCACTCTCTGTCCTAAACGGCTTGTTGGAGCTCCTGAACCCCCCTCCCTGTGAGCCCAGTGTGCTCTGAATGGTCGGGACATTGTGAGGCTCGCTGCTGCAGTGTGAGTTCGCTGGCGGTGTGGTTTTCCGGGTCGGCGATACAGCGATACACAGCGAAACTCATCCTGAGCACTAGGGGTGTAACGGTATACGTATTCGTACTGAAATTATTTGGTATGGACCCTTCGGTTCGGTACACGTGTGTACCGAAGTGTACCGATGAGAGCTGGGGCCTCATTTATAACGCCGTGCATAGGATTCACGTGGGAAGGTTGCTTACGTAGTAGAAATCCAACAGAAATGTTCCGACATTTTTCGATTCACCAAACATTGCGTACCGGCGAGGAAAGTGCGTACAGCACTTCCTACGCCGGTTTCCCTTTATAACTCACAATCGACTCGAAATGCGGTGCAGCTTTTGCGGGCTTCACGTAACGCCCATATTTGCCTATAAATAGTCAAAGAAACGCCCATTCATTCATTCATTTTAACTGACTTCATGAAGAAGATAGCAGGAAATGACGACAGAAGAAGCTAAAAAAGACATCTCACACCGTGTCAGATTTGGTTATTTTGGGGAGGTCGAGATCAATCATATTGTTTGGTGGATGCCGTTTGAACCAGAGTAGCAGCATGGAGGTCGGATCGTCACCAAAATAAATAAGTGGTCCGAAAAAGGTTAATGACAAAAAAAAATACACATAGCCTTCCTCAGGCAGTGTGTTTGTACCGGGGACAGGAGACACCCCCTTGATGAGAGACTGTAAGAAATGATCGGGGAATCCCTCCGGAGTGGAGTCATGACGACTGGATCTGAATTATGTTTTCGTATTTGGTGGTTTGTGTGTGTCCCAGCTGTCGATCAGCTGTGCGCAGCGTCTCCACTGCAGCAACTCTATATCCACCAGTTGGAAATACAACTAATGTGTTGTGTTATATTAGCTGTACAATTGACCACATATGGTGTTCTTAGTTTCCATACCTCCTGTGTTTTATGAGCGACTTATCAAGTCTTAGCAAACGGCATAAAACATGATTAAACATGGTATATAAAACCATGCTCGTACAACCTATAGAAATGCAAAACCGCATCATTTATGAGAAAACATTTCATAACATTAACACAACATATTCGAGGTGGTTTTAAATAACATATCCGTATTTATTTATTTCTCCAAGTTATGTTTTTGTGTGCACTGAGGAGTCTCAGTTAGTTAGTATTTTATAAATCGCAAACATTGCGTAGAAACTGGCCTTATAAATGAGGCCCCTGGTCACAGGATGCGTTCAAATGTAGTCAGTAATTTGAGGAACTGTCGAAATGGTGAACGCAGATAAAGTTGAGCTCGAAAATCCTCCTGCATCATTGAAGTCTCCGGTTTGGGAACATTTTGGTTTCGCAGTTACGTACAGAGATGACGGACAAAGACAGGTGGACCGAACCAAAGCTGTTTGTCGGCATTGTTCAACTAGAATTGGTTACGAAGCTGGTAATACATCAAACTTGCACACTCATTTGAAAAGGCATCACCCGAACGTGAATATCACCGGTACCAAAGAAAAAAGACTGAAGTGCAAAACCAACTCCCACTAGCATTTAAGCCTTCAACACTCGCAAAAAGTTCAGACCGAGCCAAAGCTATTACAATCGCCAAATATCCTTATGTTGCCATGTTAGCAAAGCGCTACCTGGCTGTATCTGCTACCTCTGTCCCTAGCGAGAGGGTGTTCTCCATAGCAGGAGACATTGCTGATGCTATAAATACAGTGCTTTCATCAATAGTTTTCAACCATTATCCATTATACAGATCAAATCAAAATGACCACAACTAATTAACTTGAGAGTGGATGAAAGCTTTCAAATGAGTCAGTATTAAATAAAAGCAAAACATGTGAAATAAATAACATTGCAAAGACTGTGAATGGAGTTTACAAAAGAAAGTGGCAGGTCAGGATGAACCACAGTTTATTATAGCCATGGGCAGTGAAAATAATAATAAAATAGATGACATATTTTCGACTCTTGAGGATTTCTCCTTTTAAACCCTTATCAGCCTATAAATCTTACTAGAAAGTAACAAATAGTGTTACTGTTAAAGTGCCGGATAGAGAGCAAACTGAAACAAGAGGTTTCCGGCTCTGATCCCTTGTGTAATTGAACTGTCTCTCCAAGTGACGTCCATGCAGGACAGTCAATCTTTACCATCTCCAGGTACTGCTGGTGAGCAGAGAGGAATAGGCTTAAATTAACACTAGAACCGCCAGAGGTCGCTGTATACCTATATCCGCCAACGGGTAAAGTTTACCCGCAATTGATTTCCAAGGTACAATGTTTCATACAGAACAGTGAGTTTTGATCGCACAGGGATTAAATGTATACCAATATAATCTGTGGACTCTCAGCTTTTCATATTATATAGTTTGTACAGATAGCATGAAGTATAAAATATCGCTACAGTGCTGATTTAAATGCTTGGTGTTAGACTTGTGTTTTGTTTAGGTATATATCTCTCTCTCTCTCTCTATAACTATCTATCTGTCTATCTCTCTATATATATATATCCATCTATCTATCTCTCTATCTATAGGAACACCTGTAGACAAAAGGCGTTGCTATAGCAACACGTCATGTTTACGCGCGAAATCAATAGTGCGAGGATCGCTGCATATTCTTTGGAAGAAATATTACCCACTCTCGCTAATACACGCTTGATGTTAGGCTTGTGTTTCGTAAAGGTAAAAATGCTTCATATCGTCTGATAGCCTTCTACTCATAAACAAACAACAACATGACAATAATATAATGATGTATTTGTTATATAACTGAACAGCAGATAACACAGAACGTATACAAATAACAAAAACAATCAGAGAAGAAGAACAATAAGAACACATCGATCACAACGCTTCACAAACACTCAAACACAATTGTTGCAAACACTGAGCACCTTGGCTGTGCATTTGCCACACACAGCATCCCCACACTTGACACATTTGCAGAACGTTTTATTCTGCATGCAGTGCGCCTTCACCATGCAGGTCATTCCCCTGCGCTCTTCTGCACCAGCACCGCTGAAGGGCAGGTCCGCAAGTGGTGGCGCTTTTGATGCCATCCACTCAGCGCACAGCTCGTGTGCCAGCTGGAGCATGAAGTCTATCTCTCTATCAATATATCTATCTATCTCTCTCTCAATCTATCTATCTCTCAATCTCTCTCTCTATCTACAGCAGTAGACAAAAGGCGTTGCTATAGCAACACGTCATGTTTATGTTTACGCGCAAAATCAATAGCGCGAGGATCGCTGCATTTCTATGAGGTAAATATTACCCGCTGGCGGAAATAGGTATAAATAGCAATTTTTTTGGCTATTTTTTCAATCTGACTTCATATTGACAATGTTTAACAACACCGGGTGCTACATAACACACTTTCAGGAAAAGTCACGGACTGGGAGACGTTAATATTTTTTTCAGGAAAAGTTACATACAATAAAAAAACAGCTGCGGGTAAAATTTACCCGTTGGCGGTTCTAGTGTTAAGAGGTTTTTAGGATCAATAGATTCAAACATCAAAAACGTAATTATCCCAGGGAGGAAAGCAAATTTCATCACAGCGGTTACTGACACGTTAAAAGTCATATAGTACACCGCCCTAAAGCAGGCAATTAAGAGCCCAGTATTGGCAAAACTCTTCATTAAAAAACAGTAATATAAACCACAGCAAAGTAAGGTTAATGGTCTTTTAATCAATCGAGACACTTCGACTCATGAAACAAGAGATCCCTCCTGTATCCCTTCCAACGCATGACGCTGATGAGTTCCAACAATATGATGCTGATTACTTATTTTATGTTCTTATATCATGTGGCATATATACATTTAAAGTATCAGTTATATTAAGACTACTTCACAATCAGTGATCTCAATCACAATCTCTTTTTTCATATACGTGTATAACGTCATTTGCAACAAAAGTAAATCAAAGGGATAAGATAATCATAGAGTGAGTGAGCATGTACAGTGTGTGTATGGTGTGTTTCTTGTGTGTGTTTCTGTGTGTGTGCCCGCTCTGGGCTCCTGGTCTATCCCAGATAATATTTCTTCCTGCCAGCACATAGCCTGGCCAATGGAAAGATAACAAGTTCATCCTCCATCAGTCTTATTGACTAGAAATGAAGTTTGCTCTCTTGTTAATCAACCTACTTTGACACAGTTTTCTTTCTTGAAACATTTCTACCTCACCTACTTTTTTCTTATATATATTAATATATATATTAACTGAGGTACTATTAAATGTAATGTGTAGCTTACTTTTTTCTCTGATCTGCTGCATATCTAAATGTGTTATTCTTTTATTTTCTCCTATCATATCGATGTATTTGTTCATTCATCAAATGAAACATGCATATGACTTACAGGGACACAATCGAGTTATGAAAATGTAACTGCATTTTATTTAGAATAAGGGCTGTCAAGCCATTAAAAAAAAAAAATCCAACCCTGCAACTCTATCAAAGGACATTATCATGACCAGCATTGATTAGAAATAACACTCCAGACGGGTTTTTTCCTACAGAGAATTTACCCAATTGTAAGCAGTATTTGTTTTAGCATTTTTCAGCTAATCCTTTTGGATGATAAATCTCTGGTAAACATACTCTATGCTAGGAAGGATTACGCAAATGAAGCCGCTGACGTCACTTCTTCTTCTTCTGCTTTGGGTTTACTGGCAGGCCGCAAACAACTTCACGGCGTGTACTGCCACCCGAAGTCCCGGAGCCCCCTGGAGTCCGGGACTTTGGGTGGCAGTAAATCGCCACCCGAAGCCCCGGGTAAATCACCAGAAGCGCAGACACCTCCTCATCACTCCACCGATCCCACGTTTTATTTTGTGTTGCCATAAGTTAGTCTCTCTCCGTTGGTGCGCTGGGCTAATGCTAATGCGAGGAAATAAAATGGCGGCTTCAAAAAAGGGGTGAAAAGGTTCCCGAAAAAAAAGATCTTTTGGGTGTGAACGCAACAACCCAGGAACTATCGGAACTATTTCTGGGAAAAGTACGGAAAAAGTACTCCGGTGTGAAAGCGCCTATTAACACGTCTTTAAGCAATGCCAGAACTCATACCGTGTTCCCATCAGTGTTTACTTCCTGTCTGTCTTTTAACCTCTTTCCTTCTTTTCCACTGGTTTTCTTTTCATTACTGGAGACAGTTTAGCCATCATGAATCCAAACTTTCCTGAAAGTGAATATTCAAAAAGTATTCCATGGTGTTTTTGTGGTCCATAGACAACATTAAATCGACCAGACTTATTTCTGTATATCCTTCTGAGCAACGGCCATGTTATCCTTAGCAGCGTCTTGTTAGTGAGTATTAATAACCTCCGAAATATCCAAATTGACCAATCAGAATCAAGTATTTCACTAACTAACTTTCCCACTGTAGACTAAAACCCAATGTTATTGGGTGTTATTGAATTGTTTATTCAATGGGAAATTAGGATTTACCTAAACGTGATCACAACTTAGTTTCTTACTTTCATACATTTTTGTGGTGAACACTATCTAAGAAAAAATATCATATCAATGATTTAATGTATTTGCATAATGAAATAACTTTTTTTAAATTACACAACTTTATTTGCAGTAAAAATACAGAGGAGTGAAATGTTCGACGTGGTTTGTATTTATGATACAAATAGAATTGCGCAAGTTGTGTTGATTGGTAACAGGGCCATAGCTGCCATGAGTGTCTGGGGGTCCATTGGGAGCAGAGGTCGCGTTAACCGAATATTTTCCGTCTATGACGTTTTTATTTTAAAAATGACGGAAAAATCTGACAGCGGTCCGTCATTTTGACAGATTAGAACAAACTCAGAACAGCGCCAAAGTTTCCCTGCAGCGGGGCTCCGGTGTTATGCCGTGTTATTATGCATGCCCTCCCAAAAGGAAATGATATCGTTTCCAAACCTAACTTTGCCGAACAGATCATTGAAATGTCTGTGAGTACTTGCTTTACGCTGTGCACGCTCCCGCGAGGTGCAGTGGGACGCTAACAGTTCACCCCTGACTGATAGTTATCTAAATGCACTCAGATTCAAGTATATGTGATCTGCTTGCAATGCGTTTAGGGTGAAGGGTTCATTACATCAAGGCTCACAGAAAAGAGGCTTTCAAAGGCCATTGTAAAAACATTTTTTTTTTTAATATGGCTTCCAAGAACAAAAATGCAGTTTAATTTAATTTGCTTGTGGGCTTTCTGACCTTTCAAGCATTGCCTCTCCAAACACGAAAGCCAAAACTCTCAGAATCAATCCACTCACAGTCTTCAGCCAATAATTCATACCTTCCTCACTCTCCTGTTCTCCCTCTGCCTCTGAAGTGGCATATCCTTCTTTGTCAATTTCGGCAACAGCCAATCAGCCCATCTAGGTCAAAGCGCCCCTGATAAAATATCGCTATGTCTTAAAAAAATGCAAGTTCACTATCTCACTTATCTGTCTTTTCTCCAATTATCTCCTCAGCTTGGTGGTGGATGGCGCCGGGCCCATGAAGCACTGCTGCAAAGGGTTCTGCATCGACGTTCTCAAGCGACTGGCCAAAATAGTGGGTTTCACCTATGACCTCTACCTGGTGACCAATGGGAGGCATGGGAAGAACATAGATGGGGAGTGGAACGGCATGGTTGGAGAGGTAAAGATCTTAAATATAGTAATTATTATAAAATGAATGATGAAATATCCAAATCAAGTTTACATTGCTCCCTATTTTAGTCATGGTTGTTCTGAAACTAAGATGTCCAGTGTAGATTTGATTAATCATAGGATTTATGCTAGCAATGAAACTGTTTAGTATTGTGCTTTTTTGAGTGATAGTAGCTAAAAAAAACAATCAACAAATCTACAGCCTTCAAGTTAATTGTCCTTGAAATTAGCATCACAAAACAAATAGGGAATGTCACTAGAAGTTCATTATTTCAATTAAATAGCTGTGGCTCCATCTCTACACTTAATGTTCATACTGAGAACATTGTGCCCATTTTTGTTTGTCTTAGTGAGATATTGTAGCTAATTATATGTTCCAGTACAGTAACATTATGGTTTTTTTGCAAGCTTCACATTTTTCTGAAAGAATGCAAATGTAACCCGCTCTATCACAATCAGGCAGATGTCACATCGACGGATTTATGTAAAAGAAACATGTGTTTTGGTCATTTTTAAACACAAAGCCATTGCTTTTAGAATATTCAAATATAATCGTTATATTCGGATTATACATTTGGTGTTAACGGCTGTAAAGGTATGATGACGAGCGGCGAATGGAGCAGCTTAAAGGCAGAGGCATTACAACAGGTGGTGTTTATTTTACTTGTTGCCTCGGAAAATAGTTACATCACAGAAACGCACAAACTCACCAAATGTCCTACGCCCGACATTTCCTCATCATCATCATCATCATCATAAGAAACATTATTTTCCTCAATTTTTATTATAAACAAATAAAGATGTAGGGTTCATAGCTAATCTAGAGGTGGTCCTAGGTGGGGGGAAAAGGTGTACAGTATAAAGCATTAAGCCCCATATTAAAATGAATGATCAGCCATCTTTGAAGGCCTTTTCTCAGAAAGGTTTGTTGATGACAGTCATCATATATTGTGAAATATTTTGCTGAATATTTGGAGAACAAAACCAGTAGGGTTAATATTGGAAAGCTAATAATGTACTCTTTCCCACCATGTGTATAACTTAAAATGAGTTTAGGGGTCCATCAGACTGATTTTGATAGGGACCTTCACATATGCGTTTAAAAGCCCCAAGCCTGTTTTTCAGGTCTCAAGCTCGAAAATGACATTCTCAGAACAAATAACTATATCTTCACTTCTGAAAGAGGTAAATTAATAATCTTTTTTCTCAAAGCAATGATATACAGTGGGGCAAAAAAGTATTTAGTCAGCCACCAATTGTGCAAGTTCTCCCACTTAAAAATATGAGAGAGGCCTGTAATTTTTATCCTAGGTACACTTCAACTATGAGAGACAGAATGTGGGGAAAGAATCCAGGAAATCACATTGTAGGATTTTTAATGAATTAATTGGTAAATTCCTCGGTAAAATAAGTATTTGGTCACCTACAAACAAACAAGATTTCTGGCTCTCACAGACCTGTACCTTCTTCTTTAAGAGCCTCCTCTGTCCTCAACTCGTTAACTGTATTAATGGCACTTGTTTGAACTCGTTATCAGTATAAAAGACACCTGTCCACAACCTCAAACAGTCACACTCCAAACTCCACTATGGCCAAGACCAAAGAGCTGTCAAAGGACACCAGAAACAACATTGTAGACCTGCACCAGGCTGGGAAGACTGAATCTGCAATAGGTAAGCAGCTTGGTGTGAAGAAATCAACTGTGGGAGCAAATATTAGAAAATGGCAAACATACAAGACCACTGATAATCTCCCTCGATCTGGGGCTCCACGCAAGATCTCACCCCGTGGGGTCAAAATGATCACAAGAACGGTGAGCAAAAATCCCAGAACCACACAGGGGGACCTAGTCAATGACCTGCAGAGAGCTGGGACCAAAGTAACAAAGGCTACCATCAGTAACACACTACGCCGCCAGGGACTCAAATCCTGCAGTGCCAGATGTGTCCCCCTGCTTAAGCCAGTACATGTCCAGGCCCGTCTGAAGTTTGCTAGAGAGCATTTAGATGATCTAGAAGAGGATTGGGAGAATGTCATATGATCAGGTGAAACCAAAATAGAACTTTTTGGCAAAAACTCAACTAGACGTGTTTGGAGGAGAAAGAATGCTGAGTTGCATCCAAAGAACACCATGCCTACTGTGAAACATGGGGGTGGAAACGTCATGCTTTGGGGCTGTTTTTCTGCAAAGGGACCAGGACGACTGATCCGTGTAAAGGAAAGAATGATTGGGGCCATGTATCGTGAGATTTTGAGTGACAACCTCCTTCCATCAGCAAGGACATTGAAGATGAAACGTGGCTGGGTCTTTCAGCATGACAATGATCCCACACACACCGCCCGGGCAATGAAGGAGTGGCTTCGTAAGAAGCATTTCAAGGTCCTGGAGTGGCCTAGCCAGTCTTCAGATCTCAACCCCATAGAAAATCTTTGGAGGGAGTTGAAAGTCCATGTTGCCCAGCGACAGCCCCAAAACATCACTGCACTAGAGGAGATCTGCATGGAGGAATGGGCCAAAATACCTGCAATAGTGTGTGAAAACCTTGTGAAGACTTACAGAAAACATTTGACCTCTGTCATTGCCAACAAAGGGTATATAACAAAGTATTGAGATGCACTTTTGTTATTGACCAAATACTTATTTTCCACCATAATTTGCAAATAAATTCTTTAAAAATCAGACAATGTGATTTTCTGGATTTTTTTCTTCTCATTTTGTCTCTCATTGTTGAGGTATACCTAGGATGAAAATTACAGGTCTCTCTCATATTTTTAATTGGGAGAACTTGCACAATTGGTGGCTGACTAAATACTTTTTTGCCCCACTGTATATAAATGGACTTAGTGTCCGTGACGTCACCCATAGGATTCTGCAGAGTTGCCGAGAAGACCTTAGTAGGCGGAGTCGTAACGGCTTGACTGTGACGTCAGAGTCTAATCCCGCCTGCTCCAAATAAGGACAAAGAGGCGGAGCCGAGGCGGGACATGCTGCCTCCGAACTGGAAGTAAACAGAGCTAGCTCAGGCTAAGAAGCTAAGCTAACATGAAATACATGCATACCAGGGTTGCCAACTCTCACGCATCTGGCGTGTGACACACGCTTTCACTCTCAATCTCACGCTCTCACGCTGCGCAAACTATTCTCACGCCAAAAACAAGAATACCGAAGACTAGAAACGGTTTTGAAAACTTTTGTCAGGTAGTGATCGTCTTCTCAATAGAACATCTTTGATAATGTCTTCTGGCCAATCAGAATCAAGATAACGGCGTGGTGTTGTTGCAGGAAGTCCCGACGGAGAATACTTTTGCTGTAGTACATCTCTATATACATCGATACAACATTACGTGTTGATAGAAATCAACACGTAATGAAATAAGAGCCCACGGTTTGATGATTGATAGGTGTGTGGGCTGTCTTTCATTTTGACACACAGAACAATGGGGGCTATCCACCCTTATCCACAATGTAAAGTCATTCACACAGCCTCTTCTCTCTGTGAGGAGCAGCAGGTTCAGCTTTCAGAACAAAGTAACCCAAAAAACTACAGGCATTCATTTTTTTAAATATGTCGTGGAGTAATAGATTTATTTATTTTTCTTCTCAAGAGAACCAGAATGTGTATTTTATGTTAGTATTTCAAAAGATCTCCTGGGGGAGAATCCCCCCAGACCCCCCTGCAGGGGTTGGCTTTCAGCATGTCAACTCTTTCACCTGTGGGGAAGTTGCAGGATTGGCTCCAGGTCGCCCTTTTTACTACAAGACAAATGTGCCTTTTTATTTCATACCAATTTGGATTGAGACAGGGAAATAATCTAAACCTCACACGTGGCGTTTTACTGTCAAGGGGAGCGTGTATGTAATTACATTGCAAAAACTGACTTGAGCCCCACCATTGTATGGGTTATCCCTACCATAGATTACCCAACACAAATACTCTCTCGGAACAGCCGACCCGTATTGCGCATGCGCAGATCTAAGATCCAGTAGAAATGATAAAAAAGTAAAAGTCTGCTGCTTATTGTTCTACTAGGGCCAAAATAGAGTCAAAGAGTATATGAGAGTGAGAGTGTGTTAATTAATATATTTGGCACTTTGGAATAAGTCTGTAGTGTTTGTGTGTGTGTGTTTCATAGGCCTCTCACGATAATTAATTTTGTTGGATACATTTTCCCTGAAATGATTGCGATAATATTGTCGGCACCGTTGTATGACCATTTTAGACCACTGACATAATGATAATATATAATAATAATTCAAGTACATCATTTTCAAACTGCTAGTCAAATCCTCATGTAAATGGCAATTTATCGAGTTCATTTTTATTTATCGTACGATAAGTCAATTAATTGCTTATCGCGACAGGCACACAATAAAACAGTGGAATCAAACATGTGTTTGACTTTCATTAGTGAATGAAACTGTGTGTCCTTTATAGTCTGTGTCCAATATTGTGTATTTGTATATATTGTATATATATCCTATATGCTCTGGTCCCGCTGCTGACACGATAGCAGTCATTTCGTACGCATGTGTAATTAAACCCATGATATCAAAATCTCACTCCAGCCAGGTACCCAAAGTTGGCAACCCTGTCATACCAAGTTACTGCTAACAGTGTAGTTCCCCTATACAAACGTTACATTCATAATCAAATGAGACAATCTGCAAGAGAATTAGCTATATTTTGTTATTCTTAATGCTTGTCATTCACACGTTGAGAAAAGACGGACTCCACCGCCCGGACCTAACGGAGCCGCAGTGGGCTAGCTCCAGGACGCCGGCTGGAGCTAGCCCCCTGCGGCTCCGTTAGCTCAGGCGGCCACCACTGGGATAATTGGGTCCCCTATTAACATTTGCTCCCGTTTAGCATTATGGGCGTCATAGCCATAGACTATAAAAGTCTTACCCAAGGCTGAATCATAAACTAAAATGTATATGTATGTATAAAGGGTTACGTCCTTAGCTGGCTAATAAGTAGCAAGCTAAGCTACCAAGCACACAAACACCTGCGAACGGGGTTAACATGTATAATATTATAATTTTAGACTTCTTGGAAGTTCTGTTAGTACATTCAAGCGCACAGCACAACATTTTAATTGTCTGGTATTTGTAACAATATTCCCTAAAAGGCACAATCACCACGAACACCGCTAAAGGGTCAAGTACAGTAATTACAACTAACTAACGTTGTAGCCTCTATGGTTGTAGCCTAGCAGAGTGGACAAGTTGCTGTTAGCTGACAGTGAGGCATGTACATGTCCATCAAAGTGACCACGCCCTAATTTATGCAAAAGCTTTAAGGCTTAATATTAATTACACAGATGAGTTGAGAAAAAATTCACCCCCCACACAGTAGTCATGAAGGGGGAATCTAGCTATACAGAGAATATGGTTTTTTGAACCACGATGTAAACATGTTTATTTCTGCTGTAAAGTTGGGCATTTTAACATGGGGGTCTATGGAAATTGCTCCCTTCTGCAGCCTGCTCCTACTGGCCACTAGATGAACTGCAGTGTGTGGCACTTCCGTATTGGCGTCCCGGCTCTTCCTCAGAGTTTGCCGCTTGGATATAGTGGTACTGCAATCAAAACACAAATGTTAAGACCAGATAATTAGCTTCTATGGAATAGAACAGCCCGCATAGAACCGTAGGCCATGGTCACAGTAGTAACCATGGCCAGTACTTACATGGCATAGGACCGTAGTTACAGTAGTAACTATGACCAGTACTTACCTCCATACTAAATTGAATGAGAGACGCAGCTAAAGCTGGGACTCAAATGCTAATGATAGCTCGGGCACAACGCTACAAGCAGAACTTTCAAAAGAGCATAATAAGGGCAACTTTATGAGAGAGGAAGCGTGAACACTATCGTCACCAGAAAGTCTAAGCAAAACAATACATAAAACAGCAATCAGGACAACTTAGCTGGGAGAGGGTGCGGGGACACAGCCATCACCAGCAACAAGTTGACACAAACCTGTCCGTCGAGGCTCTGCACAGCGCACAGCCGGCCACAGCTCCTGGAGGACGCGCAACCCGTAGCTCCGACTGTCAGTCACGAAGCTGCACGCGGCCAGCTGCTTGCAGAGAAATCCCTCAGATCAAACCTGAACGCTGTAGGCTACAAGAATGTAGCCGTGGTACTCTCGCAAAGCGAGAAGATGAAAAGGAACCGATCCACTAATGACGCCGGCCTATGTAGCCGTAGTCACGTGGGTCACAGGTGACTTTGTTGTTATTAGGTACTCGAATTGCGCATGCGTGCGATGGACATATCCAGTGCTAAAAGCACCGCCTCTGGCGGTCAGTAGGGACGAAATAAAACTAGACTTATTGCCATAAATATTACGATGGATTATCAGTAATCATTTCAAAGTGACACAGATAAATTTGATTAACCTTCAGCAGCGTTTATATGCGTTTTAATGCCATTGAACACAACTTTTGATCAGAAAACAGCAAAGGTAAGACATATTTGCCGTTTTGGCCCAGTAAAGTGAAGGTTAACACTTTACAATAAGGTACACAATATTTGCTTAGTTACTGAGTAGTGAATAAGAACGACTAGATAGTTAATGGTTAGTTAATGAGGAGTTCTTGAGTGACTGTGATTGAAGAGCTGATGGTTAGTTACTGGTAAACAGACTGGGGGGGTACTGTATTAATTAATGATTCGTTAATGGTTGGTTAATGAGGAGTTTCTGAGTGACTACGATTGAAGAACTGATGGTTAGTTACTGGTAAACAGACTGGGGGGTACTGTATTAATGAATGATTTGTTCATGGTTAGTTAATGAGTTACTTTGATTGAAGAACTGATGGATTGTTACTAGTAAACAGGCTGGGGGGTACTGTATTTTAATCATTTGTTAATGGTTAGTTAATGAGGAGTTCCTGGGTGACTTTGATTGAAACAATGGTCCGCTGCAGCAGGGCACTTTTAAACCGGCCATCTTCGTCTGGCTTGGGTCCCACACTGGATCGACTGTTGGATGTGGATCCGACTCACGTGTTACTGCTTAAGTCATCCTTACTCACCTTACCATTACTTAGGCAGTTGGGGTATGGTAAACTTAAGTAACGCATACAAAAATAGTAGTTACCCATTACCTAATGATTACCTTACGTTACTTAAGCAGTTTGTGTCCCCTCAAGTAAAGTAATGAATCAAAAACAGCAGTTACCCATTACCTAATGATTACCTTACGTTACTTAAGCAGTTTGTGTCCCCTCAAGTAAAGTAATGAATCAAAAACAGTAGTTACCCATTAACTCATAATTTCTTCACCATTATCTTATCATTAGTTAAGCATTTTAACAAACAAAAACTGTTGATGACAATGAAGGATCTACAGCCACTCAAGTTTACATTTTAATTGAAACAACTTTTTAAACGTTTTGAAAACATATATGATTATATACTGTTTACATGTGGAACATTACAAAAAATGAAAATAAAAACGACCTTTTATAAAATAAAACAAAACCCAAAGCTGCACTCTTCTGCACTTTAATCATGGGCAAATAACAAAAACAGCTGGACAAGAGAGCATCAATGTGTTAACAGGTCACAACTGCAGGTGACTTGTTATCAATAGATTATGTGGAAGAATGGACAGCGAAGCATCTCATATGTCATCTTGCATTTATTCTGAGGACAACAAACACACAATGTCCTTTAACATCCACGTTGCACGTCACATCACCACGTCGCACCAGAGTATAAGTCGCACTTGTCAAAATATGTGTCGAGAAAAATAACATAAGTTGCTTCGGTGTAGGCTAAAAGTCGCATTTATCCACTGAAGTCTTCATCCTCTGTGTTGCTGTGAAGGTCTCACTCTCACTGAGCAAGCTATCCATCCAGTTGAACACTTTCCAGCACAGATGTCAGCTTTACTGAAGTTTAATCAATGGTGAAACTGTAAACACAATACAGACATGGCACACTGTTATTAACTTTCCGACTGACTGAGCTGAATAAACAAAATAATCAACACAATGAGCTACGGCACATAATACTGATACACTAATTAGCCTAGCCGCTAATTAGCTTAGCCACTCGGAATTATCACTGTATTTATAGTCGCTGTTAAACACTTCCGCCAACTCCGGTGTCGATGAAGCAGCATGTCCTGCTCCGGGCTGTGCTCAGACTCTCCCTCAGGATCAGCTCCGATTAAACCTTTCTGAATCCCGATGGTCGTCACTGAAGCCCATGCTATGTCGATTCATCGCACAACATCCTGGAAAGTTACGTGACATTTTTCTTCTTGGATGGTACAGCAGTTTTTAGTTGTCACGATTGTTTATTGGGCCATATATTGGCCGGAGTTTGAACGGTGCAGTCAGACGAAATTCAATAAATAAATCGCTTCGGAATATAGTCGCAGGCAGTGTTGGGACTAACGCGTTACTGTAACGCAACTACCTTTTGCGGTAACAAATAATGTTACTAGTTACCTATTCCCATTCAGTAACGCCGTTATAGTTACTGTGATTTAAGTGGGTGCGTTACTGCGTTACATTATGTGATCCAACTGAACCGAATCTCCCTGCGGATGTAGTTTACAGGCGTATACAGTGATGTCCTCTCACAGTACCATGGAAAAGTGAAAGTGACCAGAGAGGAGTGATGATTGGTTAACGCGGGGTAACATTTCAGGGTAAGCCAATCAGAGACAGAGTTGGGCGGGTCTTGCTTTATGGGGAAAATACACAGACACACGTTAGGCTTGTTTGAGACAAGCGAGACCTTAGTTGCGATCAACGTCTTGTTAGTGCGTTGCATGATGGTTAGTAATTTTGTCCGACTTGCTCTGGAGGCTCGCCTACATGAGACGTTGAAATCTCGCGGGACAAAGACGCCCGCAGCCTTGAGAGCGAGGCGCGGCGAGTCGGCGCAGTTCCTCTCCACGGGCTGCGGAAGCGAAATGCTTGATGGGAAACGACTCGCTGGTATCTCGAGCTGAGCGCTCATTGGTGGTTTTTACCCCGTGCTGCTGATGAAACTCTCCAATTGGCTCGGCAAAAGTTTGTTACTAGGCTTGTTTGAGACACGTTGCGGCTCGCCTCGAAAGTAGACGAGAATAGCCGATCGCAGCCGGGGGAGGTCTCAAAAAGCTCGCCTGAAGTCGGACAGCTCGGAGTCGGCTTCGTCTTCTTCTCTCGGTTTTTTGGCGGATTGCAAACAACTTTAAGGTGCATACCGCCACCTCCGGAGTCGGCTTGACTCGGTTTGTATTTATAAAGAATGCACACATGTCTTTAATCGTTCATGTCAGATATGTACTAAGTAAATACATTTGTTCCTGCTCAAGATTAGATTCAACTTTATTGTTATTGCACATATTACAGGTACTGAGACAACGAAATGCAGTTTAGCTTCTAACCAGGTGCAACAAGCAGTGGAGTGAAAAGTAATGTACACAATAGACAGAATAAAATATAGAATGAATTGAATGATGAATAAACAGTGAGGGGTATGAATACACTAGATATCAGCCTGTGAGCAGTATGAACAGTGTGTATGAATATGCTAAGATATATAAAGTATGAAAACGGTAAGCAGTTCAAGTATAGTATAAAATATATAGATATTAATTTCATGATGATAAACATTGTGGAACAATGATGAAAAATGGGAATGGATGTGGCGACGTGCAACATTTTCACGGTATTTAAGCAAATAAACAAACAAGATCCCTCGGTCTTACGGATGTGTGCAGTCAAAAACTTGTTCCAACTTCCTCTCTATTCTTCCTGCTGTGTCATGCTGACATTGTCATTTATACCTGAGCACGTTCCTACGATTGTTTTTTGTAAATAATAACAAAACGTAAACGAGTGCTGTCCATAAGCAAGATAACACGTTACAAAACAGTACAATAATAATTCATATTTATTCAGCTAATTTAAGTTAAATTAAAGAATATTAAATTGGCTCACAAAACCATAATTCATTACCATAAAATAATGTGCCTAAATGGCTCTTACAAGTGTAGTTGTTTTTATTTCATATTGCACTACAAGTGCACTACTTAGAACTTGATTGTTGAGGCTACAATAAAGATGCCTGTCAAAATGTCTAAACATAATCTTTTGTGTTTTATTGTTCCACCACATTTCATAATGATAATTGCTACAATGATGGGGAGTTGTCTTTTCTCTTACTGTGCCACAGAACAACACAAAAGTAAAGTAACTTGTTACTATTTACTTTTATAATTTAGTAACTAATAAAGTAACTAGTTACTTTTTTGAGAGCAGTAACTATAACTATTACTAGTTAATACAAACATACCTGAGGACAACAAACACACAAGGTCATTTAACATCCATGTTGCACGTCACATCACTACAAAAACAGAAGACAGGAAACTCAGTACCCCCCAGTCTGTTTACCAGTAACTAACCATCAGTTCTTCAATCGCAGTCACTGAGGAACTCCTCATTAACTAACCATTAATTAATCATTCATTAATACAGTACCCCCCCAGTATGTTTACCAGTACTAACCATCAGTTCTTCAATCGCAGTCACTGAGGAACTCCTCATTAACTATTAACTAGTCGTTCCTTATTCACTACTCAGTAACTAAGCACATTGTGTGTACCTTATGTAAAGTGTTACCAAGTGAAGTTGTGTGTTATCTTTGCTTGCCTTCGCTGCCGCAAGTTTTGATCGCTCAGTGATGATACTTATACCATTGGAATATGTGGAATCTCAGCTTTCAGATGATATCTTGTTTGTGCAGATCCGATGAAGTATAAAAGATCCCTAAGGTGAGTTATGTGCTAAGTGCATTAGCACTCTTTCTTTTAGTGCTAATTCAGAGGCTCTGCGTTAGACTTGTGTTTTGTTTCGGTAAAAATGGTTCATATCGTCAGTTAGCTGAATTTCTTCCCGCTAAGCGGGTATGACATGAATAGGTTGTTAAATGTTAAGAAGCCCTGAGACACAGTTTCGTGAACATTGTTGTGTTTTGTCCCCGTGGGCGGGGGCATGAGGTTTAACAGGTTTTAACACATATATATAGAACTATTCCTTTAAAGCTACAGAAAACATGAGAACATGATCATGTCAAAATGTGCAGAAAACACATGAACATCCCAGTCACAGCAACATGGGTGAGAGATTAAATGTATAGGTTTATACAAATGTTTGTTCCAATGGGACTTGAATAAGCTTGCGGACAGCTTTCCGTTTGGGAGTACATTCTAAAGTTCAGCAGCCCAAATCACAAACACACCGTGATGTTGTTTGGTGTGTTTCTCAATAAGATTAGGCTACTATGGCTGTGTTTTTCTTCTCTAGGTTTCCTGTACAGTAATATCGTCTTTTTTTTGGTAGCCTGTTTTTCCCTTCTTGTTGTGATTACAAAAAGGTGGTTTGATTTGAGGGCTCCTGTGAAATTATTTTCATCCTGCTTCAAATCCTTTAAAACATTGATGTTGAAGGAGAGACAAAAATGGAGGGAAGCTTTTAGAAAGATTAGTGCTGGAGAAACTTTGAGAGAGAGGAAGACAAGTACTGTGTGTGTGTGTGTGTGTGTGTGTGTGTGTGTGTGTGTGTGTGTGTGTGTGTGTGTGTGTGTGTGTGTGTGTGTGTGTGTGTGTGTGTGTGTGTGTGTGTGTGTCATACACTTTGTTTTTTCCAGAATGTCAATCCCCCTCTGGTGCCTGGATTAATGAAGTTGGTTTAACATGGGGTTAGACAGGGCATGCACATTGTCTGTGTGTTTGTGTGATTGTCCTACTCTATATGTGAGGACCATGTTCAGTTGGTGACCAATTCAGTGAGGACATTTATTTCCAATGCTTTCAAGGGGTTGTTTAAGACTTATGTTTAGATCATTGTTAGGAAAATAGCTCCCTCCCATATAACAACAATTAAACACCCCATCACTAACCAGGTCTGTACTACAGTGAACTACTGCATATAAAAGTGGACGGTAAAAGTGGATGCTTGAGGTGGTGATAATACATATTACCTAGTAATGTATGTCATATTTTATGTTTGGCATCATATTTTACCATCACAACTATTGATAAAGATATTCTCAGGTCAAAATGTGTTTGTGTGAGTGAAGATTTGTCTGATTATGTGTGTTAACATCACCTAAACACAACAAATATCAGTATTTGCTAACAGTCCTAATGTCGTTGCTAACGAGCCTTCTGTCTCAGAGAGACCTCTGAGATGCAGGTAGTCTCTCTCTCCCTCGCTGTCTCTCTCTCTCTCTCTCAGTCCCCAGCTGCCTCCAGCCCAGCTTCTGTCAGTGACTCATTAAGTTGCTTAATTATGGTGGCAGATGAGCATACGTGCCAGGGCCAGCTGAGTCTGTGTGAATACTGTTGTATCTCACATTGTCCTGTCCTTGGCTGTTTCCTACGGTGGCCCTGAAGTGCAAGTCAAAACAACATTTCACAAAACACTACAAATACGGAAAGGGTATTCCTTTAGGGCAGTGGCTCAAACTTTTTCTGTCACCCTATTTTCTGAGAAAAAAAAAAGTTGGGCCACCCCCAATACAAATAGTCCTGTAATGGGCCAAGTTAACATTTATTAAAATACCTCAATATGAATGTGTGCATTCCTTTGCTAGAACAGTGATAATAAAACAATGCTCCATAAGTCTGTGTGGTCAAAAAATAAATACATAATACAATTACAAAAATATTGAGGAGGACAGGCTCGTATCCTTTGTTAAAATATTCAATTTAGATCTCCATCTCTTCTTCCATTCTTTCCAACTCAGTTTAAGGGTGCGTTCACACCTGCCTTGTATAGTCTGGTTGAATCGAACACTGGTGCGTTTAGCCGCTTGGTGCGGTTCATTTGGGTCGTGTAAACACAATCCGAGACCTCTTAAGCAGACCCGGCGTCATAGGCAGACCCGCCCATGACGTCCAGGATCCAGGATTTGGGCCCGCTGTTTTAATCAGGGCTGATTACAACATTTTAATTGTTTTATTATTATGTTCAGTGGCGGCGCCAGGGTACTGGGGTAGGCTACAGCCATACCAATAAATGGCTTAGCTCCACCATGAAAAATGATGTTAAAGTAAGCTAAATAAAGTCTGCCTACTCGCGGGGAGTAAATTGCACAGACAGCAGTTAGTAAGATTGATTTCAGCAGTCACTTGTCTGAAAATACTGAAGACTAGAAACGGTTTTGAAAACTTTTGTCACGTAGTGATCGTCTTCTTAAAAGAACATCTTTGATAATGTCTTGTGGCCAATCAGAATCAAGATAACGGCGTGGTGTTGTTGCAGGAAGTCCCGACGGAGAATACTTTTGCTGTAGTACATCTCTATATACATCGAATCGATGTTGATGTCGATCCCCTCAGACCCCCCTGCAGGTGTTGGGTTTTCAGCATGTCAACTCTTTCACCTGTGGGGAAATTGCAGGATTGGCTCCAGGTTGCCCTTTTTATTTCATACAGTTCAATTTGGATTGAGACAGGGAATTAATCTAAACCTCACGTGTGGCGTTTCACTGTCAAGGGGAGCGTGTATGTAATTACATTGCAAATACTGACTTGAGCCCCACCACTGTAATGGTTAGCCCTACCATAGATTACCCACTGATTATGTTTATTGTTGTTATTTGTAGGGCTTTGTCCTAATATTTATTTTTGTTTTAAACTATGTTGAAAGATTAGTTTAATATAATTTTTTTATTTTGCTATGAAATTGTGAATGAAATTCTGAATGAAAGGCTGCGCGCGAGACTGGTTTTTCGCTGGGTTGAGTCGTGTGGGGTCTTGAGTGAGATGCGGCACAGCAGCCTGTCAGTTTACTCTTGCTAGGTTAGTTTGGCTATTATCATTTATATTTATCTGCAACAATGGATATCAGGAAGTGGTTCATGAAAGGAATATGGCAACTCAGCGCCAGATGCAGGCACATTAGAAGACATCAGTTACGTTACCAACGAGCTAACAAGCCAGCCAGGGACAAGGGAGGCTGGCAATCAATTATATTTTGAAGAGAAATTGACTCTCAGGCCGGCTCTCTCACGAACTCCTGCTCTGCGAGCAAGCAGACCGCTGCACAGGCTCTCTGCCTCACTCAATCTCTCTCTCTCTCTCCCTTTCTCTCCATTGCTCAACCTCACTCCACCTCTCCACCCTGTGTGCGCTCAAGTTTGCCTGCGTGCTTGCCCAAGTTGGCGCAGCGTTACAAATGTGCCACAAAACCAACCAATGGATCTAGCCTATAATAAGACCGTCAACAGCCTTATGGCAACCTAAAACCCCTCTGTTTCCGTAACAACAATTCACGAGCGCCTCCCTAGCCCCCCCCCGTTGACAAATCTCGAGCGTCTAACAGTTGACAATTCAGATTTGCCCGGGAAATGTAAGTGTCCTGGTGGACCCGCCCTGGCTAATCAAATGCCCGCCCAGAGACGTATGTCTGCTGCCGGGTCTGCTCTTAAGTGAACTAAACAACCGGCCTCTGGTCCGCTAAAATAGGTAGTCTCGGAGCGCTTGCTTGCGAACTCTGGAGCGGTTCATTGCTGGTGTGAACGCATTCCGCACCAAAACATAGGAAGCGTAGTATTTACGTGTCACAAGAACGCGGATGTCTTCAAAAATCTTTAGCGAAAGAGTCTTTCAAGACATCCGCGGTTGTTAAGTTAAAGAGTGAAGCAGAATTAAGTGTTGAACAGTGTCGTATAAAGTAAGAATTCTCCGTCAGCAGCGATCTACAAGGAAACATTGCACACCGGGGTCCCATCTCGATGTCATAGTGCTATAATACGATGGCTACACGACGGCATTGCGAGGGCTTCACGTAGTCGTGTTGCCTTACTAAGACAATCGGGCAGCTTCTTGTTTCCTTCCTATTGTCTTCGTGAGGCGAAAAATGCCCGATGGCACCGATGATCAGACGAAGATGACACGATTTGACAAGATGCCCTCACGAGTGCCTTACGAAAGGCAAAATGGATACACGATTTCAACACGAAAATGAACCTTCGCAAGCTCTTTCGGCAATTGTTTCGCATGCCAAAGATTTTACCACCGCTCACGAAGTTTTTTCCCGGAGCCTGAGAAACTCCACCGGTGGTCATACGATGGCTTAACCTGTTGAACCCCATCGACCCGCCCCCGGGCGGGAAAACGCATCATCTGCAGGAAACAGCGTCTGAGGGCTTCTTAATATTTAATAAACTATGAATGTTTCATATCTATGTAATAATAATAATACTAGATTTAATTTGTTAGCGCTTTTACAGGTGCTCAAAGACGCTTTACAGATATAGTGAAGATAAAATAAAATAAAGGAACAACAAATAAATATATAGTTAAAGTTAAAGTCAAATAATACAAAAACAATCACACATTAAAAGCCATATTGAAGAGGTGAGTTTTTGTAAGTTTTTTGAAGGTGGTGAGGTCAGTGCAGTCTCTGATGGGTTGTGGGAGTGAGTTCCAGAGGGAGGGGGCAGCGACGGAGAAGGCTCTGTCCCCCCAGGTCCGGTGATTGATGCGGGTGGGGATGGATAGGAGGTTGGCTTCTGATGAGTGGATTCAGCGGGAAGGGGTGTGGTGGTGCAGCAGGTCTGTGAGGTAGGGGGGGGGGCTGATTGTTGAGGGATTTGTGAGTAATCAGGAGGACTTTGAAGTTGATTATTTGACGGACGGGGAGCCAGTGGAGGTTCTGGATGACGGGAGTGATGTGGGTGAGGAGGCGGGCAGCAGAGTTCTGGATATGTTGGAGTTTATTGAGGAGATTGGATGGTATGCCGTAGCGTAGAGGATGCTATTGAAGTAGTCGAGTCATGAAGTGATGAATGCATGAATCAGGGTTTCAGCAGCAGAGGAGGAGAGTGATGGGCGGAGACGGGCAATGTTTTTGAGGTGGAAAAAGGCGGTCCTGGTGATGTGATTGATGTGGTGGTTGAATTTGAGCTGACTGTCGAAGATGACTCCGAGGTTGCGGATGTGAGGGGGGGAGATAGAGTGTGGCTGTCAATGGTGAAGTTGAAATTCTGGATGTCTTTGATACGGGATGGGGGGCCGATGATGATGATGTCTGATTTGGCACTGTTCAGTTGGAGATAGTTTGTTTGCATCCATGCTTTTATTTCTGAGAGACAGTTGGTGAGAGTGGAGTGTGTTGTGGGGGTAATGGTTTTTGTTGTAATATAAAGTTGGATGTCATCGGCGTAGCAGTGAAATTGAAGGTTGTGGCGACAAATTATTTTGCCAAGGGGGAGCATGTAGAGAATGAAGAGGAGGGGGCCAAGCACCGAACCCTGGGGGACGCCTTGGGACAGAGGAACAGTGGAGGAGGTGCAGTTGTTGATGTTGATAAACTGATGTCTGTCGGTGAGGTAGGATTTCAGCCAGGAGAGTGCAGTGTCAGTGATGTTGAGTGATGATTCGATGAGGGACAGCAGGATGGTGTGGTTGATGGTGTTGATGGTGTTGAATGCTGCGGTGAGGTCGAGGAGGATGAGGATGTTCAGGTTGCCGGAGTCAGAGGAGAGGAGGAGGTCGTTTGTGATTTTCAGAAGAGCTGTTTCTGTGCTGTGTTTTGATCGGAAACCGGATTGAAATGGCTCAAAGAGATCATTGGAGCTGAGGTGGGCTTTAAGTTGTGAGGCAACGACATGTTCAAGTATTTTTGACAGAAAGGGGAGATTTGAGATGGTGCCGGAAATTGGACATGATGTCAGGTGTGAGTCCAGGTCTTTTGAGAATGGGTGTGACAGCAGCCAGTTTGAGAGAGGGGTGAACTGATCCAGATCTGAGGGAGGAGTTCATGATGGTGGCGATGAGTTGGGAGATGGCAGGGAGGCTCTCTTTAACAAATATGGAGGGCATTGGGTCAAGTGTGCAGGTGGAGTTAATTCCAGTCATGAAGTCGGACAGTTGCATGGGGGTCACAGGGGAGAAGTGGGACAGGGGCTGTGAGGTGAAGGGGGGGGGAGCCAGGAGGGGAGGTGGGGGGTGCGTCAGATTGCTTTAAATGTTGCTGATTTTGGTTTGGAAAAACGAGAGGAAGGAGTTGCACTGTTCTGTGGTGAAGGACGAGGTGGCGTTGTCACAGGGTTTGAGAAGTTCGCTGATGGTGTAGAACAGACGCTTGGGGTTGCTGGAGCCAGACTGAATGAGTTGTGAGTAGTAATTAGACCGGGCTGCTTTGAGTGCGTTACTGTACTGCTGGAGATAGTCTTTGTAGATTTGAAGATGGACTGTTAGTGTGGTTTTCTTGTGTTGGCGTTCAAGTTGACGTTTCCTTGGTTTCATTTGGTGGAGTTCGGGGATATACCAGGGGGCGGAGTGTATGAAAGAGACATTTTTTGTTTTTGTGGGGGCCAGTTCATTGAGACAGAAGGAGAGGGTGCTGTTATAATAGTCCACAAGTTCAGATGGGTTTTCAGAAAGTGGGGGAGGGGAGACAGACATCTTGCAGGTAATGGAAGCAGTGATTGCTGAAGGTGAGATGGATTTGAGATTTCTGTAGGTTATTGTGCGTTTTTGCTTTTGGGCGGGGATGGGGATGTTGATGTCCATGATGATGGCCAGGTGATCAGAGATGTGGAGATTGAGGCTGGACAGATGATGGATTGTGAGACCAGTGGAGCAGACCAAGTGCAGGATGTGACCACGGCTGTGTGTTGGGAAGTTGATGTGTTGAGAGAAGTTGCAGCAGTGAAGGGTTTCCTTAAATTCAGAGGCATATTTGCAGGTCGGGTCATCAACATGAATGTTAAAATCACCTAAGAGGAGAACAGATGGGGATATGGCAGAAAGCTGAGTGAGAATGTCAGAGAGGTCGGAGAGATAGGAGGGGTTTGGCTTCGGGGGACGGTATATGATGGCTGTGACCAGGGGAGTGAGACCAGAGAGTTTGAAGATCAGGTTTTCAAATGAAGAAACATCAGGGACGGGGATTATGGTAGCTTTAATTTCCTTTCTGCAGCTATACCACCACCCCGCCCTTGTGGGCGAGGTTGTCAATGTATGTGGATTTTGCTGGGGTGATTTGATTTAAAGAAAAATAGTCCAGGGGTTTTTGCCATGTTTCGGTCAGATACAGAATTCCAGGTTATTGTCTTTAATGAATTAATTCAGAATGTGGCTTTTATTGTGGATGGAGCGTGTGTTGAGCAGGGCTGCTCTGAGGTGACGTTGCATTGGGAGGGGTTGTGTGGACCGGGGGAGTGGAAGGAGATTGGTCAGATTCACGTGTTGTTTGTTGTGATGGCGTAGTGTGGGCGTGTGACAGGACCGAATGGACGGGATAGAGTGTGGAGACGTGGAATGAAATAAAAACGTACGGCCAGAGCCTCTGTGTGGAGGACGGCGTTTGCGGAGTATTTCATTATCTGCGAGGATGTCCATGCAGCCCGGAGGCAGGCGGTTATTAAAGGAGTGGAGATCTGACAGGGAGTAGAGCGGCGGCATGATCCAGTGAAGTGGCGCTAGCACGGAGCTAGCTAATGCTGGGGACCCGGGCAGCAGAGACCAGGAGCTGGATGACTGTGGAAGAAGGAGCGGTGTGAGTCCAGATAAAATGAAAAGGATAATCCACAGCATATCAAGAGAATAATTCCAGTGGTTTCCGGAGGAGAATCGTATGAGGGGCTGACAGCCTGGTGCAGAGTGGGAGCCAGGGGACCAGCCTACTAGCTTGTTAGCTAGCTTGATAGCCACCGGCTGTAGGCGGCAGGGATAGACGATGTCAGCGGGGAAGCCGGCTGATCGCAGCGGGATGGGAAGACCCACACGACCCGCGGAGTTACGGTGGAGTTAGGGTGGAGACAGAAATGTTAGCTCAGCAGACTTCAGGGAGCCGTGGAGCATCTAGGTAGCAGCCTGTTAGGTCCGATAATGCTAGCTAGCTAGCGGGCTAGGAACCGGTGAGCAGGAAAGAGCCAGCAGGTAGGAGATGACAACACAAAGTTCTGTGTCGATTCGATAGAGAGATGCTGCTATTTTTGCTGATGACTGACGTTTCAAAAGTAGAGAGCCAGGCAGGAGAGGTTCTGATCTGGACTAAAGTACAATATTTGGGACGGAGGAGCGGCGAACAAAGAACGCCAGCACCCTCGGCGACCCGGGAAAAGTAACGAGAAGAAATTTAGCTAACTGATCTTTTTTTTTGTTTTTTTGCACCAAAAAAAAAAACACAAAGCTAACGCTGAGCCTCTGAATTAGCCACGAGCGAAAACAATCTTAAGGCCGTTAGCACAGAACTCTAGCTATACCAATCAATATACTTATTGGATCTGCACAAACAAGCTTAGATAACATCCTGAGAGTCCACAGATTATAGAAGCAAATACAGACAACAAACGACGTAGCTTTAGGTAGCAAAACACGGAGATATGCTCAATTTAGCTGTTATTCTGATCAAAAGTCGTGTTCAATGGCATTAAAACGAGAAAGAACGCGGCTGAAGGTTAATCCATAGGTTGATCCAATGTATCTGTGACTTGCCCTCACGAATGGCCCGATGTTGTTACGATCAGAGCCCAATTTGAACATTTCCTTTATCGTGTGTCCATCTGATGTCAATTTTAGGACAGTGTGACAGGGGCTTAAAGAGCCTGTGACACGAGTTTCCCCCATCATCCAAACCCATCGATTTGAGTAAATATTGTCCCCTTGAAAACCGTTACTGAACTGATTTTGGATATTTGTACTTTGATAACCATTAATCTGCCCTTCAATGTTGACCATTTTCTGGATCTTCTCAGGGATTCTTCAAGTCCCGCCAAATTATGTGTGACGTCATTGCGGGCACAGGGCGGACCAGCTGCACCGTTCAGGATCCCAGCATCTGCATGTAAACGCACGATGGCGCACACAGCAGCAAGCTCACACAGCGATGACAGTTTAATTTTGAACGTGTCTGAGAGCTCATATGAGGTTGAAGGATCAGTTTATGTTGTATCTGTTAGAAGTTTAGGAATTAGGTGCGTCTATATGGGCGATCATACGGTCATGTAGCCAGTGGTGGAATGGGACTAAAAATCATCCCGAGACTCTCGACCGGCCCACTTCGGTACCGCTAGTAAATTGTCAACGGGGGGAGTGGGGGATGTCAGGGGCGGCGGGTGCTGTAGGCTAATATTTGTGTCACTGCATCCTGGTAAAATACAAATATAATGTATAATGTCTGTGTCTTTGACATTAGCGCTGCTAGCCACCTGTGCCCTGTACTACGAAGCCAATTCAACATACCCTGGATATGTTTGAGTAACAAACAAACTAACAACAACAAACTAACAAACAAGATCTCGCTAAGCGGTCCTACGACACTGGTTATCAACTCAGTAAATCAAGCCAGGGTTTCTCTCTCCAGCTGAGAGCACGTTCACGTGAAAGGGGCGGGGTTAGCTACATTTGACCAATCACAAACAGGGTGTACTGACAGCGCAGCGTCATACTTCATTAATGAAAATTAAACTAATATTAGACAAATATGAGCTTTAAACATCCATGATTTAAACATATAATCCAGGATACAAGCCACAGAGTTGCACCTGCAAGGAGAATACAGAACAACTGGTTACAAAAATAACTAGGCCTACCGAGTGTTTGAAAGCGTATAGTTTTATGATATCACTGCCCCATCTAAGACACGAGTGGATCTGACTTTAATTAGCCTACATTTGACTCGAGTGTTTCGTCAACATAATGTGTTGCTTAAAATAATACTTTTTAATGTGACACTGTAAGTGTTGCACGGCCAGATACGGCTGGAGAAGCTGTCTCAGATAAGGAAATATGATATTATATGATCGATGATCTGATTGATGATGTAATATGAATGATAAGTGCGACACGTCGGCGTCTTCTCTGCATACGGCAGTTTAAACTGTATTTCCTTTATCCTGTAATATGACTTGAGAGATTTAAACTCCGCACACTGAGTTGATCTCTTTTCTATCGACGCCGAAGGTGGGCAGCGTCAGGTAAAAAAAGTTATTTAGCCTTCCCAAACCTGAGCCTCACGCGCTGCCTATGGGGGATGTGCTAGTGACTTATCCGACCGGCCCACTTCGGCACCGGCCCATCGGGATTCGTCCCGATGGCCAGTTCGCCACTGCACCCAGCCCACGTAAACTGTCAACGGGGGGAGCCTCGCTGCGGGGAAACGGTGGACCTAGTGTCCCGATCGGAGTGGGAATAATAATAATAATCCGTGCATTTTATCCATTACTTTCCCCAACATTGTGGTAAAAAAACCACACGTTTAATTCATGTTGGTGTACTACAACTACACAAAGCATCGGTTTATTTTCTCATCAGGAAATGCAGACCGGCTCAAACAAACGATTTTTAATCATCATCCTCACGATCATTTAATGTATCATATGTTCACCGAATTGACATGAAAGCACTAATAAATGTAGTTTCATCCACTTGAGTTTACAACTACAAAAATAATCGATTTGTTTTTATATCACATCCTACGGGAGGAAATTCAGCAGCTCTCACTACCGATTTTTAATCCTAATTTAATCATCATCTTCACCACGATCATTTATGTTTATGTTCGCCGAATTGACATGAAAGCACTGACAAATATGAATATACTGTAGTCAACTTCATTCAAACGTTATTAACGTACCTAAACTCAGTAATTCACCATTTCTACGCATGACAACACACTTTGTCCGTGTTTGGCTCTCTCGCCGCACAGTGAAGCGTTCCCGCATTGACGTCACTTCCGGCTTCCCCCAAAACTTCAAAATGAGTCGAAGGAATTTCCCCGCGATGTTCGAAATTATTGATATTTATCGGAACGGTATCGCACCTTCTTTTTCAAACTGACAGTTCGAGATGACGAGTAGCCCAATATTTCATTGCACAACAGTTGTTGGGATGCTGTCACAGGCTCTTTAAAGGAATACCCTTTCCGTAATGTTTGAAATGCGGTGGTTTTTTCTGAAATTCTAGTCACCGTAGTTTCCTTCTAACTGCAGCAGTAATTGTTTTCAATCCACACCAGCAACCTGTATTAACAATACAAAAAGAAGAAGAAACAAAATTGTGGTTTCTCGCTTGCATTGCTTTCATCACTCAACTCAACCATTTTTTATGTATTTGTATTAACAAACTCTTAGCAATTGTGTAGTATCAAATAAAGATCCCAGATATACGTCCCTACCGATATGTTGGTGGGACAGAATTGAAACTTTACAAATCCTCCAGAACCTAGATATGGGTGTTTTGAATGTTTAGAACATTCTGAAGATGAGCAAACATCTTGCTTAAACACAGCAACTTAAGTTAAGGGGTTTATAAATAACGATAAGTGTATTTATTCAATGACATGAATAAGTGCCACTTGCACATTAAAGGTCACCTATTAGGCAAAATGCACTTTTTGATGTATTTTATACATAAATATGTGTCCCCGGTGTGTAAGGAGACTCACAAAGTGTCAGAAAATACAACCCTCTCTCTTTCCTCCTTACCCACATCTCTAAAAACGGGGGTTCAAGGGAGATGATACAGATTTGCTGCAGTCATGACGACATTACTCAAATGTGGGCTGGCTTTACGCCCACGGCCCTATCAGAAATATTGCTGTATCAGAAACACTGCGCAACGTGTTTTGGAAGTAATATGGTCTTTGTTTACATTAGCAAGCATCGCTGACACTCAGAACTAACGCTGTACTGGTGAGAGTATGTGTAAAAAAGCTGGATATACTCAGAGAAAAAGCATTTGAGCTCCATACTATTTCAGAAATAATCCTTGATGTGGTTTGGAACATTGAAATATGGCGTTTAATCACGGAAGCATTTAGCTGAGAATATGGGTAGAAACTTCTTTCTTCACAGAAGAGAGCTGTTGCGTGCTCCACAGGGCTGAAATAGAGCGATATGAGGCATGGCTAGAATGGGTAATCTGGTATTTTGAGAAAAACACTTCATAAACATGTTTTGTATATATCTGAGACCTATAATAGATGGCTAAAAATAGTATAATAGGTGACAAAAGAGAGAGTAAATGTTGCCTAAATAATGTGTGGTGATGAAGTGATATATAATTTTCACTTGATGCCTGATTTGTTTTTAACATATAGACATACAGAAATCTCAACATAAATTGATGCAGAACAGGACGAAATGTGTAAAGAAATGTCACCAGAATGCAGGAATGAAAGTGTTTTATTCTCAATGGGTTCTAGTAGCCAAGTAAAATTCACCCAGGATAATACGTTTGCCTTCATTAGACTTCTACTGTCTCCTTGTACCTTCAGTGAAAGGCTTTGCTTTGATAATCATTTCCCCTGTATTTCAAAATGTCATTCAACCAGTTTTTGACCTTACATGAATGCCTTTCAAATCTGGCAGTTATTTCCTATGTCCTAAAAATGTTCAGACCATGAATCTTCCGGATATAATATGTTTATATTCCCAATAGAAAATATATGCAGCGAAAAAGCACTCCCAGGAGTGTCACAGGTGTTGATTTAAGCTTTTTTTTTCGAGTATAAATTACCTATTTTTATTTAATGGAATAATTATTATTAGATTGATTGATTTTGACAGGCAGAAAAACAGCATCTCACACGGTTTGAAAAGTGTGACTTATGCGTCTACTTATGCGTAGAAATGCTTAAATGTCCCCAAAAGCTTCTAAGACAAACTATTGATTTCCCAAAGTAAACTTAAAAAGTTTAACACTATCTTACTGCATTCATTAAGAGAAGTTCAATGGCGCAATTATCTTTTGATTAAGGTAATAAAGTGAGCAGTTAGTTGTGTTTATGTGACTCTATCGAAATCAGTAGCATTGACCCGAAGACACATTTTGAGTTTTATACACTGCTGGAGGTGAGGTGATTCCTAGCTTTCTAATGATATCAGGATTGTTTTTGTACTCCAAATATTAAGCAAAATATGTCACATTATATAATGACTGTTACCGAGTCATCATTTTGAGAAAAAGGCCTTCAAAGTTTTCTCTTCTCTGGAATCCATCAATCTGATTGATTGATTATTAGTGGAGCAAATTATCAAAGTAGTACGGAGGGAAAATATTTTCGTTTGGATTACTGGTCTGGGGAAGCTTGCGAGTGTGTGTGTGTGTGTGTTTGTGTATTTTTGCATTTGTGTGTATTGTGTTTGTTTCCCGGGGAAAACACTCTGGAGAAACACCGGCTGTTGTTATGCCTGCTGTGTAATTATGCCGTCACAAGCTTCAAAGTTGTATTTATCATCTGAATTTCCCGAAACAAGTTTAATATTCTGAAAGCCAAGACTTTGTTTATTTGAAATCCAATGAAAACAAACTGTAACGGACCCTGCCGTGTTATCTATGATTACTATACGCCTTACATTCATAATTTCAGCCGGGGAGCGGCGCTGCGGAAGAGCAGAGTGTGAGTGAGAGGTGCCTCTCTTCTTCCCTTTACAAGCTTCAAACATGTATTTGTCATGTGATTTTGGAAATAAAAGTTTCATATTCAAATAATATCAAATAAATGAAAACAATTTTTTAAAATTCTGAAAGCCAAGACTTTGTTTATTTAAATCAAACAAAGCACCCCGAAAAAGTATTTTTTTACGCAAATCCACGTTTATTTTGAAATGAACCGTTGCCACTTCCGACTGATTTCGATCGAGCAGGTCACATATATTAATATATTTATTTAATATAAGCTTCATGCACTCAAAGCTCTGAGATCCATAGCCTGATCGACAGCAACTTTTAAAAGTGTAGGAGAAAAGATTAGATGAGATGAGATGTATTGGTCATAAACCATTTTGACATGCTTGTTAGGTTTCTTGAGTACAGTTTCCAACAACATAGCAGCACTTAACAGTGACATAGCCTTAATTTCAGCTGACACATTAGCTCTGGGGCATTTCATGTCACTTACACATTTTTTAAAAATGCATTAATTTAAGAGTTATTTTGCTGTTATTCCACCTATTACAACCAGTTTATTTTATTCACACCTATCCGTTTAACTATGGCTATTTACTATTTGGTAGCTTTGTGTTATTCAGCACATACGTATATCATTAGTACATCCTTCGGCTCTCAGCAAAGCCATGCTGAACCTAGATAAAAACACCACCTGCATTATCCCAAATTCAATCAATAGAAGATTTCAAAGATACAAATATCACCTCAGTGCCACCACTTTATGATTGACAGGTGATAGCAATCACGCTAAATATTTAAATGTCAACAGTGAAAGAATGAAAATGGCTTTAAGGATTGTGACTCCAAGAGCATGGTGGATAGTGTCAGTGGTGTCTGGTCAGGGACCGCAGAGTCTTTTGTCTTCACAGACTTTTGGGGCAAGGCCAAGACTCAGACTAATCTGCTACGGAACTTCTGGTCAGTAGCCAGCTCCTCTGACCTCCATAGTCCCTCGGCTGCAGCCAAGTAACCTCTGTTTCCTGCCAGGTGAAACATAACAGAGTTGTGAATCCCCTCACTTCCTCACCTTCTGACCACCTGAGCCTCATTTACAGCTGTCGGTACAGCTCTGAGGAGGAACACGGCCCAGTTTCATGCTGCATGCCGAGACAAAAGAAAAACTCAATCCATTGTAGCCCCAGATTATTGACAAAGCCTGTGAAGTATTTTCACTTTGGATGTTTATTTTCTCAGACTGCATGCCTCTATGCACAGCACGCTTTGTAGAAGGGGGTATTACTCACAAATGTTATGTGTTCCAACATTTGAATAAAGATTATAAGGTGATGCAGGTTAACTAAAAAATAAATGTAAATGTTTTGTCTGGTAAAAAATATCCTTTACATAGACTTGAATTAGGGTTAGGGTTAACCCTTCCTTACATTACTCCCCGTGTCCTGTCTTCCAGGTGGTGTCCAACAGGGCTGACATGGCCATCGGTTCTCTCACCATTAATGAAGAAAGGTCTGAGGTCGTAGAGTTCTCCGTACCATTTGTGGAGACTGGCATCAGCGTCATGGTTTCTCGGAGCAATGGCACCGTGTCGCCTTCTGCTTTCCTCGGTGAGTTGTTGTCTTCATTTCAATTCACTTGTGTTTGTGATTATCTTTAGTAGGGACTTAATATTGGTATTATTAAATGTATATAATGTGGTAACATTTAAATATGTTGAAAAACAGCCTTCAAAATTAAATCCAGTATGAGGTCGAAGTGAACTTTAATTGAAACCTGACTTTTTTATTCCAAACCCAGATTTTCCTCCACAAATCGAAGCTTAGTGTCAATTAAAGTCAGCTTGATCAGAAAGAAACTTAGTAGAGGGCCAACAAAAAGCCAATAGCCAAACACTGCTTTTAGCTTATGAGCTTGTTGAATCTTAAAACAGTGCATTAGACTCTATCTGTGTATATGAGTGTGTTTTCTTCAGGCAGATCCATAAAAAAGGATGAAATACAAAAGTGTATTTGTATTTCTGAGAAGTGAGATTTACTGTACAGAGCATACTGCTCCCAACCCAGGTCCATAAAGTCTGAAGAGATATGTGCACAATAAAAAAATAGTACACATACTTGATTTAGTTCTTAGTACATAATTCAGGGTGTATTTATTTAAGCTGCAGTTTTTCTTTTGTGTGATTTAATATGTTTTGTCTCTATCTCTCTATCTCTTTATCTGTCTTATCTTTGTGTTTCTGAATCAAACCAAAAGACAATTTCACAGCTTTAATTTCATCACTGTTGTGTTCACAGTTTATCACGCAAGTGTTGGTACATAGTCTAAACATACACACATAATACAAATGTGGACACAGACCCAACTACATTTTAAAGTGATGTAGCGACTGTGTAGTACAAAGAGATAATGATGAAGAAAATAGAGCTTTGAAATGATTGATCCACTGGTATTTTACTGCTGGTTTGGATATATCTCTAACTCTAATGTATTGCCTGAAGTGTTTACAGGAACTAAGTGTTTTTCAGTATCCAACAGGCTTGAACAGTAAAGGTTAAGGTCTTAATGAGATGATCATTCCTCTTTGCTTCAGACAGAATAGATGTGTAATGTAAACCTACAAGCAGCCCTTATCTTTGGTCAAATACAGGTTATTCGCAACGTGCTTTTTCATTATCCGTGCATAACAAGCTGACGTTATGGTGTCACAATGTTTTTAGGACACAAAACCTGAATTATGCCTGAACGATCATTGATCTGTCAGACAATTGGATAGATTTCTGGTTGGTTGAAATGTTGATCATCTGTCAGACTTTAGCTGACAAAAGATTGATCATAAACTGTATTCAGGTTGTGTTAATGTTGTGTGACCAACTAAAATGTTGTGGCTTAAAATCTAGTCTTGAGGTAGACTTCTTTGCAGAAAAGACACTGTAGTCTGGTTCCAGACAGAGAAAAGAGGTGCTGCAGAATGTAAACATGTCACAGTAGAGGCACAAAATACAAATATGAACCTTCAAATAAGCATAATGGGGCCCCCTACAAATTAAATATTTCATTTAATCTTAATATGTAGGCCATTGACTGGGTGAAGGAGTACAACAACTGCCCTGGTAACTCACATAACCCTGTACAGTGAGTGGTAATAGATCCTCAGTTATGTAACAGGCTTTCAGTTCAGACATGCTTTTGTCTCCAACTTCAAACATAGCTTTGCATGTTAAAGCATAGACTTTTAAATATGATATTCTCAATTTTTGCATTTTATCTATTTTCTTTTTGGTAAAATATATGTCCCAGTCAAAGTCGGCCACTCCTAAAATAAGACCTCTTAATTTACAAATGTTCTTAGGCTAATTCCAACCATTTCCAAGCATGAAGAGATGGATAGATTAAAGAAGCAGAGGGCTGGATGAATAATATAATATGCGTGAGAGAAAGAGAGAAAACTTGTTATGTGCTGATATAAACCAAACACAAAAGAGTGAGGGCGAGGTTGAGTGGCTTCGATAGAGCGAGCGATAAAGTTCCTTCGGTTGTTTTAATCTGAGAAGAGGCTGGTTGACATGCTGCTTTGCGGTGTGTGTGTGTGTGTGTGTGTGTGTGTCTGCATTAAGCAGGCCAGATGGGACGAAAACCCATTGCAAATTGACTTGTTAGCACAGAGCATTGTCTCAGGCGGCTTCTTTTTAAACCCTCCATCTGTGCTGTAAACCTGTTCGTGTGATTATATATCGCAGTTTTAATGATTAAGTGTAGTTACATTGACCATCCTCCCACCAGCATATACAGTAGATAATAATAGGATGTCTGCTTACTCAACAAATCTTGTATTTATCACATTCTCACCTGATTTGAGCATATTTTATAATACAAATAGACTTATAATGTATTTATTTAAACAATAACTGAAGACAAACACTCAAAGGATATTCAGGAAACAAGGTAAATGTATAGAAAAGCATTGCTATGTGAACTTTGTCAGCTTTATTTCAGATATTATGTAAATGTAAGGCAAGACACATAATCATGATTCAGGAAAATGACTATAAAATGAACTCCATTCAAACCAAACTTGCTGAAGCAACATTATAACATAACATTCAACTTAATATTAACTTAAAGGGGACCTGTCATGCAAAATGCACTTTTGTACGTCTTTTATATATGAATGTGTCCCCGGTGTGTCAGGGAACTCACCAAGCGTCAGAAAACACAACCCTCTCTCTTTTCCTCCATACCCAAATCTTTAAAAACGGAGCTGCAACAGAGCTGATACAGATGTTAATTTTTCTGACGTCAGAAAAGGGGTGCTCCGCCTATATGGGCAACTCTCCACCTATCAGGGGAATGGGGGGTTAGGCCACGGCCGGCCATTGCCGCTCGAAAGCGCAGGAGACGCTGTAGTACATATGCCAGGCCTGTAAGTGGCGCTGTAGTCTCCCACAAAACCAGCGAAGAAGACTTCCCTCACATGGTTGCCATGGTTGCCCTTCTGTTTATTCTCCGCTCTGGCTCTTTTTCTCCCTCCCCGAGGCAAGCGTGTGCACCTCCTGCTGTAATTCAATGCAATCCCTCCCTCGCTGTAATTCTCTCCGGTTTGCCACCAGCAGATAACAAACACCCACCTCTCCGCCTCTTTCAAGGGACGAGGGGACCGTGCGGCAGAGTTTCAGTTCGATTTTTTTTCGCCCGTCAACATGTCCGTTAAAATTTAAATCTTCCGGACAAAATTAGAAATGTGCAGGTCAAAGGTCTTCTTTGTTATTTATTGAGCTTTAAAACAAATGAATAATGACTCTATATAATCATATAAGAATAATACACGGAGGACGGAGCCTCTCTTTTCCTCCCCCTCTTCTGAGAGCCCAGCAGCTGATCTTTGAGCACGCCCCCCTCCCGCAGGGGGGCGTGGTAGAGCAAATAGAGCGAAATGAGGCATGGGTAAAATGCAGGATCTGTTTGTATTTTGAAAAATATAGGTATGGCCCTACAATATATTTGTCAAATATAGCATGATGGGTCCACTTTAATATATATTTTATAACTCCAGTCAACTAATGAGCATTTGTTGATAACAACAAATTAAAAGATTACATTTGTTTACTAAAACCAAGAAACTTTAATTATTTGAAGCAGCAGTCTGCTCATCTTATTACTGAATAAGAGAACATGCATATTTCCCAACATGTCAATTGGTAATGTGTTTTCAATATGACCCTAATGTCAATACTAATTGATGTTAACGACTATTTCCTTACCAGAACAAACAATTGGAGGCTCCTCATGCAAGCTGGTTTAAGTTTCGCCTTTTAATAAAAAGTACTTCTTCAAGATGATTTTAACACTAGAACAGCCAGAGATTTTCGTATACCTAAAACCGCCACCGGGGTCAAATTGACCCGGTATTAGAATGCATTGGTTTTCAAGGTAAAAATATTGCTTTAAAAAGAAAAATGGTCCTGTGGTATTGGTATTTGGACAAGCAATTTTGTTAAATTGTTTCGTTTATTAACGCTATAACATAGCGTTTCGTGAGGTGGTTGTCGTTGTTGGGTGAAAAGCAAACAGCTGTTTGCTGCGGAGCACAGCGCGAGCAGCCTCCCGTGAGCGCACTCCTTCACTACAGACTGTCGCTATCAATATATCTATCTATCTCTCTCTCTCTCTCTCAATCCAATTCTATAAGGAACCGCAGTAGACAAAAGGTGTTGCTATAGCAACACGTCATGTTTGTTTACATGCGAAATCAATAGAGTGGCGAAGTCACGCCCATCTACTTCCGCCCTATGGGACCTTATTTCTGAAAAATTATGTATTGAAGTCAATGGAGAGAGAAAACGTATCTTTCGATCCCTTTTTAATTGTGCCATGAATTATACGTATGTTGTTTGTCAATCTTAAAAAATTATTTCCATGTCAAAAAAGTCAGTTTGTCTTAAAAGTGTTGAAATATAAGACTATGGAAAATACGCAACTAGAAAGACTACAAATCCCAGAGTCGCGTACATTAACGTTACACATTACACTCGTGTTACTCACTAAAACCTTGTATAGCCGGTCCCGCTTGCTGGCTCTTACGGAACCGACTAACTCCCCTTGTGTATGTACAGTTCTCAACATGGCCAGACTTGTAGTGATTTTCACCTCTTTTAATACTTTTCACTTCATTCTGAAAGAAAAGAGGTGAAATGTGCTAACGTGACGGCCATCTTGGTGTTGGTGACGTATGCAAGACCAGAGATGTAGTTCATTGAGCACTTCACACAAACAAATGTGGTACAGTTTTACGGCACATTTAAAAAATGTTGACTTGCAAAATTATCTTTTAAATTGACAAACATCATATGTGTAATTCGTTGCACAATTAAAATGGAATCAAAAGATAATCTTTCTCTCTCCATTGACTTCAATACATGATTTTTCCGAAATAAGGTCCCATGGAGGTCCCCCGGAAGGGGAGGGACTTCACCACTCTATAGCGCGAAAAGGGGTGGGGACCAGCTGGGCGGAAATAGGTATAAATGGCAATTTTTTGGCCGATTTCTTCAATCTGACTTCATATTGACAATTGTTAACAACATAGGGTGCTACCTAACACACTTTCAGGAAAAGTCACGGACTAGGAGACTTTAATATTTTATTGAAAAAAAGTTACATTCAATAAAAAACAGCTCTGGGTCAAATTGACCCGATTGGCGGTTCTAGTGTTAAACGAGTGTGCTTCAGGAGTTGAATTGTTTTCTCCCCCTTTCATAGACCTGACCTTTTCATCCCACTCCTTAAGAGCTCTATTTCATACTTACAGCGCTGCAGTAGTACATCTATCCATCTGTCAGAGGAGATTTAAGAGACCATCTGAAACACATCATGGAGAAATACTCCCAAGGACGTTTCATCATAAGACCGCCATGACATGGGGCAGACAGTGACTAATCTGTAGCTATGCAGGTTGTGTTTGTGTTCGTTTTTTAAAGCAGTTTTGAGGTGTTACCAATTCAATTTTTCCTTTAGTCTGAATATGTCGGCCTTTTAATGGGTTAAGTAGTACAAGCCCTGATGACTCACCTAACCCTGTACAGTGTGTTGTAATGAATCCTCCGTTATATAACATGCCTATAGTACAGACACGCTTTTGTCTCTGCCATTGAATGGTTCACACACTCATGGCTTTCCATTTTTAAGCACAGCTGACAATCTGATTTTTGAATATGGCATTCTCAGTATCCAAATGCTTGGTAACTAAAAGACACCAAGAGGAAAAGAAAAAGGCAAAACTAGGGTAAACTCTATGGCCACCACTCGTTTGAGAAACCTTCGTCCACATACGACAAAGGGAGCTTTAGAGCTGCTGGTCGAAGATAATAAAATAACTATATTCAACAACGTTTTTTTTTACACTTCATACTTCAAAAGATACATTTTTACATTGCATCTAACAATACAATAACAAAGAACCCTAGACAAAAAAGTTAATCAGTCCATCTCTGAACATCTATGTTGCAAAAGTCAAAGGAAACGTACCTTATTTATTACATCAGACGCATTTTGCACATAGAAATATATGCGAATAAATTAACAGTTTAATGACCACCCCAGATTTCAGAAGAATTGTTCAGATTTTTGTGTTCACAACTCAAGATTAAGGCAAACATTTCCTTTGTTGGTGACAGGAGCAAGAATAGCACCAGGCTTTACTTTTGTTAGATAATTAAGCGTACATCTAGAAACCTAAAAGCAGTGTGATGTATTTACTCCAGATTCATCTTCCTGCATGTTAAAGCTCATCTGAATAAAGTTTAACCTATCCTACTATGCTTTTCACACTGAGTGGCATCCTATGTTGTCTCTGATGTTGTAATTGGTATATGAAGGAAAACCAAAATGTGTTGCAATTGCCTGATTGTATGACTTTGGAACCTACTGTTGATCGATAAAAACCAAATTGACATACCATATTCAACTTGCAAATATAGTAAATGCAAATAAGTCACCACAACTAACTAAAACCCAATATTTAAAAATGATCTGAACAGCAGCTCTGATATCATTCCTTTAGCGTTTCAGTCACATTATCTCCCATCAAGCCCTTAGAAGTGGTCAGTTTTGGGAAATGGATACATTTTCTATGACTGTTTCAATATTTAACAGCCTCCATTTCTTCTTTGACATTCTGTAACAATGTATGCAACCGGAGTGTTTGAGTAGTATGTCTGGTATTCCAGCCGAGACAGCAATTATGGCTTTGTTTTCAGCTAGTGAGTCTGTCTGTGTGTCATCATTGCAAAGCCTACTGTAGCAAGAACAACCACAGAAGTCCTTTGCAGTACTTTGTAAGGTGTAAACATTCCTGTCTTTCATGACAGTCAACACATTGAAGGGGCCATTGCCCACCCCCATGACCCTACTTCGTCTAGACCCTGGCCAGATGTATAGGGCAGGTGTGGCTGAAAGTTAGAGTGGTTGTAGGAACATTTGTGAAGTTGGGTGATTCAATTCCCAGAATGTGTCAATGTGTTCTTGGGCAAGATACTTTATCCTAAGGTGCTCCCAATGGCATGGCCAATGGTGTGTGTGTGTGTGTGTGTGTGTGTGTGTGTGTGTGTGTGTGTGTGTGTGTGTGTGTGTGTGTGTGTGTGTGTGTGTGTGTGTGTGTGTGTGTGTGTGTGTGTGTGTGTGTGTGTGTGTGTGTGTGTGTGTGTGTGTGTGTGTGTGTGTGTGTGTGTGTGTGAAGTTTCCCTTTGAAGGTCGCCCTTTTATGGCATTCTGTGCCTTTATGAGTGTGTATTAATTGGTTAATGCTGTCTTGTATGTATAAATCCGCTTTGAGGATTGTAGAGAGTTGTTAAAACTGGAAAGGTGCTATGTAAATGCTGTCCATTTACCATTTGACGTCACAAAACCATTAAGTTAATGATAAAAGACAAGAAAAGTGAAGTGTTAGTGTTAAAATGGACACCAAGGTGGCATTGTCAAATACTGCTGCAGGTTGAACCTGGCTTACTAGGATTTCTTCTAAAGAGATGACTAACTATGGCAAATATTTGAAACACAAATACTTCAGAGTGAAAGTAAGTTTTGACACACTGCTCATTCCTTAATATTGCAGTATTTGTGAATTTTTCACAAGAGCGTGCCGCCTTTTTTCATTTTTTGGACAATTTAAACTGATTTAGTTTGGCCGGAATTTTACATTTGAAATACTGAAATATTAATTTTCTGAATGAATTAGTAGTTTCTTCTTAATCCTTGAAACAATTATTTTATAGATGTGTTAGATTGAAACATTAAACATCTCCATTTTTTAAATTAGCTTTAACAATTATAGCTTAATCAATCCTCCAACACCGGAATACACTCAGTGAATAAGAAGATGAGACAGATGGAGAAACACAGAGACCCAGACAGACCCCGGAGCTGTAGAGCGAGGCGTGATACAAATCCTAAGCCTCCATGATAACAAACACTTAAACTGTCAGGGGACCCAGTAAAGAGGGACGTGAAAATGTAACAAGTGAGCAGAAGTAAAGGTAGAGAGAGCGTGTGCGTGTGCGTGTGTGTGTGTGTGTGTGTGTGTGTGTGGGGGGGGGGGGGGGGCTGCAAGAGATTTTATTAGGTTATGTTTTAAGTTTGTTTCACTGTGTCAGCAGGAATAGTCATGTACTTGTTTGTTTTGATTCACCTTTTATTGCAAGATAGGGCATTTGGTTTTGGTTGGTTTACTCTGTTGAAATCCATGTTAGCGGGTTAAAAAAACAAAGAGGTAAATATGAAACTAAGTTTGGGCACTACCAAGTATTGTCTGTTTCTATAGTGTGTATTTGTCTTATAATAATAATAATAACTTTAATTTATATAGCGCCTTTCATCAACCCAAGGTCGCTTATAATGAACATATATCAAGACATATAACTTTAACCTTTCGAAGTGGGTTTTTATTTAATTTAAGTCTATTGTAACATTTTTTTTTTCTGTATTGAGTTGTACTAAGCTCTATAATTCATTCCATTTGTTGTTAATTGCGGTTATTAAAAGCCATGATGGATATGGCCAAACACAAGGCTTCAGAAGTATTGTACACATAACCGTCACAATGATTGTATCCATTTCTATATTCAGTCTATGATAACTATTCCCTCTTTGGCTGCTATAGTGATCCATGGTCCCTACACACTACAGTCACGGTCAGAGGTTGACTCGTATATAAAGAACATTCAAAACCTTCAGACTACTCAAGAGTATTTGCAGAGGCGAGACATATAAAAACATATTTCAAACTGTCAGCTGCTACGATCACACAGAATAAAAAAAAGAAAAAAAAAAGTGTTGTCTCCTGATATGGTGTACTGTGGTTATCAAGTTTTGACAAAGTGACTGCAGTGACTTTTTAGGCTTTCCCCCTGACACATTTTTGCCGTTTTCACCCAATTTCACATTCATAACAATCCGACTGCCTAACAACATATGCCAAAGATCTTCCACTAATAAGACACTTCCATTGTTTTGTCATTTAAGATTTCTTTCTAGGGAGCAAACATACACTGAACAAAAATATAAACGCAACACTTTTGTTTTTGTTCCCATTTTTCATGAGATGAACTCAAAGATCTAAAACATTTTCTATATACACAAAATAACCATTTCTCTCAAATATTGTTCAAAAATCTGAAAAAATCTGTGATAGTGAGCACTTCTCCTTTGCCCAGATAATCCATCCCACCTCACAGGTGTGGCATATCAAGATGCTGATTAGACAGCATGATTATTGCACAGGTGTGACTTAGGCTGGCCACAATAAAAGGCCACTCTGAAACGTGCATTTTTGCTTTATTGGGGGGGTCTGGGGGGGTCCGAAAACCAGGCAGTATCTGGTGTGAGGGGTAGGGGTAGGGTTAGGGTAATGTTGTGAATCGAGTGGCCTGTGTTCGTCGTCCATTACATACGCCTGCCCATACCATAACCCCACCACCACGGGCCACTCAATTCACAACATTACCCTAACCCTAACCCTACCCCTAACCCTACCCCTCACACCAGATACTGCCTGGTTTACGGACCCCCCCGGACCCCCCCAGACCCCCCAAATAAAGCAAAACTGCACGTTTCAGAGTGGCCTTTTATTGTGGCCAGCCTAAGGCACACCTGTGCAATAATCATGCTGTCTAATCAGCATCTTGATATGACACACCTGTGAGGTGGGATGGATTATCTCGGCAAAGGAGAAGTGCTCACTATCACAGATCATTTCAGATTTTTGAACAATGAGAGAAATGGTTATTTTGTGTATATAGAAAATGTTTTAGATCTTTGAGTTCATCTCATGAAAAATGGGGGCAAAAACAAAAGTGTTGCGTTTATATTTTTGTTCAGTGTACTTTGTTTCAACAGGGGGAGGACATTTAACAAGTAGAACATGTGCTTTACAGTGTTAGAAATACCATAACAATGTCTTTTATGGCAATATTTGCTAGGAAAGAGTGAGTGATAACATTTCAGTGGGAGGTGTTTGAAGCAACTGTAACCTCTTTCTTTATTACCAACACTTTCAAACCAAAATCAACGAAAAAGCTAAGTTTCTGTGGTTTCATCAACACCTCATGAAGCGCTTCAGCCAGACTAAACTACTTATTGACATACTCCTATGCATTTGTCACCCAGGTGTAAATTAGATCAAATAATATATGCACATGATATTTGCATGATAGACACATCAGCTGCATACGATGGGAACAGTGGCTGTCATATGTTCCACATGGAAACTTTAATGGGATCCATTTTCAAAGTTTTAATTGAGACTACCTCACTCTAATTTCCTGGCATGATGCCATTATTATGTAAATGTTTATGTAGCTAGTGACATGTCATACATTACTGTGTCCTTGTCCTGCACAACTCTGGTTCTCACTAAGGAGAGAACCTTCACAGTGTGGTTATTCTTCCCTTTAAAAAGGGCTTTTCATCACGAGCCGACTGTGTTAATGCTACTCCCAGCGCCCCGAGTACGAAGGTCAACAGTCTGCATCCCTGGACCTGCTGGGACAAGTTGGCAAATGAAATGAATAAGTAATGCGGTCACTTTACGCGGCAAATTGCAGCTTAAATGCCCCTTAGGAAGGGCACGTACACCTCATTACCCCAACCTTAACCCCATGTGCCCCAGTGGATCTGCTTACTGGAACCAGTATAGACTGTGGTGGTGTGTGCGAATTTATAATGGGTCGTCATTGACAGAGCATATGTCTCCTTTTGACAGTCCTTGGTTAAATATGTCCTAAATAAATACATATAGCTGCTGGGACTCAATGAGAGAGTGCATGAACAGTATAAAATAAGTCTGACATCGCCTTGAAAAAACAACACGCAGCTGCTGTACAGTCCTCGCGGTCAGAGTAAAAGACAATACATCAAACTGGTCCTCTTGTGTTTGCAGTGCAGCGAGTAATTATTTACACACTTCAACTGAAAAGGCAATATTACATTTCACCACAGGGATATCCAGTATGCAAGGGGATTCAATCTAACTGACAGTCATTTTACTCAGATGCAAAATATAAATAGACTCCACCTGTCGAGAAAAATCAACATGAGCAAACAAATATGCCTGAGGACCAGAGAGGATGTAGCAATGGGATATCAGTCGGGGGAGGTTCAAACCACTCTTCAACCTTCACAATTATTTATTTTTTAAGGTCATTTTTGATTTAAGCCTTAATTTAAGCAATAGATTTGGGATTGCAGACCTGATTCGAACCTGCAAAATCTAACCTTGGTACATGACCCCTCGACATAATTACCCTAACCGTACATCTGTCGTCTCTGTCTGCATCTTGCCCGGCTCTTTCATTGTTTAACTTATATTGTGTGCACAATATAAGTTAAACAATTACATATGACCAATTAATATAATACCATACATTTTAATAATTTGACATGAACAATCTCATGCTTGTATTGCTGGAAACATTACCTTTTGAATAAAAAAGAGATTTTTTCACAACTTATTTTTCATTTTGTGGTTGATTTTGTGCTGTTTAGTAAATAACCATCTATTTAAATCACTTTCATGTCACTTTCCTTTGGCTGCAGTGAACAAATGCTTTGAGAAAAAGAAGCTTTGAAGAACACTCAATTTGTACACATATATACATATTTCACAATACAAATATTCAAAAATAGAGATTGTACAGTTGGTGAAAATTACGAAGAAATTTGATTTGAAGTCTTAGTTCTTCTGATGTCTAAACTTCATAATGTTGAACAAAAATGAAACATAACATTAACTATTTTTCCTCAGACAATGAACAACTTGTACGCGCACTGCCACACTGCAGTTGTATTTATTTTGGCAATCAAACTATATAAGAAACACAAAGAGCACATCATCAACTACTTTTGAAAATTGAAATCATTATTCCAATTCATGCTGCCAGTCACCTAGCAACACTTGACCTCCACCAGAATAGCTTTATTTTTCCAGTTAAAGCCCCTATTGAATTTGAGTTGACATCAGTCTATCTTTCGTTTTAATTGATTGAAGGATGTCACAATATCAGTATGTCCAAAACTGTGCTGCTAGGGTCCTCACACACACAAAGCCGTGGCAGCACATCACTCCCACCCTCATCCACCTACACTGGTTGCCGGTCAAGTCCCGCATCACCTACAAAATCCTCCTCCTTACCTACAAGTCCCTCCATGCCCTTGCCCCCCAGTACCTATCGGACATCCTTCACCCACATGCCCCACCCCGGAACCTGCGGTCCTCAGACTCCGGCCTGCTTACCACCCCCCGCACCAAACTGCGAACCTTCGGGGACAGAGCCTTCAGCGTGGCAGCCCCCACCCTCTGGAACGCTCTCCCTGCGGAGATTCGCAACATCCCCACACTCGATGCCTTCAAAGGGGCCCTCAAGACCCATCTGTTTGCCAAGGCTTTCGGCCCCTAAATCGATCTGTTGTTTTGTCTGTCTGACTTTTGTTTTGTTATGTTTGTTTTTTTTGCCCTATTACTTGTAAAGCGACCTTGGGTCCCTTGAAAGGCGCTATATAAATCCAAGTTATTATTATTATTATTATTACAATATGGCTGGGAGAGGCAATTCTTGAGGTTTACAAAAAGACAGTCGGTGAGAGTTCGTTTGAATAAAAATAACCTATTTTCCGAAGCATCATTTTATGTTTTAATATTGCAGTTTTCCGATTTACCCCCTAATGAGAACAATGTCTCTTTATCTAGATGATTCCATAATTTCTTAACCTAAATCCGATTTAAAAAATATACATAAAACAAGCATGAAATGTCAAAACATGTTTCTGCACCTGTGATATGGTTTACTGCTGCAAACACATAAAAGCTGCAGCCTCTCCGCCCTCATGGCACTCAGTTTGAAAGCCCAGCATTAAAACATATTAACCCTTTCTGGCAGTAAGTGTAATGGATAAATCCAGAGCCTCTCCACCTGCTCCCTCAATGTACTCCTCTCTGCGGGGGAGCGTCAGCTAAAAGCCTCACATGTAAGCAGTGCTCTTCGGCATGCAGCACGTAGTCTCACGCTGGATGTAACACTGTGAGACGAAGGTGTTGATGAGTGGACCTGGCTGCTCAGCCCGGCTCTGCAGTGGGCTTTGATTAGCGCTGCAGCTGTCGGTGTTGGCAGGAAATTGCTCACTAATTTGGCAAATCTCACAAGTGTCTGCTGGTTTCCTCAGCACCCAGAGTAGAGAACATCTCGTCCAGTCTTCGCCTATATACTTTTAAGTCTTTTGTCTGCTGATGGGCTTTATGATGCAGTTAAGGAGTGATCTTCCAGAACCAACCAATGAATCAATCTATTTTTATTTATACATCTCAAAAACACGATGTGTTCAGCATACAGCATCCTTAGACCCTCGTAGTGGAGAACAAAAAATGCCACAAATAAAGGGGAAAATGGAAGAAACCTCGGGAAGAGCAACACAGGAGTGTCTTGCCTATGACTAAAGACAGGGAACATTTGCAGCTTTTATTTGTTTGAATACAGTCAACTAACTGCTAAAAGTATTTGTTGTACACAGAACCTAGCTTTGGATTCACTGTCTACTCTATCTTCAACTCTAACTGTCTTTCACAGTCATATAGCCTTTGTTTATAGTCCCATTTATGCATGGTTGTAACTTTTTTGCTAACCTGCTAAAGACCTTTGATTTGCTTGGCATCGGAAAAACTACAGTGCAATCTGTGGTTTGATTATTACTGAACAAATAATGAACACTCCACTCCTATCTTATTTAAGTAACAGGTCAACAAAATGATTTTGAACTCTTGATTTCCGAGACACAACTTATCTCCACAGTCTATTCATGACAAACAAAGGAATACTTTGCAGATGACAAAGAAACTTTATCTGATCTGTTTGCACGTGTGTGTCTTTCAGAGCCCTACAGCCCAGCGGTGTGGGTGATGATGTTTGTGATGTGCCTGTCGGTGGTCGCTGTCACCGTCTTCATCTTTGAGTTCTTTAGCCCCGTGGGATACAACCGAAGCCTGCAGAGCGCCAAGAGTAAGAGACGGAGTCACTCAAGCGCCGGCACGCCAATCAACCCACTGCCACTGCTCATTTCACTACATTATTACCAACTTGTCACTTTGTCAGTTATGTAAGCGAGGGGGGGGGGCTGATTTGAGAAGGGTGTTTGCTCAAATTATGCAAAGCGCCCTGCGTTTTTTGCTGCACATGAGTAAACAATCACTTCACACCCCCAATCTGGCTTATTTATATTTAATGAAACAAACTGACAGCGCAGTCATGGTTGACTTTGACATTTGAACAGTACTTGTCAGTTCATCATTTATTCCAAAATGTTTACCGGCTTCCCCTCTGTGCCGACATATTAATTTTGATGCGTCATTTGGAAATGTTATTCATTACTTTCTAATAAATTGACACAAGCGGAATTATATAGATTTGGAGTGACAAGTAGGTATCTGTTCGTCACTGTTTGTCAGTTCTAGCTTCTTCTTTGCTAACATACCTCTGCTTCTTCAATCCTAAACACACTGTTTTGACCTATTCTACAAAACTTCTCAGATCAGTTGTGGTAAAAACAGTAAAGAAAAAGCTCAAAAAGCATAAGTAAGATCATAAGCAGAATTTCTTATGGTTCGTTAAATAATTCATAAATAAAAATGAATAATATTTTACCATATTTTACCAGTATATAAATACATTTTATTTCAGAAGTAATTATTTTGTAAGTCTATTAATGTAATGTAGAAATGTGAACCTTTTCTAAATAGTTATTATAATCTCATAACTTTACATTTTTATCACATGAGTAAAATGTAGGTGTTCATGCTACATATGGTGCAGGTTTTACTAGACAATTGACTCAAATCAGTTAAAACACTTTCATATTATTTTCAAACATGTAAGGATGGCAAAGCTAAAGGAACAAAACGTAAGGAGCCATTCACATCTGATATCAAAGATCTCCATACATTGCAACTTTTACTCAGATGACAACCGTCATCATGACAATCAATGTGACACCCGTAAAACTCAGCTGAAAGGTCAAATTGTAACTACATTTAAACTTGAGCTTAAATTGTCTAAACCATATAATTGCACATAAAGGTAGAATCCCAGAACCAGAAAGTGTTTGTTATTATACTAAATAACTTTAGAGATCACTTCACCACTTTTAAATGATCAATGTTTTAGGAAATCCGTGTTGGATATCTTTCCTTAGGATAGTCCAATTCAATGTAGGGTAAGGATTAGGGTTATGGTTAAGACCGTTTTTTATTAGTATCCTTATCATTTTGGTATTTAGCATCAAAATAAAACAAACTGCAGGCTAACCCACTTACTGTGATGGAGAATTTTTGTTTTCAACGTTTTTTTATGACCAGTTACCAAATAAAGCCTGCCATTTGCTTTAAAGATTCTCCCATACCTTCATTTCCCGCCATCTTTTTTTTTATACATTCTCTTTCATGGCAAAAAAGTTGACAACTCTGTAGATACTTCCAACTCTCATTATTCCCTCCATCTATACTGCACCATTCCCTTGATACCTTCAGACTGTGTTGACTCTTCTTCCAGCCAGAAATATTTCAGCACCTTTCATCTTGAAAGATCAACTGGATCCTCTCCTTCTGAGGCTTCACTGATTATTGATTTGAACACAGAGGTCTTTCTTCAGCCCTCTATTAAGCTCCATCTCCCTTGTTTAGAAATTCAACATCAGACAGATCTTAAATCACTTTGGGCAGTATGTTCCTGCTATCACTGCAACCCACCATCATAATGATATTAACTATACGGCTTAAAGTATTTAGGCATTATGTAGCTTTGGACCCATTGTTTTTCATGGTTTAGGCTTGGCATTAGCTCTATCGCTAAGGCATCAACACATATTCCAGACAAAAGTGGGCTCCATCTGATTGTAACAACTAGTGTTTGTCCCTCTCTTGTGTCAACTTAACAAAGCCCCAGTGCAAGAATCCAGTTCCATATATAAATAGTCTTCACACTTTGTTGTGAGCCCTGACATCAACCCCATTCAACACCTGTGGGACAAATCGGAACGCCAACTGGGAGCCGAACCCCATCACCCAACATCAGTGTTAGACCTCACAAATGCTATTGAAGCTGAATGCATTGAAATCACTGTAACCAGGTTCAAAGAAAAGCTTGAAACACGTTAGTGCCTGTTCGGTTTTACTCCCACCGAAAGGGTTGTCTATTGATATCAGACAATGATACTACAGATTATTCAATTAAATGTTTCGTTTTGTTATTGCATTCATTTGTATAGTACTGTATCATGTCTGTATCACCTTTTGTTTCATTTGTATTTTCTTTAGTTTTACACGCTCAAACTAAAACAACACTCAGCTTCAGTGATGTTTATTTAATGTGCTCTTCTCCATTCAAAGAAGCACATGGTATCAGAAAGTTAGCTTTTCTTCATACAAATCCATTCAAGGGAAACAAAATACTGGAACCAAGGTTCCCTCCCAACTGAGACTTAGGTTGCATTCCAATAGTCCATTTAGCTTAGGAACCTTCCTAACGGAGTGAAATGACCCGGAAGTCCCTCAGTGGCAGCCATGATAAGTGCCGTTCTAATCCTCTAAATGAAAGGAAAGGAGGTTTCAAACTTCCTTTAAAACCTCCTTTAGCTTAGGAACCACTGGACATCCCTTGACGAAAGGAGAGGAGAAAATGCTGCCCCACAATGCCTTGCAGCCGCAGCATTTGCCATCACTCAACAGTCGGCCGTTCACGGAAACAACCGATTATGACCGAGAAATGATATCATGAAAGTTACGGTGCTTATTAAGCATTTAAAAACGTATGTGGTAAGTTGCCAAAGTGCTTTGTTTTGAACGTTCATCAGTATTATAATCAAAAAGAGAAATATGAACGTTTTTACTGAAATGATCAAATAAAGTCAACATTTCACTGTCTTTACTGAGCTGTGTGGGGTTTGTTCAACTTTTAAAAGATGTTTGAATTGTGATATACACAGTGATAGATGTTAAGGACTAACGTTTATAATAAATACATTTGTATTTATTTTTAAGATCTTTTCATAGTTCATACAATCATACGTATTGGGAACATTTGTATTAATGTAGACCGGAGGGAGAGGGCGATGAGCATAAGTTTCACTTTCCTTTTTTATTTCCAACTTTGGTCCTGAAGAATATGTTTCTCTATTGTCCACGTTCATAAAGCAAAGCAACAGCATCAGAGCACGGTGCAGAGTCTCTAGATGAGTTTACAGTAGTCCATTACAGCAAACATCCATGTTGTAGTTCGCTGTATAGAAACTGTAGTTTCCATAGTTTCCCCACAGCAGCAGACGAACATTCATGACGTCCGCTGGCGCATCATAAAAACGTCGGATAGTGAAAGTGCATTCGGATTCTCTAAAGTACCGCAGTCTCTTCTCCTAAATCCTTTTGAATTCTCCTATCCACTATCCCTTAACCCTGTGACGTTTCACTCAGAGGTCAAGGAATAGGAGATAGGGTTAGAATTTAGGAGCTGATTTTTGGATTATCGGAACACAACCCTATTTTTCATGACAAACTGTACAACTAAACAAGTAGCTTAATGCTTAATAATTGAAATAAATGAATAAACAACCTAAATTAACTCCACAGTGCCAATGACAAATTAAATTCTAATAGTGGCTTTTTTATTGGGTTGTTTTTGTGCTACGATTTATTTCTGCCATGAATCCGGTGCAGTAGCCGAAGAGAAGTCACTGAAAATAAACTTCTTCATTTAGTCATTCATTAATTTGGTCATGCATTCATTGATTTGTTTATACACCACAATGCAATACTGTTAATCCCAGCCGGGCTATGCAAGTAAATACTTTTTTATCCATTTGATGACTCAGTGCACTCCGGAACCCTGAAGTGTTCGATTATCCACAACACCAGTTAAAAGGGTTCAATACCCAACAAGTGCATTGTATTTGTCTTGTTATTGAGCTTTTGCACCGCAATAGACTTGTTTTTCTTGCTTTAGATTGGATGCTGTATGGTCTCCTGCAACCTCTCAGCACCTGTATGAAGCGTACAAAGATTTTTAATTTCCTAAAAACTGGATTTCTCTCCCTCTCTCAGAGTCAGGTGGATCTAAGTTCACCATAGGGAAGTCCGTGTGGCTGCTGTGGGCGCTGGTCTTCAACAACTCTGTGCCTGTGGAGAATCCCAGAGGAACCACCAGCAAGATCATGGTGACCACTCCGCCCGACTCACTCACTGACAAATGACCTGATTGACTAGAAGATTTTAATCTGATTATTTGGAGGGAAAAACCTATATTTTAAGATTCCCAAGTTTCACATAATTTATAAACAACTTTTAAATTACACTATTTCCTCCATTTGATAAAAACTTCCCTCACTTTAAAGGTCCCATGTCATGGCCATTTCTACTGATCATAATTCCATTGTCGAGGTCTACTAGAATAGATTTACATTGTTCAATGTTCCAAACTCACATTGGTTTCTCATACAGCATCTCTGTATAGTATGTGTATTCACTCTCTGTCCTACACGCCTTGTTGGAGCTCCTGCAACAAGGAGACTTTAATTCTGGAGTTCTTTTTTTTGCCTGTTTCACAACTCTAATTTGCATTATTATCACAACGAAGTTGAAGCATATGAGTAATATGAGGCTGTGCAATCAGTTTGCAAGTGTATTCACTGGTTTCCCTGCTGGTGGTCCTTTTGATACCTGCTGTTACACCGTGTCCTCACGACATAAAAAGGAAATCAGTTGAAGGCTTGCCCTCTCTGCCGCAGAGCAAAGAGCCACAGGAGGTTCAAAAGTCAAAGTGTCTCTTTTCCTTTTCACTCGCTGCACGAGTGCTTTTCACAAAAAGCCCAATCATCTCAAGAGCTCATTATGAACTCAATAGGTTTTTTTTTTTTTAAAAAGGGTGCAGGGGGAATACTTTTTTAAATGTTTATCAAAACGTGTACTTTTTAGCTAACCTTTTGTCTTTTTGTCACATTGCTGTGTAAATCAATGGTCTTGCAGTCATTTTATCCAACTAGTGTAGGTTTTTTCTGAAATATAAAGAAGAGAGAAAATAATAATCTGATCAATTTTCAAATCACATCCCCGTTATATCATATCAGACATCCACACCCAACCACAAGCAAAACAATAAAAGAGAGTATACATTTCTCTTAAAAGGCTAATTCCCTAAATTACTTCCATTATTTGTTGACATTTTCATACCTTCATAGGCCTGATCAAGGACATAAGTGTGTATCCCACTCTATATATAATTGACAATCCTGTGATATATGGTAGGTATCGTACATTAAAGGTTAATATGTTTTAGATCTGCCCATGGGGTCATGAAACTCACCAGGTAGCCATTTTAAGTGAGGAATTCGTCCTCCAACTCTTCTGTTAGGACACATCCTCCAGCCGAGCATCATTGAACAAAAATGTAGTGCCCATTTATTAAGATTACTTATTTTTAAACATGCTTCACTTGCCGGAGTGTACATTTTTCATCTAATTCATTAAGAACATTATGCAAATTCACTTTTGACATAAATACAGAGTACTGAAGAAACAAAATGCATCAGTGACTGAAAGTGCAAATTTAGAGTTAAAACTAACCAGAATCTTTGACTTTCTTTCTGGCTGAATGTCCACAGTGCAGCATTATGAAAACAGCACGTTGGCAAAGTGCAAGGTCTTTACATCACGTCCTCCAACAACCTTTCAGAGGATATTTTGGTTACACAGTTTCATCAAGTTGGGTTAGGGTTAGGGTTAGATCTAAAGTACGAATGTGAAATGTAGTTCGATCTGTTCCTTAAAAAGCACTCCCAGAATCCTGGGAATCCTTTTTATTTATTGAGTTTGTTAACAGATGCCCTTCGCTCATACAAACTCATGTATTAAGATAAAGTATGTATCAGAAAAAGAAGAAACAAAAAAAACCTTAATTAAAATGAAAATAAGAATAAAAATAACAAGAATACAAATAACAACCTTTCAGAGGATTTTTGTTTGCGACATTTAAAAAATATGTCATGTATTATTGCTACAAAAACATTATATCGCAGTCTTAGTGTCGCCAACTCGTTTCTAGTATGCAAAAAGACAAACAAATGCGTCTGTGCTGTATTTTCGACGAGATCTCTCTCCCCCGTCTGTGTGCGAGGGGGCGGGGCAGTTTACACACACGCAGCTGCTACATGCAGCAACACAGAACGCGCTCCGAGGTGTGGTTAAACTTTACCCGTCTCGATGTGGACAATGCTCGTTGCCAAAAGTGCAATAAGAGTTTAGCATATAGGGCGGTAACACGAGCAATCTGTCTAAACATTTATCAAAAGTGCTCCACATTCATACGGAGGAATGCACCGGGTTCGACTGTCTTTCTAGCAGCTCTGTAGCCCCATCCACGAGTAACGTTTCCACATCAGGTGTTCTGTATGCTAGCAGCAACACACGGAGTTAACTCAATTATACAAACATGGGTTAATGATTAGAGGTAACTGAGTTATTTAGTTTGTTAAAGTTTCAGCTATTCTGTTTACAGTTCTGCCATCAGATTATTTAATACGATTTGTTAAAACACTGTTGTTTCTTTTGATGTGAAATATTATTTATTTAATTTAAATAAAAAGCTATGTTAATTTTGTTCAAAATGTGTTTAGTTAATTTAATAATATATGTATTTTTGAATCAAGTATTCATCTTTATTGTCTTCATTGTTAGTTTCCACATGCCTAAAACAACCTCAACCTAAATCTAAAAGTTGATGGCTAAATCAGAGAGTTTGAGAAATTGTGCAAGGCATACAGTAATAGTCCGAATAGTCGATTAATCGTTTCATTAATCGATAGATTAATCGATTATCAAATTAGTAGTTTGTTGCAGCCCTAGGATGTTAAATGGTAAAATGCTTTCGACCAGGCTGCTGTATGCTACGTCAAGTGTGTGTTGACTTTCGCTAAAGCTCCTCAGATTCCTGATTAAACACAAGCGCTGATTGGCTCTCAAATCTGGTCCCATTAAAAATTAATGATGTAGGTAGGAGGGGGGGATGATTTCCTCGCAGGCTATTACAACGTGTCACTTTGTGATCATTATAAATATAAGAAAAGGACAAATTCCGCAGTTGCAGTGACGTCTTTTTATGTGTCATGCTGACCAATTTGACTCTGCGCTCCAGGCATGACAGAGCATCAGCTGTGGGTCTAGCGATGAAATGCCAAGAAGTACAAAAACAGTGTCACTGAAATCGAAGAATACTTCCGCACCTGTCACACTCAGCCCTTATTGATCTCAGTACTCCGCACCCCTCCTTCAGGTGCTGGTGTGGGCCTTCTTTGCTGTCATCTTCCTGGCCTCCTACACTGCCAACCTGGCTGCCTTCATGATCCAGGAGGAGTACATCGACACGGTGTCAGGGCTGTCGGATAAGAAGGTGCGTTCTGGAAGGAATGGTTGGATGAACTGGGTGATTGATGGATGAGTGCTTAAACAGGTGGATGGCCAGATGGATTGATAACAAAAACAAGAAATTGAGCTTAGACATGACTCAGAATGACGTGTCCTTTAACTAATGTTCATTTTAAGAAGTACACAGTAGCAGATGAGAGATACAAAATGAGATCATCCTATGTAGCTTCATGAAATAGTTTAAGTTAACAAAGGAATTAAATTCTTCTTAGAAGTGTTTCCCTCTCTGTCGCCTCAGTGCAATTTCACTGTATATAGAACCTTATTTTTCAGACTGCCCCCACAGCTCTTGTAGCTGACAGGCCTTCCTTTCAAAGTGAAGACTGTGAATGTGAGAAGCAGTTCATCCTGCGGCATGCAGCGATCCACCTCTTTACTGACTCTTCAAATTCCTTCTATCGCTTTAATCCTCACCCACCTCCCTTCTTCTCCTACAGTTCCAGCAGCCGACGGAGCAGTACCCTCCGCTGCGTTTCGGAACAGTGCCAAACGGGAGCACGGAGGAGAACATCCGCTCCAACTATCCCAACATGCACCAGTATATGATCCGCAACAACCAGAAGGGGGTCGAGGAGGCCATCGAAAACCTCAAGACTGGGTAAGGAAAGGACAAGAGAGGCATTAGGTGCATTCACACCGCAGTACTTTTCCCACAAAGGTTCATGAGAATTTAGTTCATGAGAACTCTTTAGTTCTCATGAACTAAGTACAGATCGCGTTCACACCGGAATAAGTCCCTGGGGGAAGATTAGGCAAATGAAGCCGCTGACGTCACTTCTTCTTCTTCTGCTTTGGGTTTACTGGCAGGCTACAAACAACTTCACGGCGTATACTGCCGCCCACAGTCCCCGGCCGGAAGTCCCCGGAGTTGGGGACTGGCTTCAGTAGAAGCTGCTGGGACTCCCTGCAGCTTCTACTGAAGCCTTCCGAGTAAATCGCCAGAACGCTGACCCCTCCTCATCTCCACCGCTCCCATGTTTTATTTTGTGTTGCCATAAGGTAGTCTCTCTGCGTTTCTGCGCTGGGCTAATGCTAATGCTAATAATGCTAATGCGAGGATAATAAAATGGCGTTTTACGGGGGGCGTGGTTTGCAATCCGCCCAGCCAATCAGAAATATAGCTCTTTTCTCACAAGAGAGCCGCACGAAAGTCCCTGCTTTCGAGGGGGTAAAAAGGTTCTCATGAACTAATTTTAGTTCCGGCTCTTTTTGGTGTGAACGCGACAAAAGAGTTCTCATGAACCTTTGTGGGAAAAGTACTGCGGTGTGAATGCGCCTATAGGTCTTGTTCACAATGGGGACATGTCCTTACCATTTTTTTAAATGGCTGATGTTGTCCTTGTACATTTTTCTTAAGATAATTTATAAAATAAATGTCTGTAAAAAAACTTCAACAAGACATTTTAACAAATTTCATTTTAGAAATGTTTATTTGCGCAACAAGAAAACATAAAGGGCAATATAAAAAGTAAGTCAATGAACATGCAATCTCACAAGCTAAACCCCCAGCTTGCTCATTATAAAATGACCAAAAATCATGCATGCACTGATCAGTAACTTTAACCATTTATAGACATAATTACTTGTTTTTTTTCCAATCTTGGTCATTATTCACTCTAACCTCATGCCGACCCATCATTACATTGCCTGAAAGTGTATATGTTGAAGACCCCATATGTCCCCACCACTTTTTCCACAAAAGGTGACACTCTTGAAAAGTGGCAACGGGAAAAGTGATACAAAAGAAAGTGAACATAGGGGGGGAGGAAACATTTGAAATTAAATAACTTTTCAAATAGAGGAAGCTAAAATGAGTGCCAGTGACAGAATATTTACATTGTATTTTGAAAAAATAAATGTTTTTTCTGTTGCTTTACATAATAAAGATGGTTGACAAAGTAAAGCAGGCCTGAAAGTAAGGCAGCAAAAGGAGTGCCTTAAGTGGGGGAAATGTTCCTGACAGAGCCTACATCCACTCGTTGCCTTAGAGAGGATGGTCACTGCAAATGAATACGAGGTTCTGCAGAGGAATCACTTTATCCTATCATGATCAAACGTGTCTTTCTTGATGGGTGGACATGCATCTTGGAGGATTTCTCACTTATCTGCTGAGCATGGAGAGTCATTGAAGAGTTTGACGAGGATTTACAAAGGTGTGAATTATAAGCTTTGGCCTTTAAAGTCACCAAACCTCAACTCAGCAGAACACACATATGGGAGATTTTGGAACCACCACCCAAAAACACCCAATCATACGATATTTTATTTTAAAGAAAAGTGTTATCTTCTTCAGTAGAGGTCCACCCCCAGACTTGGAGAATGAATGTCAAGGAGCGCTTTAGCTGTTCTGCAGTCTCAAGGTGGACGAACACCTTGCTGAAAGACTTTTTGAAACCTGTCTGTCGTCCAAAACACAAAGGCAGTAGGTCATTTGAGTTTTAAATGGCTCCCTGAGGAGAAAAAAATGTACTTGCACTGGATTGCCCTGCATGTATCTCTTTGAGTTGATGAGGATTGAAACATTTGTAGAATTGGAATCAAAGTCACTTCAAAAGACAGGTTTGGATTGGTCATTAGACAAAATTGAGTGTTGTGCAGCAGGCTCGAGTGCAATAAAGTGAAAGACAGTACTTTTGCAATCACGAAAAGGCCGAATAGGGATACAGGAGGTAAGAGTTCACTGACTGGAAGCAATCAGGCTGTATCCAAGTCTAAGTCGTCCACTGTCTACATGCCTGCTGCTCTACTTTAAACATATACCTCCCTTTCTCTTTGGCATTTTATTTTAACATGAGGCATTTTGTCTTTTCAACCTGTTAGCACATTGATCTTCCTCGCCTCAGGAGCGCCAGCTAACTGTTGTAACCCGTGCAACCCCATGGAGGGAAAAAAATAGAAGAACTTTTAAATAATACATGCTAGCAGCCGCCGCAGTGCAGGGGGAAAATCCCGCAATCTCAGCACTTGCTGCCACTCAGGCGCTGCTTGTCTTTAACGGGGGGAGGGGGGGTTATTATCCGTCTGCAGTGCCACAAAGTACACAAGGCACTTGCCATAAAATATACACTTGCTCATCATGTTTAAGGTGGCAGGGGATTGATGCAGATAAAGGGGCTCAATTGTTTAATGGAACAAGCAAACGTACGCTTTTGTACAAGCAGCGACCGCGGCCCTTAGCCGATTTGACGTAGCGTGTTATTAAAACTCCCATGATGCATTTATTTGTGTCATTCTTAGTCATTCGCCTTGTTCATCTTACATCAGTTTGTAGCTCTGTCTATCTCAGCCTCTTCAGCACCCCGCTCATTATCCTCTGTTTATCTCCGGTTTGTCATTTTGCTTTCTTCCCACCGCTCGGAAATTATTTACGAAGGAAACATTAGTCACCACCGTCAAAGAAAAGCGTTTTGACGATTCCTGTTTGATTCGGTTGCGGTGCACCAAACATCACCTCTCCATCTCTGTCTCGCCTTCCTCTTCTAACTCCCTTTTTCTCACACTAATCCCTTTTTGTCTCTCTGGCCTTTTCCTCCTCCTTCATTAACTCATTGCTCCTAGCTCATCAAATCCTTCTGCTTTTCACTTGCGTCCCTCCTCCCTTCCATTCCCTCTCACCCACCTCCTCCCCTTCTGCAACATCAACCCTCTTCCATCCTTCACCACAGTCTCTTCTCCTCCTCCTCATCCTCCTCTCTTTTCAGGGAAGTCTTAGTGCAGCTTCCCAAGACTGAATATAAATGATAGTGAAGTAGAAGAGCAGGTGTAGTTACAAATCCATCATCAGACCCTGTGATCTACATCATCATTCTGAGCTTAACTGTTACATCCAATCCATTACTTTATGATAAAGTCTTTTAGCTCACTTCAGGCCTACAACCACCCCATCCCAATCTGTATTTTCTGCTTCAAATTCAGCGGGGGGATTTCAGCAGCGGCTACTTTTTTTCATTGAGTTTCATCTGTGTCTTACATTCCAATAGCTACTTAATCATTTCTTTTTTTAAACATTATTTTTGGAGCCCATATGTTGATCGACCAATGATCAAAACCCAACAATATGAAATATACAGTGATAAAAACAATGAAATGCTGCACATCCTCATATTGATGGACACAACTTAAAGGTGGGGTAGGTCATTTTGGAGAAAGCAGCTCGAGTGCGCTAGAATTTGAAAATACACAACCGGAAAAAATCTGCCACTTCCTTACAGAGCCCCTCCTCCAACACACACAAACTAATAACCAATGAGGGCACGAGATACGTTTGTGCACAGATGGAAGGCTGACAGGCAGGTAGGCCATCCAGTTACTTTAGCCAGGCCGGCTAAAATGATTGGTTGTACTTTTTACAGCGCTACGGCTTCCACAGATGAATTTTTTTATGGATTTTTTGTCAAAGCACTTCAGATATTCATTGCTATCGGGATGTTAAGAGCATTCCATGGAATATAACAACAAGTGTATCTCGAGCCGGTTTCTCAAACCTACCTACCCCACCTTTAAGCAATGACTATCATACTAAAATTCCGCTATAATACCATTTTGTTTACGGATGATATTATATTTTTCCCAAACTTAGCTAAGAGGGAAACACTCCAATGTCTTCTAGGTAATGTTCAGAGTAGGATATTGAGGTGAAATTCTAATGGCCATGGTGTATCCAACTTGACCAAAGGAATAGCATAATGGTAAAAAAAACGAGTGTCAAATGGCTGAACATTAGGGCTGGGTGATAATATAAATACATACAAAAAAATTGTGGTAATATATTAATGATTAGAGCAATTTTTATTTCTAGATTTAGGATTGTATGAAGGTTTAAAGTGCATTATGCTTAACTGTGAAACACAATTAACAAATATTTGCATTTGTGTGCAATTTGTAATAACTATATTTTGAAATGTATGAACTCAAGTGTTTTCGTCTACAACAATAAGTGGCATAAGTACAGTGCTCGTATAAAGCCCAGAAGGGAGACTTTCTTTCTGCTGAAACAAATTGACTCCGTGCATTAGCATCACCCCCCCTGCTGCTGCATGGTACTCTGCTCTGCTGAGGCTACTGCAGGAGTACAATTGACATCTCTGCCTCGGCTGTGATGAATAACTCTGTGACTGTTAATGCAAAATAGTGTCGATAAAGCAGTTCCTCTGGCTTCAGTGTATGTTTTCCTTTTAGACGGTCATTGTCTCTGCGCAGGTTTATCCATCATCGCTGTTATATTGTTCACTAGTTGCACCTCCTCTGTTGTGCTTAGCTCCAGGTCAGGGATTTCCATATCTCTGTTGTAATTGTCCTCCCTCCTCCCTTGCTCGCAGGAAGCTGGATGCCTTCATTTATGACGCTGCTGTGCTGAACTACATGGCCAGAAAGGATGAAGGCTGCAAGGTATAGATCTCTCACATTTCTCTGCACAGTGACACACTCACACATAGTGGCAGCTATTGTTGATGTCCCTCTGCCCTGCAGCTATTATCATTTGCTACCAAGCTACTATCTGCTCTTCTTAAGGGAGGAACAGTTGCAAACCAGCATGCCTAAAGAACTCTTTTTTAAGCGCTACATCTGCATTAAATAAATCAAACACGCCGAATGCATTTATATTATTCCCTCGCTCCCTATAGCAACTTAATATTGTCATTTTTCGGACTGTGCTGTTGTTGTTTATTTATAAGTCTGCATTTGATGCGGCTCCCATGGCAGAAATGAAATCCTGCCCTCTGATAATTTGTAATAAGATCTGCAGGAAGCCTGAGCTCCAAGCAGCATCACACAATAACCACTGCTGCAGTAATTATTCAAACTGATGTGGGTTAATATTAATTCCTCCACTGAAACAATACCCAATGCATAAGCTCTGGGATTTGTGGGTATATTAGAGCTGAGACAACTGTTTTGCATGAAATGCCACTGCAGAAATGAAGCTAGTTTTCATTTGTTCCATGCCATCTGTCGCTTTGAATCTGACTCTGTCTTGATGAATATATGTGCTTGGGTTTATATGTGGGCAACTGGGGATGCTAATGTGTTTATGATTTATTCTACAAGGTGATGACTATCGGCTCAGGGAAGGTGTTTGCCACCACGGGCTACGGTATCGCCCTGCACAAGAACTCCCGCTGGAAACGACCGCTGGACCTGGCCCTGCTGCAGCTGGTTGGAGACGGTAAGACAGGATGAAGCGGGTTAGGGCCACATGCTCTGGAAATACCCCTGCAACAAATACATACAAAGACAATAAAACGATTATTTAGTGAAGTCCCATCTTGGGCATTTTTATCTTGTAGTTAATATTTTTTCTGACATGTCAGACAGACAATTATTTCATGTCTTTCAGAGGTGGGAAGTAGCGAAGTAAAAATACTTTGTTACTGTACTTAAGTACATTTTTCTGGTACCAGTACTTTACTCCACTACTTATTTTTCTGACCACTTTTTACTTTTACTTCTTACATTTTTAACACAAATACCTGTACTTTCTACTTTTCTTACATGTTCAAAACAGGCTCGTTACTTTAGTTTTAATCTGTGTTTGGTGGCGTGATCATTATTATTTAGAGTCATTATGTGCCTATTGATTTTAACACGATCCGTGAATCCATCATTTCCCGGTCTTCTCTAAAGAAGACGGACAAATGACAACTTTGTAATTTTGCCGTTGTTCAGCTTTGAAACATTAATTAGCTAACAATGAGATTATTGTTCTATTAATATAAAGTGAGGTCAGTTACTCTTTAAAACAGCTGGTAGTTATGGGTACTTTTTACTTTTACAGTACATTTCGAAGCCCATACTTCTTTACTTTTACTTGAGTAAAGAAGTGTAGTCAGTACTTCTACTTTTACCAGAGTATTTTTAAACACGAGTATCTGTACTTCTACTCGAGTAAAGGATGTGTGTACTTTTGCCATCTCTGATGTCTTTTTTTTCAAGAAAGAAACATTTATTCTGATGACATCCCATTATTCATGCTTTCTCAAACAACCTCTTTAGATTGGAATATATCACCACCTCCCGTAACATATAGATGCAATTGTCTCCATGAATTACATTTTCAATAATCTGCCCAAAATCTGAAAGTTCAGACCGGCCACATGCAACCAAGAAATGCATGAAAATGTAAAGTGCAGAAACATATTGAAGTATAAACAGAACAATGTTGTGCGTCCGGTGTATTCGGCCTTTTAGGGCAGAAGTCTGGGTGAATGGTCATAGGATTTCAACACAAGTGATTGTCTTGTATGTTGACTTTTTTTAACCACACACAATATTTATTATGGGTCATTTTTGGAAGGTGAGTATTTTGTTATCCATGTAATCCTTTCTTAATGGGGAAACATTTTTTTTATTCACTTGGTAAGCTGTGCTCATTTATCACAAAACTACTTTTACCTAGTTGGAGGAAGAGACAGAGGTCCAGTGCAAAGAGGCAAGTTATATTTGAAATACAAATATACGTTTGTCATGTGATCGTGTATTCAGCTGCTGGCTAAAGTTGCCTGCCCTTGTTATAGTAATGAAATAACTTACTACAGTAAGAATTAAGGAAGCCAACAACAACTCAAGTAAGAATAGACAATATTTTCAAAATCAATGTTGGCAAGGTCTTTGGTATATTTTATAAGTGAGATGTAATACAGCTTGAGTTCAAAGTTAGGTAGGAGTCAAAGATGGGAAAGAGGGATGGAAGTGGACAAAAGTTATGAAAGGGGAGAGATGGAGATCAATACAGGAAGGTTAAGGGGAGGAAGAGTAGAAGAAAAGAGGAAGGCTGTGTGAAATGTTAAAGCTGTCATAATACTGCTATGTGCATTCCAATACCTATACTACCGTACTTAATGTCAGAAAATATTTGGCATGGCTCTATACAGAGTATGTCAAAAGCAGTGTGCAAATGCCAGTAGGCATTTTTTCAGTATGACAGTAAACAGGCGTGCTTTTCTGGCCCACAATATTTGCGAAGGGTCATAATGATTGGTTCCTCGTTGACGAAAAATGCAACAAAGACAGAAATAAATGTTGTTTTATTAAAGCATTTAAAGGTCTAATGTTGTTTGCGTAGCTTACTTCTAAAACAAAAGTTATGTTTTGATTATATTTGACTGAAATGCTTTCCACCATTTACGTCACAGTAAATTGGTTTTCAGTTTCAAAGAACCTTCAATAATAACATAATAACCCTGTTCATTTGCTTATACTGGCAGAAAGGCCTTTTAGCTTCTGCTGACTTCAGTGCTCAGTAAGGAGAGAAACATTGATACAAAAAAAGGAAAATCTAAATTGATCTCAATTTCAATGCATCACAAATCTTGCTACTTTATTTAACAACATTTAGAAATGAAAAGTGTACATAGATGAGTATGTTTAAGTGCATTCTATCATTCATATACAGTACAATATATTGAAAAAGTTAAGTGCTTATCCTTTTTTTAATACTCTCATTCTATTAGAAATTGTTCAGTTTAAAAAACAAAGACTATCTACATCTGTCCTTTATTCATGGCTGGCTCTCTTGTGATTGGTCCAATACTCAGAGATGACCCAACCCTCACGTACAATGTGTTTGGAGCACTATAGCCAATGGAAGCAGCGAGTGTTACGTAGACCAATTATTCATAAACATGTAATCAAAATGCCTATAATTTAATGGTTTGATTATGCAAAGTGTCTTTTAATTGTAAACTCTTTCTGGTGGAAACTTTGGGATTTGCGGGTTAGGGCAGGCTATTTACATAAATAAATTACAATACAGAAAATGGAAAACCCAAAAAGCATAATAGCTCCCTGTTACGTTCCCTCTTGGCTAGGGGTACAAAAGGGAAACGACACGACCAGATTGGATTTGGTATATGTTGCCGGTGGTTTAATTGAAACAGCAACTGAGTAAAATGATGTACACAAACAGCTTGGCCCAACAACGGGTCAAGCTGTCACTATCTCACAACAGGGTCTCCAAAAGAGAGTTGCCCAGTACTACACAAAAGGAAAGGAAATACCTCACTTCTAAAGTGGAAACAACACAATAATCAAAACGAGGCTGTGGGAAAACACAGCTGGTGCGGGTCTACAGGTGCTAATCACCTGGATCTAAGCAATATACACACAGGAATGCTGGTCTACATGTGCTAATCACCTGGATCTAAGCAATATACACACAGGAATGCTGGTCTACATGTGCTAATCACCTGGATCTAAGCAATATACACACAGGAATGCTGGTCTACATGTGCTAATCACCTGGATCTAAGCAATATGCACACAGGAATGCTGGTCTACATGTGCTAATCACCTGGATCTAAGCAATATACACACAGGAATGCTGGTCTACAGGTGCTAATCACCTGGATCTAAGCAATATACACACAGGAATGCTGGTCTACAGGTGCTAATCAACCTGGATCTAAGCAATATACACACAGGAATGCTGGTCTACATGTGCTAATCACCTGGATCTAAGCAATATGCACACAGGAATGCTGGTCTACAGGTGCTAATCAACCTGGATCTAAGCAATATGCACACAGGAATGCTGGTCTACAGGTGCTAATCACCTGGATCTAAGCAATATACACACAGGAATGCTGGTCTACAGGTGCTAATCAACCTGGATCTAAGGAATATGCACACACAAACCCTATACTAACACAGAACCCGACGACACGCTGCTAATCAGTGCGCTCGCCCAGAACCCTACTGAATACCCTGCTAATCAGAGTAGCTAACAGAGAATACACACGGCTTAAACAGTCTCAGAAGTCACAGAACGAGGGTAGAATCACACGGAGAGGCTTGAGGCGTCTGTCACACAATACAGAGCCTCCCGAATGGTATCCGTGCCCAGCCTTTATACTCCTCCCCCGGATGACGTGGCAGAAGCGGGCAGGGCATGGGTGACGTCTGTCCAATCCCCGCGGATGTTGCGAGGTCGGGACGGCCACTGACAGCATAGGCACGGCACAGCTCATTTGCATACACACACATTACATTACATTACATTGCATTTAGCTGACGCTTTTATCCAAAGCGATTTACAATAAGTACATTCGACCAGGAAGACACAACCTTGAAGAAAACAGAATCATATAAGTACATCAGGTATCATAGAGCCAAACACTTCAAGTGCTACTCAATTGGCTATAGATAAGCCAGTCCTTTATTAGTATATAAGTACCTTGTTAGTAATTCTATCGCTCGAAGTGGAGTCGAAAGAGATGAGTTTTCAGTCTGCGCCGGAAGATGTGCAGGCTTTCTGCTGTCCTGATGTAAATGGGGAGCTCATTCCACCATCTTGGAGCCAGGATAGCAAACCCACGTGTTTTTGCTGATGGGAACTTGGGTCCACCTCGCAGCGAGGGTGCAGCGAGCCGTTTGGCTGATGCAGAGCGTAGTGCACGCGCTAGGGGGGGAAAGGTTTAACCATGTCCTGGATGTAGGAAGGACCAGATCCATTCGCAGCATGGTATGCAAGTACCATTGTCTTGAAGTGGATTCTAGCAGTTACCGGGAGCCAGTGAAGGGAGCGGAGGAGCGGCGTGGTGTGGGAGAATTTAGGAAGGTTGAAGACCAGACGAGCCGCTGCATTCTGGATGAGCTGCAGAGGTCGGATGGCACATACAGCTAGACCAGACAGGAGGGAGTTGCAGTAGTCTAAGGCTAGATCTATCACAGGCTAGATCTATCACACCCACACACAAGTTAAAGGCACAAGGTAGCAGTGGCTGTAACACTCCCTTTTAACACTGAAAACAAACAAAAATGAAAGTGAAGCTGTGCAAACTAACAACCCAAGTTAAATGTTACATTATGTTCTGATATTTCCTGGTGAAAAGTTGAAACAATATAACTCTGTTGCAAACTTCAGGCAGCTAAGAGCAAATTGTGGAAATGCAATAGAGAGTATTAATCAACTGGACAGCACTGGAGCTGTAAATTGCCTATTACCGTACATTTTCGGCTAATACTGTTTAGACTGATTGCGCCCTCCAAATTGTTCTGCCAGAAAAGTCAATAGTGAGCCACAGGAACCTCATAACCAACCCCACAGACATCACATGCATTTACTATCCAAAGTAAATGCACTATGGCCCTCAAAAGGTTCTGTAATTGTTCAGCATAATACCTCTCTTTGTTAGAGCATCGTCGTTTCTTTTTATAGCAAATGAATGGTCAGTCGCCAAATTGAGTTCTCTGGGGAGCAATTTAGTCTGTTCGCAATTAGCAAGGCTTGATAATCGAAGTGGAAGACGCCTCAGAGCAGGCAGTGACAGCGGCTCCTAGGGGCCGCGGGCACTGGAGGCTGCCGGCACGTGGATACTGAACATTCTCAGACTTCTGATAAATTGATTTAGGGGTGGGAGTCTTAAAAATAATCATCAGTATTTTTAATAGGGTGACACTACCTACAATCACAGAATAGTTTGAAGGATAGATCTATTAACAGTGACTTATCATGCTTATTTCCAGGTTCATACTTGTATTATGGGTTTGACAGTTTGCCAACTTTATAACCTCCGAATGTCAACAAGCGCTCCGGTCCCAGCTGTGTGCACCCCCCAGCAGTTACTATCGGCTTAGGTCTTTTTATGTTGAGCTTCTAACCCCCACATCAGCTAAAACATTAAAAAAGGGTCTAGAGTAGATGCACAGCAGTATATTTTTTTTCACAAAATAAACCTTTTGAAGATGAAGATGCTCCGTGTGTCAAGTCCCACTTGTCTCCAAAAGACTTCCAAGAAATACACCGTCATCAAAGTAATGCTGAAAAGGACTGAGGAATATGTAGTGTTTCACCTGCTGATGTGGCACCTAATCTCAAATCCCACTGCAGCGTGTATCCAAAGTTCGCCTCCTTTCCACTTCTCCTTTGTGTCATTCACAGTGATTCGTGCTGACTGAGCAAAGCCAATAATAACACCTCTCACAATAAAGAAAGATACAACGAAAAAGTGAATGCAAACAGCTTCCGGCACTGTGGATAGAACATACTGTAGCAGTTCACCCTCGGGACATTTCTTTTTTCATTTCATAGACTGAAAAAAATTGAGCTGCAAGTATTTGTCTGAACCTCCAACTTTGTTTTCATGTTTCATTTAGTTCCACATTCAAACAGAGATCATTATGGGTCAACATCTAAAAACAAACAAATGAAATGGCAGAAATGTTCATTGAAAAGTGTCCTGACATTGGTGTCATTTTTCTTTTGTATTATACTCTTACACAGAATCTTTTCAACATTATCGCACACAACAGAGACATTTCAAACATTAACCTCCACTGACTCATTTGATATAAATGTTCCTCTCAATAAAAATGATTTGTATTCAGGCTATCTATGTTAAGTCCCCCTCATCAACTTCAATCCCCTTCACGTTTTTTTAGTTGGGAGAAGCCAGGGTCGAATAAAACAAATGATACCCTCCATAACTCCAAGAGCCTTGCCGAAATACCCTCGAAAAGATGAATACATTTTAGAGATCCATGTCTTTCTTGATTAATTGAACTTGCCTTCACACGTACACAACCCTTCTCCCATCTCTTCCTCCCTTTGTATTTGTACCCTCTCTCAATTGGCTCTCCAATCATTATTTGCGCTTGTACAGGTCCGCTGACAAAAAACCACTTTCAGTTTTCACAAAACCATTTTTTTCAGAGATATGGAAAGAGTGTGATGACATAGCGCCAGGAACAACTGCATCTCGTACAATTTACTTCAGTCACTCACAAAAAGCCTGTTGAAATAACTTCAAATTGTTTGATGTGTTTTTCTGTCCAATATTTATCTCGCCGCATACTTCCCTTTTGCTTTATTTACAGTTGATATGCTGAATATTGCTGCTGCTCGGAGTATCTCTGAGGGTACAATACAATCCAATCTAAATATGACGGGACAATAAATGAAATCAAACATGGAATTGAAGATCTTTGAAATGTGACATTGGGCAAAACCAAAGCAATTTCTTTGTTTTACAAGCAAGCTTCAATTTCCATCTACAGAAAACATTTCCCATCTAATGAAAGCTAAATCATACCTTATATTTGTAGAATGGTGTGTCTTGCTTCATACAACATATTTAGAAAAGACATTCAAAACTTCCAAAGGGATCACAGCCTACTTGCAAGTAATGCTGAAGTTGTCCATTATGATGTCATTTCTGCTAATAACATAGTCCTTTTCAAGGCTGGTTTGAGTTGCATGAGCAGTGTTCAGTCTGTGTATTGTCATCTATTCTTTTCATGCCAGGCTCTTTTGTTATGATCAGAAAGTTAGTGTGTTTGTGTTGAATTTGTCAGTTTTTTATATTCAGTTATTGGTTTTGCAACTTAACTCCTAAACTGCCATTTTGTTTATTTTCATTGTTTTTCCTGTTTGAGTTATTTGACTTTCTTTTTGAATAGTAGAATGGTGGCTTATTTTTGAGCATTTTTATTTTTGAATTTGTTGTTGTTCATTTGATTTAAGCTCCCATATGTGGCAATAAATGATTCAGTAGTCTCCTACATCATATTCTTGATCTGGTTTAATATTACTTTGGTTGTGAACTTAGGTTCATAAAAAAGACATGTAGCAAACTGGCTTGGTGGTGAGGGTGTTGAAACTGAAGACAAACGTTTGAATTAGTGGTTTACTTAATTTATATTCCCCACCTATGGTATTGATGTTTGGGTTCTAACAAAATACAAATGCTTTCAAAGTAGATTGTTCTTTGGTGCCTGCCAAATAAATTATTATGACTGTTCACTAAAGGGCTCATACATTAACTAATGTTTTATCACTTTGGATACATTTAGTCAACTGAAATGTCTTAGTTTATGTTGGGTATAAAGATCATGGTTGAAGGAACAAATGTTGACCGAAGAGCAGAAAGAACATCAGAGTTACGTTTTGCGAATATTTTATTCCCAACATTTTACACTGGCCTCCATAGTAAGAGGTCTATGTTCTTGTTCAAAACATATGTCACTTCTATTGCCTTAGGGCAAAAGAGACCAGTGCTGTTTTATGTTCCAGTGTAGACTGTTTAAAATAAGCTGTTGGATTTAAGTCTGAAAAATACATTGGGTTGTCTGGGTGCATTCACTAGGGGCATCTTGTCTTGCATCATCATACGTTGATCTGCACCATTGTTCTTATTCCCAGTTCTGACCCATACCAACTTTTCAAAAAATGTAATCCCATTCTCTCCTCACACTGAACAATCCAGACCACTGTACCCTGACTTCTCTTTCTTTCTGTGTATCATGCATCACATTTTCTGTTTCACGGCCAATACTGTACATCTTGCACTAAGGGGATGGGGTGAGAAGTTAAGACAGAGTACAAAACCTGCTCCTTTGCACTGGAAGACAGTTGAAATGTTTTGACATCTGGTTGTAAAGTCTCCTGATTGCCTCCTTGTGGAGCTGGTCCAGGTGAGGCTTTATATAACCTCTCCCCCTCATAATACCCTTTTGCTTGAAGCTATTTCTGCACAGATTAGATAACGGACTTGTTATTTATATTGCCACGGATCGGACAGGAGATTGGGTTGACTAATGCCCGGCCGGGTCAGAGCTCCAACAAGCCGTTTAGGACAGAGAGTGACGCATACTATACAGAGATGCTGTATGAGAAACTAATGTGAGTTTGGAAAATTGCACATTATAAATATATTCTAGTAGACCTCAACAATGGAATTATGATCAGTAGAAATGGCCATGACATGGGACCTTTAAATCCTCACCGCAGACCAATGTAAATCTATTAAAGGGGAGACAGCCAGGAACTATCTCTAGGTTACTGTAGAACTTAATGAAACTGAATTGAATTGTTCCGAGTTCAATGCTAAGCTGTCAAAAATCAGCAGAATGAAACATGAATTTCATTATCAGCTCTGGCTTTTTCCCCCTCAGTGATTTCCCCTCTTTACTCTGTGGCATTTTCTTTCTCAGAGAAGGTGAGAGAGGGTACAACTGAGATGCTGCCTGTCTGTCAGTTCTTTGTGGGGAAGATTTCTCCCAGAGAGCAGCTTTATGCGCTGCCGGCTGCCATGATTAACGTATTTACAGGGATATAAAGGGCGAAAGGAGGAGAGCCGGACGGGGAGAAAAAAAAATCAGACGAGCACTCATCGAAACTCGATGAATCAGATAATGGGAGTAAGCTGCACACAGAATGAACATGCGTATTAAGCATCCATTGTCAGAATCTGTGCGGGGAGCGAGGCAGGGTCGATGGAGTTGATCCCGGTTTAATTCAGCTGTCAACATGACTGTTAGGGAAGTGAAATGTGGCACACAGTGATTCATGTTGGGTGAGATTTGAGTTTTGTTTGAGCGGATTTTACGTTTCAGTCAACATGCCCGAGTCGTGGCGGTCTAATCCGTCTGGCGGGGCTTTACGGAGGGTTTCCGTGCCGTCGTTAATTAACCCAAAGGTCGATAGATATTGCAACTGTGAGCAATCGCAATTGGAACTCCCTTTGACTAGCACATCTTCAGAGGGTGTACAGTGTGTGCTCCGAGTGTGTGCAGGACATTGTGTGAGCTAGTTGTAAAAATCCTTTGCGACCGGGTGGGTGCACATCTCTGTATATTTGATCCTGCTTTTCCTTCCTACTGCTTCATTCTTTTTGATTAATGCTTTGATTGCCGGCACTGAGAGTCCCATTAAGCTGAAGTTCAAGAGCGTGTGTGTGTGTGATTCTGACAGTTTGAGCAGGAAGTATAATGTTTGTGTGCGTGACTCCCTTTCATCTCCCATGCGTTGTCGCGACTCTCTGCCCTCAGTGTGCCCGCTTCAGATGCCAGGCCATTTCACAACCTGCTTCAAAGAGCTTCTCACATTTCCAGTCGCTGCCTGTAATTTCTCTTTCGGATCTCAAGACCTCCACTGCAAATGGCCTCTAATTATTTCTCTTGCCTCCATTTCTACTATTTCGCAGCCTCTCTTCGGTGTTCTCAATTTTCTTTAACCCTTTAATCTTTGTGTAATATCTGCAATTTACCATGGCATATGCAACTTTCTGTGTACTTGATTATTTATATTACCGAATACATTATATTTTATTTTTACTATTTGTACCGTATGGACGTTTTCCTGTAAACATAGGCACACAATTCCCCCTTCTTGGTTTACAGTAACTCCAATCAGTGAAAATGTCCTCTCTTTTTAACTTAATACGAACAAAGTTTCACTCTCCCCCCTCATTTCTCTCCCACCTTCTGAATTTCATCATCTGTACCTCTTTTTGCATTCTCCTTCTTCTCATCTTCAGCTTTCCGTTTCTAGCCTCTTTTTCTCCCTCAGGGATCAAACACCTTGCTCTCATAACAAAGGGGGCAAGTAGTCCCTTTTTAAAAGTGTTTCTCTTTTATTCTCTCCTCTAGTGCTGTACTGTTTTAACTCCTTCTCCCCTCCTTGTCTTTTCTCTCTCTAAATTACTAATCTCTTGCTCACAAGTTGCTCCCTCTTTAGTATGAAACTAAACCTGTTTATTCTCGTCTTTTTTCTCTCAGCTGCTCCTATTTTTGACCTTAATCTTTTCTCTTGCAGATGAGATTGATATGTTGGAGCGCCTCTGGCTGTCGGGTATCTGCCACAATGATAAGATTGAGGTATGACATACAATAAATTATCTCTGCCTTGTCCATCAACATGCAACAGCGTCAGCCTCTGAACTGTTTTGAGATCAAACTAAATGTAATGCTGTTAGTGCTTACATATAACCAAACTTTATCATCATTCCCCTATATCATTTGAAAAAAACTAACTTTGAAGGGATCCTTTTTTAAGTATAGATTCTCTGCAGAACATTTAACCTTACATGTTATCCAGTTTTTGAATTCTTCTTCTTTATTACATATGCAATGACACTCATCTCCAGTAATTTTGTGATGTACAAATCAACAATAAATATTTAGTAAGTGACTGCAGTGGCTGCAGAAGAGAGCCATTAAGGTTAAAATTGATCAATATTACTGTCTGAAAGGTTTTTTGCCTGATATGAACCAGATTATGTTGTGGTGACTGACATGTTTTGCCCATTGCATCAGAGTTCTGAGTGCAGGGGCTCTAAAATATCACAGATGGGTGCTCTGAAACATAATGACAGCAAACAAATCTGTTTTGTACTGGTGGTTATAATTAACTTTTTATCTGGCTATTATCACCTTTTACAACATTTTCAATTCCGTTGCTCATCTTCCCGTCCTCCGTACCCGTCTCCAGGTCATGAGCAGTAAACTGGACATAGACAACATGGCGGGGGTCTTCTACATGCTGCTGGTGGCCATGGGTCTGAGCCTCCTGGTATTTGCCTGGGAGCACCTTGTGTACTGGAAACTACGGCACTGTGTGAAGCACTCCGGTGGGATGGACTTCCTCCTGGCTCTCAGCAGGGTGAGAAAAAAATGCAGAGCCTCAACAAGCTCAAGCGGCCTTATGCATGTAGATTACAATACAACACAATTTAATGTACTTAAAAAAAACACATCAAGAAGTTTGGTCCAAGAGTGGCAATATCTTATATTTTTACATTTAATAAAAAAGGCTGCACTGTTTAAAAAGAATTGTGAAGTATTCATGATTATATAATTGGGTGTCATCTGCATAACAAATTAAACATATCCCAAATGTAACTTATGGCAGCATAGGCAATCATAATGAAGTCAAGGAAAGAGCATGAACATTTCTCTCCTAGGTAAAACCAAGATGTCTTTGTCTGATTGGTGGAAAGTATTTTGCAAAAAACGAGCAAAAACACCCAAACACTAACAAATTAGTACATAAATACACGAGTACTTTCTCACAAGCCTATGCCAGTTATCATTGGAGTGGATCATAGGTTGCAGGATTTCATAGTGGAACATACATCACTTTAAAGATACATCAATTTAAAAGCAGTCCTTTATGTTTGGATGTATCCTCAAGACGATTAATTAATACCTAGCACAAAGTGTAACGAGGTAAAAGTATGATTTATCTCCACCAAATGTAAACAATTCAGAAGACCTGCTAGGTGGTGAGAGAACTAAAGGAAGTGAAGTCTAAGATGGGAGAGGTTTTACATTTTCACTTTGACCAGCATCTCAACTCACTGATTTGCAAATTGTCAACATGAGAGGGTAAAAGTCATCAGTGAAATCCCTACAGATTTAGAATTCAGAGCTTGGGAAGCATTGGTAAGCTATTCATGCAGGTGCAGGACGTATTATAGACCAGCAGGTGTAGAAGCTTTTAGGATCACCTGTTCCCCACATAGGATATTAGCCTTGAAGTCCACTTCATTAAGGAAATTAAATATATAGATGAAGCAAGCTTAATGAACAGTTTCCAGATACAATCAGGAAATGGATTGCAAAAAGGCGTGTACCACTGGTAGTTGTTTGTTGCACTCAGCAAGACAAAAGGAAGTAGAGCCAAAAACAATAACATCAATGTTGTTTGTATACGGCATCACGCCAAGGGTCCAGGGCAGGGTGATCACAGCTATTTTCTTTAAAAGCCAATGCAGCTTCTGTTAGTTCAGCCCTGTGTAATATAAAGTACAGGTCCTAGCTAGACTTTCAAAGTTCGATTTATTGTTTTATGTCCTATATGACTATGTTGCAATGTTGGAGGGACATACGATTTTCATTGGCATTTCTACACTGTAGCTACTGTGCATATGGCAATAAAGCCTTGAGTCTTGCATTTTGAAGAGAGGCCCTATAATGCTTTTGGGGATTTCCCCCTGTGTTATATAGTTTTTTGTGCATGTAAATGGTCTGCAAAGTCTAAAATCCCAAAGTTCCCTCCAGAGGGAGTTTCTCTCTCTGTTAAATTCCTTGACATAAGGACATCTCTATGTAACACTCGTGCTTCTATTGGCTAGTGTTTCAACACAATGCACGTGATAGGCTAAGGGCCGGGGCAAGTGGTTGACCAATCACAACAGAGCCAGGTAGCTAACCCATAATGGCAGAATGGTCAAAAGAGGTGCTGCAGCACTGACAGTATGAGAAAAATAAAGCACTGTTTGAACATTCAGACATTTAAACATGTCACAGTAGAGGCACAAATTACAAATATGAAACCTGAAAATGAAAGAACAGCAAGCTAATGAGATAAGATGGGATGACTTAACTAGAAGAATTAGAATAAGATAAGTTGAATTGGTAAGAGAGGGATGGGGAAACATAAATGCGCTGATTTGGGAGGGAAAATTAGAGGATAATAAAATAGAAGACAGCCAGCCAAGAAGACAGCTGTTGGTTTGAATGGCTGGGGTAGCGAAATATAGCAGGTGCTGATGAGATGCCAGAAGGAATGACAGGGACAAAGAGGAGAAGGAGGACGGATGTGTGGTGGCGGGGACTGTTGAAGTGGAAAACAGGCTGCATAGAAACATCAACCATATATTCTTGCTGGTTGTGGGGGGGGGGATACACTTACGTTAGAATGACACCATAAAAATGTGATTCACTACCCCCTCTTGCTTTAAAAGCAGAGACAGTTGCTAATTTATATACAGTGGATGTGTTTCTTATTTGCACTATAAAGAGCAGGAAGAAGAAATCGAATAAGTTCAAAGCATAGAAAATAAGAGAAGTACTCTAAATCTATAATTCTACCAGCAAAAAACGAAATGGAATGCAGTTCGAACTAGGCTTCACAGTACATCAGCTAGATCAATATTTTGATTCTCATACAAACATGGACATGAATACATACTCAAACCCTGAAAGCCTGAATACCGGCGGATTCAGTCAGACATGGGTCCTATTGAAGACCAATAGGTCTTGTGCATTTACTGATACATTGTAAGTGCCATTTACCAATAACACTGCAGTGCTTTATTGATGGACGGATGTGGGTGAAAATCCACTATGTCCCCCTGTAGTCTCGATTTTCCCTGATGGGCTTCCTTATAGACCCTTTGGAGTGCAACTCATTCATTCAGAGCAGACTGGCATATATTCTCGCATGAGCAATTTTGATCTGTAGCATTCCTCATGCTAAGAATAAAAACATAAATTCAATGCAAAGGGCAATCCCAATAACTTCTTTCTCCCAAGAAATATGCTGTGCTTGCTTTAATGCCTCTGCAGCTGGCCTCTGTCGCCTGCTTTAACCCAATCAGTGACTCACCCAAGTTTCAATTTCACAGTGCGCTGCGCCCCGTGCTCTGGGTACTGTGATAGCACTTCTGCTGCTGGGACTGCTGATTCATGTGTCCGGAAGGGCCATTATTACAGTCCCTCCATCAGATCTGTGTCCCGGCGGGGAATAGAGATTTACACGAGGCCCCACACATTTTGTCATTAAGATGTTACAGATATCGATAGATATTATGATTCATCTTTTTGTATGAAGAATAAAAGAGTGTTTATGATTTACATGGCTCTCTACAGGACTGCTAATTGAGTTTCATCTATCTAAAGTGAGGTGTAAATATTCAAAGGCAAGGGAGAAAGAGCATGTGGGCACAGTTGAGGTAGCGTTGCTCATCTGACACGATTGTATAATAGATTGATTCGGCTTGGGGTTTAAATTCTCAAGAGATATCATGAGGAGCGGGTAATTTACACTCTGCCTCTTTCATTTGATGTTTTATTCATATCAAACATTGTTCGATGTTGCTGTTGAGATGAAAAAGGAAAGACTGGTTCTAGCCACGCATGTGTAGAGCAGTTTATTATGAGCAAGTAGGAACGATCTTATTTAAATTAAAGTGCCAACAAATAACAACACAGAGACACATCAAAAATAGATGCTCTTTTTAGTTGCCACTTACTCATTAACATTATGTAACTAGGGAAAATTCTACTTTAGTTAAGTTTAATGAAAAATAAACAATTTAATCTTAATTTACGCAGTTGGAAGAAATATTAAGTTTTAAGTTAAGTAAGCAACCTGACAGAAACGCAATTTTCTTCCCAATAGTTTTGACTCCTCTCAAGAACCCGTAACAACTCCTTGACATGCCTTCCTCTACAATTACTTTTCACAATACTTTTTGAAAAACACTTTGAATTTTTCTTTGCTAAAACCTTTGTTTGGTTTGATAGTTTGAAAATTGACAAACAAAGAAGCTGGGTAAACTAAGTCCAAAGTTTCTCCGAACTCATGATGTTCAGCACTCCCTGTATACCTTTAGAGGAGAAGTGGAGACACAGACAACCAGGGGTGTTTCTCAATCTCGAGTAAAGCTGCTCCAGAGCCACTATTTCAAGCATACTACGTCATCGAGCGCCGCCGAAGGACTGTTCCAATGTCCAGCATACTTGTAATTCTACCAAGCCCGGCGTACTTCGTTTGGAGAAATGTCAAGACTGCACATGTGTAGACTCCACGGTCTTAAAATCCCCACAATGCTTTGTGCACGGACCAATTTCCCCAAATCTGTGGCAGAAAATGTAAGGCGGGGCCATATGATGCATACGACGCCCACCTGCACACTTGCTCGCCTGTTCCACTCTTCGTTTTCCGAATGCCAGGAAGTATTCTTGCCTCGCTTCTGAAGCAAGACGCTCGGAAGACATGTTGCTACCAAGCAAGCGTACTCGACATTGAGAAACACCCCAGAAGTAGAGGGAAACTACCTTGAGCAATTTCCCAGAATGCTGTTAGACAGAATAAAGAGTATTTCTTATTTTAAAACTACTGTCTGCTTTTATGAAATATGTTTTGCAGACAAAGTAACACAGTCAGTTATGGAATTAACTGAATAAATATAAAATAAATTAGGGTGGAGAGAAATAAATATAGCAATTTAACAGATATTCTTTATCTGGAGGCTTTATCCATGCATGTTTTTAATCAGACATCACATCCTTATATAATGACTCGGAATATTGCCATTATCCTGTGTTTAACAGCTACTGGCTATTGTTAACCTAACTTCCATAATAAATGAGACATACAAACAGTAAAAGTTATTTGTTAAGTGCATCTGAAGATCTGGATATATTTAACAAAACTGGTAAAGGCTGAGGATACCTTTCATTTGGTTTGTGTATAGTTAGAATTAGGAATAACAGGCCCTTTCATTCTGTGTCTATCTGTCACAAACACATTCACTCCAATCTTCCTTATCATTCTTGGCAGACTTATGGTGTAATTATGATCTCTCTTTCATCTCTCCACCCAGGGGATGTACAGTTGTTGCCAGTTTGAGGATGAGACAGCACCTGGAGGTGGCTCTTTGCCTCAATACCACACCATGACCACCATGTCTACTGCTGCCCAACAACACCTTGTAACAGCCACAATAAATAACACGACTGCCATTGCCATGGTGCAGCAGCAACAGCAACAGAAGCACCACCAGCAACAGGGGCCGACCTATACGACCATGCTCCCCGGGTCACCGCAAACTACAGGACATTCAGCAATGGCTATGGGACCCTCAAACAGCCCCTTGCTGGAAGGCCCCATGCCCTGCTCCACCTTCTTGCCTCGCCATGACCGCAGACTAGCGGTAGTTGATCGTTGGAACAGGCCAAAGCCAGAGAAAGTCATGAGTGTTAGCAGTGGTGGAGGAGTTGGTATTGGGGGAATAGCAGGAGGGATCACTGAACTTCAGGTGCCGCAGTATCAGGCGAACCTTGGACAGCACTGGAACCCGTTAGGCGGAGTTGCAAGTGGAGCTGGGGGAGCAGGGGGAGGAGGTGACACGGGGCTAGATGAATATAAACGCTACTATGGTCCGATAGATCCAGAGGGGCTAGGGGCTAACTCTGACAAACAGGCAGGGGGACCCCAGCAGACTCCTAAAGCTAATCCTCGAGGCCCCAAAGCCTCAGGGATGCCAAGGATGCCTTCTAAAGTCCCTCAACAAGGACCAGGGCACTTAATCTCCCAGCCACCTCCACTGATCCCATCTTCCCCCCGAAGACCTCCTTTCTGGCGACGAGGAAGCCTAGCACAGGCAAGGAGAAAAAGCTTTGGAGGTCCCCTGTATGAGAATATACTCCCTCTAGGGAGACGAGGAGGTGGGAGGTATGGTGCAAGTGATGGAGGTGGAAGGAGAGGGCGACGTCCTCCTGCACCTCCTCCTCTGCCTGTTCCTCTCTGCTCCCCAACACATACTCCTACTACACCCTCCTCCCCATGCCGTTTCTACTCCTCCTGCTCCAGTGCCTCATCATCCTCCTCTTCCGCTACATCATCCTCATCCTCTTCTTCAACATCTGTCTCACTGTCTCGGTCGAATTCCCCCTCGTCCTGCTCCAGTGACAGCTCCTACAACTCCTCATTGAGTTTTCGGTATCGTGCTGGCGACAGGGAACTTACGGTGGATGACGATTGTGACTCAGATCTGCTTACAGAGGAGTCCAGCCTCCTTCTCGGTACACGGAGGAAGATTCGTTCTCGTCGCATGTCATCACGCTCGCTGCCGTGCAGCCCTCCACCTCCGCCAGTCCCGCCTCGCAAACCACGCACTCAGAGAGATAGCGGCAGAGAGAGCAGAGAGAGAACTGGCAGCCAACTGGCCCAATTACAGGAGTGGTGGGCATCATGGGGAGATAGAGAGCGTGTGAGGTTAGGGACAACAAGCCGGGGAGAAGGAGGAATGGGTAAAGAGGAAAAGAGACACCACAAAGAGAGGGAGCGTGAGAGAAAGAGGAGGAAGAAAGGCAGGAAAAAGAAGAAGAGGGAGGACAGGGAGAGAGAACGGGAGCGCAAGCGGCGCAAAGCTAAGAAAAGGAAGAAAGAGGACAAGACAAGGAAGAGAGAGCGGAAGAGGTCAGAGCAGGAGGGGGGAGATCCTGAAAAAAGGGAAGAACTCAAATCAGGGACACCAGATTACCCATCATACCCACCCTTGAGGCGAGAATCCTTTCGGAAAAAAAGTGAAAGCTCAATAAGAAGCTATGGATGGAACATCCCAGGTGAAGAGGAGAGGAAGGAAAGAGAAGAAAAAGAGAGGAATGATGGGGAAGACAGCAGAGGGAAAGAAAGACCAAACAGGAGAAGGAACAGCAAGCACTATCAAAGTTCGAGCAGTAAACCTTCGACATCTGTCAAATTCTGGGGAGGGGTCAACTCATCCTCTGACACCATTCCATCTGCCTTTCTGCCCTTGTTGCCTCTCTCCTCTAACAGGAGGAAGAGTAAAAGTTCAGACAGGGATGTTGTAGGAATTGAAGGAGAGAGGAGGCCATTGCTGGGACAGGGTGGAAGAGCTGAGATGGTTTCCAAGGAGGGGTTATCTTACCACAAGTGGGAGTCTGGAGTAGAGGGGGAAGAAGAAGATTCTGAGCTGGAGAGGAGGAAAGCTGAACGTGGAAAGAGGCGAGGAGGAGGAAGGACAATGTCCGATGAAGAGCGAGAACGTGATAAGGTAGTCGGGATATATTCCGATGATGATGGTTCTTCAGGAGAGTTTGGGAAGTTTGAGAGATACTGGGAGGATCATGAAGGCAGAGCGGTAGGAGGTATTGGTGGGGGAGGTTGGTTTTTTAGCACCTACCCTTCCAGGGAAAAAGCCAGCAGCATCACAAGTAGAGATGACCTGTTCTTGGAGAGAGGAGAGAGGTGGGGGACGGCAGAAAGTGGATGGGGGTCTGGTGGAGGTGGCGGTGGTGGAGGAGAAGGAGTAGATAGAGGGTGGGGGTCTGGATCACACTGGCCCCCGCCTCCTCTCACCCCACCACCACCCCGACGATACTGGTCGGTCGACAAACTCCACCTTCAGAATGAGAAGAAGAGTAAACGCAAGTCCAAGGACAAGGGGAGAGGGCGCGCAGGTTGTTCCTCCTGTCATTCCCCCCAACACCATCCGCACTCCCAATCCTCCAAATGGGCCCGGGTAACCTCACGTAGTGAGGAAGAGCTGTACCGCCAGAGTTTTGGTGGCCCACTGAAGCCTAAACATGACTCCTCAGCTTCCACCAAACTTGATCGCTCACAGAATCCATCCAAATCTGGCAGCCAGTCAAACCTCAATATCCAACAGAGGACACAAAGAGCAGATAGGGATCGAGATCGAGGACGACAATCATCCCCACCTCCGAACCTCATACCGAACTTGCCACCCCCACTTCCTGCCCTTCCAGCTCCTCCGTCTTCATCTCACCCTATCCACGCTCCTCTCCCTACCTCTTCCTCTTCTGTATCCTCTCCCTCTGTGGTCTCATCAACCCCAGGGGCCCCCCAACCCTCTTCCATGGCTTCGGCAAGTGCCAAACTACAGTATCAGAGGTTGCGCTCTGTTCCCCAGCCCCAGAGGTTTCCTCAGTCTCCTCACTTACCCCTCAAAGCCAAGAGCCTTTGCTCGCGAAGGGGCTCAGCCCAGTTCTCCAGCGTGGAGAGCGAGGTGTGAATATCAAAAGTCATAAGAGCCCTGAAAGGGCTAAGGACAAGCAGGTGATCTGGATCTGAATCTGCCCTGCAGCAAACATGGCGGCACGGCCAAGTCAGAACAGTATACGCACTGTGCCCTTTCCTAAAGCTCTGCACAAACAAACAAACAAACCAGAAAGCCAAACAAATCCTATCCGGTAGTCAAAGGAAAACAGGAGAAATCTGGTACTTGTTCCTTTCATTCCTCTCAGTATGTGAAAGACTACAACCACAGCAACAACTTGCATCCTGAAATGGATAATCAACCAATTACACTAAAAAGCAAATCTGACTTTAAAAGTGGTACAACTGAAAGAGACTCCTTTGCTATATACAGTGAAGGTCTTTGGATGTTGAAGCAGCGTAGTTTGTATTCTGAGGATTCTTAATGCTTACTGAGGGCTCAGGAACTTTGTAGTACTGTATGCCTGCTGCTCTCGGAAGCCTTTAACACAGAACCGTGTTCTTACATTTGTCCCTGAAACAAGTCGCTTTCAACTGCTTTTCTTTTTCCTTAAGAAACTGTTTACACCCCCGCAGAACTGTGACACCCTCTGAGGCACCATTGTTGTGTTTGATCAATAACTTGTAGTTTGGAGGGAGAGGAGGGTGATAACCACCTTGTCTTCTCTGTGTTATTCACCCTTTCCTGTCTCTTTTGTTCTACCATGTCTTGTTCCCCTTTATTCTCCTTTCCCCCCCTTATTTTCACTTGCTTTCTCTTTTCTCTGCTCTACGTCCCTTTCCTTACTACCTTTTTCAAAGCTGTCTTTTCGTCTCTCTTGTCATGTCCTCTCCTGTCCCACCCTCTTGGCTCCTCTCGTTGATGTGATGATTATGTGTGTCTGTGCTTTTCTGTGTTTGTGTTCTTGACAACAGGGTAAGTCAACTGTGACTGATATTCTACTGGCTTAATGAAAGCTGAGTGCCAAACTTAAGTAGAACTCGACATCAATCTGTACAATGTTAGCTGTTTCCTTTTTATCTCGCAGTTTTTATCATCTCCTAAATCCGCGAACATGCAAATGCACACTTAAAGTGCACACAAACAGGAGCATACATGAACATGCAAGGACAAGTGCAAGTCAATTCATATTTTCTCTTTCTAGAGCAATACATATTTCACGTTTTCTTCTGTGTTGTAGTTGTTGTTGTTGTTGTTGTTATTGATTGTTTTCTATATATCAAGACATGTATTAAGTCTCATACAATGTAAGCACTGTGCCATTCTTCTCAAGCTGCACATGAAACATTCTCTCAACTACCTAACTATGACAATGGAGGCAGTGTCTTTTCCCCTCCCTGTATTTGACTGAATGCGAAGTCAGCCACTATCACGTGTGCTGCGACAACAATTTAAACACTTGGATGGAAATGTAAGCATTTCTGATGGTTAGCGTGGGTGACAAATTGAAAAAATAGAAAAAGAGTTGACTTTAGTTCATTGTCGATGTAGCCTGACGTAAGCAACGGTATGCTAACCTTAGCATGCTAAGAAGGATTACATCTGCAATGGGTTACAGTTTGAATAATTGTTTTGCTTTTTTTCTCCTGCAAGTATCCCAATTAGTGCCAAGAGTAGAATATACAGAAATAATTTGCCAATGAAAATTAATCTACCAAGATTTGAGTAGGAATGTGTCTAACATGCTAGGTGTAGCTACACAGCTTTGTTGGACAAGGTGAAAGATTGTTGCAGGGAAATAAATACTTATAGCCTTATGCTTGTTGCTCCTGTCATATATTTTGTGTAAAGTATGAAGGTTTGTGCTTTAATCAACATGTATGTGGTTAGCTGCATGCTATGAAGACAGTGTGATTGGAAAAGGGAGCGTTTTGATTGGTGCCATATCAGATGTAGTGCAAATGCCGTTTTGATGTCAAAGAGACCGTGCCTATGTTGAATGGTAGCTATAGCAGATGGTTTTGAAGAGGTTTGACTGATGGTGTATGAAAGACACAGTATCACCTCCTGTGCATTTTTCTGAATCATTTATCTTATCCGGTAAATGTGTCACTAAGAGCTATAGCTTTTTAATCCATGACCGAACTGACACCAGCAGTTACACTCAGATGTAAAGATCTTAGCTATAGTAGTTATTAATATCCATTAACATTCAAATTGCACCAGGACACTGGACATCAGTGGAGTTTTTTAATGGAGAGGCCTGAACTTCTGGCACAACACTGTGTGTGTTTTTCAGTCGGTTATAGTCCATCTATCCATTACCAGTTTGGTCAGCTCTTGTTTGCCTGGAACTGCATCTGAGCCATAATTTACTTCAGCTGAAGAAACAAAATGAGAACTTAAGTTTTAAACATAAAGTTGTTTGTTTTTGTTTGCCTTTAAAAAAAAAAAAAACTATACATATATTTATCATATATATATGTGTATTTGTGGCGGTGGTTAGTGTTAGAGAAAATTGTTGTTTAGCATCTTGATATTTTGGGATATGTTTTGTCATTCCAAGTCCATTGAAATAATAATATAAATATCATGCGTTAAAACACACATGCTCTCATATTTACTAACAACAGGGAACTTATTATCAGTTTCTTTGACAAAGTTTGACTGTATTAAGCCAAGTTGGAGGCAGTTCAGTGCTTTGCTTATTCCAAACAGCAAATAACAAGCTTATACAAATTTCAATGAAAGCAAGAAGTGTTTAGTGAGTAAGTGTGACATGTTTCAGTGCATTCACACCGCAAGCAACTCCAGTCTGTTGTCTCAAGTACAAACAATCTCTGCGACCTAAAATCAAGTTAAAATCTTTAAAAGATTTGTGTTGCCGTTCCTTTAGCTGAAACACTACAGCAACAGTGAACAAGCATGATTGGCACGTCCAACCTACGAAGCTAATGATGCAGGTATGGTTAGTCGAAGTCCATTGTGCCAGGCATAAAATGTACACATACCATGTTATTGCACTTATGTGCAGAGCATAAGCTGCTAGCGGTGTGAACACAAAGCTTGGTTGTTTCCTCAGAGAAACAAGCCACCTTTATGTCCTTCTCTCCCCTTGCCTCTTTTTTTCTCATGTCTTTCCACTGTGTTGTTGCGTGTCTGCAATTGTAAAGCTGGTCTGTTTAAAAAAAAAAAAAAAAGAGTATGTGTGGATATATTTATTTCATCAAAAAAAAAAAAGAGCATATCTAAATACATATGATAGTATATTTCAAAGCACTAAGAGCTATGTTATTTAAGTTTGTCTACTACATTTTCGGTATTATCTCAATCAATGTCTTTTTTGTCTGTTTGTCTGTCTCTCCTTGTCTCAAACCTCCTTCCCAGTTCCCTACCCCCCAGCGAAAACAGAGACCAGTATGTAACTGTGTTTTTGCTCTCTTAAGACCAACCATTCACCTCCATTGGCTATCTACTGTAGCTGACGCTGAGATTTCAACAAAGTGACAGAGTGGAGGACTGCACGAGTGTCTTATGACCGTGTCACTGTAGCAGTGGTGGCGTGTCTTTGTCTACCTAGAGGGGCCTTTATTTTGGTGGGGGCTACGGATTAACAACTAATTAAACCTTTTATGGATACAGCAGCTTTTACCACAACTCTCACATATGTAAGAGTCACTTTCTCAACCCTGTTTTGGGTTTACATTGGAGCCTAGAGTTTTTACCGCGGAGTAGAGTAAGGTGACCTCTTTGAAACACAATGTAGCGAGCAGCACAGGCTTTTTATTTGCATCTCTTAGTAGCTGTAATACTATACAAAAACTTGCACAGCTACCCCTGCCGGCCAACTTATACAGTATACATAAGGACTTTGATATACGTAAATAGTGTGTTGTATCTGCCAAGCTGCTGTGCTGTAAACAAAAGAGAAAAAAAAGATATAAAATTATACACAACAGACACACTGTTTATTTCTTAATTTTACAAAACTGGTTAAAAGTTAATATGGTAGGGCTAAATCTGCTTGCTAGTATGGTTTCCACTAAGGCCAAAAATTGCCTAACCAGGGCTTTCTTTTTATTATCACATCTTCAAACTTTTCGCCACTTTTATTCCTGAATAAACAACAATGATCCTGCACACATCATTGAGTGGAACATGGAAACACTGCCTGAGATAAGAGATCCATCCTCCTGTCCAACCATTGCTTGCTTATGATACATTGATAAGTCAGTATGGTCAAAGATGAATATTTCTTCAACCCTGAGCCCTGGTAAGACCAGTTTTAGCCGCAGTGGAGACACATCCACAGTTTCTGCCTGTTACACCTCTGAACAATGTCTCAAGGCCTTGTATTAATACTGCTGTATTGACTGTACGGGATGATGGCTAGTGGTGCAACACTTTATTGTCATAATCTCTCACAGGCACATGAAACACACAAACATGCATACACTGTCAGATGTACATGGGCACACACACATACACACAGGTTAGGGTGGTAGTGCTGCTACCCCTCCGATTCAGCCTTCTGCCACCTGTCGGGACCATTTTGACAATATTGTGCTGCACTGCAAGCAGGAAAGAAATAAAAAAGATGATTTTAATAAAGAACTAAAACAAATGCCTGATATTTATTTGGTTGTGTGAATGTGTCTACAAATATTAACACTATTATTTTAAGATTTAAGGAATATAGTTCACGGTCCTAAAGAATAACAACTGTTTGCAAGCGGAAGAAATAAATAAGTATTTCAGTGGTTGACCACCAAAGGAACAAGACACCGGACAGAATATTGTACATGATGCCAGGATGCTTGTATAGTTTTTTTCGAACCCAGTTAACCACAGCCACTTTCCGCACCCATGTAAGTCTGTGGGACTACGTCATGGATGGATAAAGAGAATGTCTACTCTAGTTTGGGACTAAAAATAAATGGTCCAGTTCAATCAATTAAGTGTTTATCAGATTAAGGATTGTTGTAGGAACTCGCATTGCAATCAGGGCAAGTGCAAAGCATTCTGCAAAACGTTACAGTGGTCTTGGGCAAACAGAATATTTAATGGAACCTGAAAGTGTTGGAAAGTAAAACAAAATCTCAAATACTGTACTAATGTACAAAACAGGATGAAAGACAAAAGAAAGGTGGGAAGAACAAACGCAAGAGTTGGGAGACAGTGCTCAGTTCTCTTGCTGTCTGCAGGGCAAGATAGAGGTTGTCATTTCTGCTGACTAAAGGCCACCGCTGAATGATGCCAGTATTAGGAACACTGCAGATATGGATAAATCTCATAGACACTACCTCTCTCTCTCTCTTACTTCTTCTCCTTCACTCCACTACACACACAGTCACATACACACACATGCTCCCTCTCGCATGTAGGAATTACCTTCTAATACTTTTTCTCCCTGCCATTTTACAGTCCTAATTACACAGTAGGTTCAGGAGTTCAACGTGTTGACTCGGAATGAGCTTTTACAACAAAGCACACTATAAAAGGCAACTGTACTTCCGCTGTCACGCGTGCTTTGATTAATGTCCTCTTTTAATGTCTCTCCTGCGGAGGTCACCTGCGTAAATGTTTCTGCATAGAACTCCCTATATCCCTACTCCGTATATTCTTATGTGAAGGGTAGTAAAATGCCAGGGTCACAGTTCATCGGGATGAGGCTTCTCCCCTGAAGCACTCAGTGTCACATTTACAAGGCGCCCTGAACCGGTGTTTAATTGCATAATGGTCTTTCTTAATGCACTTACAGTAAATGACACCATGTGATAATGCATTCACTGCTGACCTAAGGGGATGTTTAGTAGCAACAATGCATGTAACCCGTCTTTTATCATTTATACGAGGTTATATCTATTTATTTTTAAAGGGTGAAGTAGATACAGTTCCTATAAAAAAGTGTTTACCTTTTCAGTAGGGCCTGGCTCATTTTGTGGCATCTGCAGGCAGTGGCAAGTCCTTCCGGCATATGCCACAGAGGCCGCTACTCTGTGGTAGCTGTGGCAAGTACTTCCGGCATATGCCACAGAGGCCGCTACTCTGTGGTAGCTGTGGCAAGAACTTCCGGCATATGCCACAGATGCCACAACTTGCCGAGGCATCTGCCGCTGCTCAACGGGAGTTGCCACAAGATGCCAGAGTAAGAGAACGTTTACGGTAGCTGCCACTCACCTTCCGTGACAAATGCTGCTATTTAAACCCGTATTTATCGTGTAAAATGTCACTGTTTTGGCATGACTTCATCGAACTGATCTGTACACAGGACTGATGACAGGGTTGGGTTGTAGCGGAATACATGTAACGGCGTTACGTAATCAGAATAAAAAAACCATGTAGCCTAACTGTATTCAGCTCGCGTTACATTTGAAAAACAACTAATCCGAATACAGTTACTTTCGTAAACCTGAAGTGAATACATTTTGGAATACTTATTGGAATTATTGGTGGCAAAGTTTCCTCACAAAATGTATCCTAATCAGTGGCGACTGGTCATTAGTGTCAGCAGAAAGAAATTAAAATAATGATTACAACAAAATGCAAAAAATAAATTTAAATATAAAATATATTTTAAGATCATGTTTAATCATCTGATTCGTCTGTACATTGCTGTTTTAGTATGTGTAAGTGTGTAGCCTATTGAGCTGTTTAGAGCCATTTGGGACAAAACCCGATCATGCCCCTCCCTCTCACTGTCTAAGTGAACGGTGACTGTAAAAACTACACTGCGCATGCACAGAGAATTTTCCTATTTAATAAAAATAATGACCATAGGGGCACAGAGCTGCCATCCCCACCATACGTCATCTCAAATAATTCAGAGCTGATTGGCTGTAAGTACGTGTGCCGCGAAAAGTGTGGTGTGTGAAGAGCCGGTGAAGAGGAGGAGAGAGAGGAAGTAAGCTGCGCATGGCTTCCCTCCACAAAAAAGCAATGAGATTTCTCCATGGGATTTTAGAAAATAGCTCAAAATAAGATCTGTGGGAAACGTAGCTGTTAGATAAATGCACGTTTTGTTCAGCCGGATAATATCCACATGTCTACCCTACTTTTATAATTTTCGAATCATAAATCCATCATTTAGATTTATGATAGACTTTTGAAACTACAAGAAGATAAGGAGGACTTTTACAAAAAAGTAATAGAGATTTTTGTCCAGAAGGATAGGCAAATGGACTTCATCTTCAAGTCAAGGTAAGACCGGCAATTTTATTGAAAATGAGGTCTTACTAAGAGAGAACAATTCAATATTTAAATCATAACATTACATTTTGTGGGTATCCTTCTGTTGAACTGTCTGTTTAAAATTAATTGAAGCATCAGACAAAAGAGGCTTTTGAAAATAATATTATATTTTGATTTAGGTCAAAATATAATATTTGTAAACCTGAAGAATCAGTGCCAGTGCCTCACCAGCCATGAACCTCACTGCAGAAGCTTATATATAGACATATACGTGTTATGTGTCCCACCACTTTGTATATAGAAACGCCACTGATCCTAATATTCATTACCGGCAGAACTGTGTGCGCAGCGCAGCAGCATGTCTGTGAGGCCCCGCCCCCGCACGCAGATGAGAGAGAGATCTCTTTTCAAATATAATATGAAATATATATTTATATTGTTGTGGAAGATATCTCTGCTCCGCGCCGATCCTTTATGAGTTTGCTTTAAAAGAAGGAAAACTCAAAACAACCAGGATAGGGGTTAAACAATAATCTGTTTTAATGATAAACGGTAAGAATACATTACACTTTCAAAGGAGTGGGCCGGGCCCCACCCACCCCCTGCTCTGGTCCAAATGCCGGGAGAACCTTTCATCTTGACGGCAGGAGCAAAAGAGAAAGAACTAAAAGATAGAATAGGCTTACATGCAGAAAATAAACCAGGAGGAGCTGTGGTCATAGCAAATCAGCACGAGCCAGCAGAGGACATGGAAGCAAGAGTCTCTAGCTGTCTCATATTACTGCAGCTTTCATCCACACACACACCCTTTCTGCACATTCCAGAGACTTGAGTTGTGTCTAAAGAATATCCCCTTGTTCACAAAGATAATACATATGAATACTCTCAAATTTCCAGCTTCTGGTTACACAGACTGCTTATTATGAATACAAATAAATTAAACACACACATATAATATTCAAGATATGTAGACTTCCCTGAAACATGACATACTGGAGATCTTAAGCAGAAGGTACTCTCATCCACCTAGCCCACTGTCCTGCATACACCTCCCCCACAGAGCAATACAACCTGTTTACTCCAAGCACCCCAGAATGTTTGGAGCAAGTTTAGTTCTCACATTTATGAAAGGATAAAACAGAGAAATCAATACAAAACACAAACACAGGTATTGTTTGAACAGTATTCACTTAACTGCTACTATTAATAATTACCAGAGAAACTCCAGGGGCCTCTTTCAATTTCTGGAAATTGCAACAAGACTTTCTGCCATTTCAAATGTAACACACTTCCCAAATATCAGATGATAATAATCTTCAATATATATGAAAGTTAGAAATGGAGATGGTTCGATAAAACGTGCAAGATAACGTTTATGTAGCATTTCTTTATTGTCGAAATGATGACATTTCATAACTGGATCAAATCAAAGTGAATGGCCTGCTGCTGCTGAAGGCATGGGGCAAATATAAGTCCTTTGCCTAATTTATAAAGTAAACCTTAGCATCTCACTAGCAGTGGCAACTGCAATCAGTTACAGCTGCCCTAAGTCTATAGCCAAGTCTAATAACACCAGTGTACACGTTGCTGTGTCAATACAGATATGTATTTGTTAATTATTTGTCTTTACTAGTCATACACCTGGTTTATCGTAGCAAGCAGTGGAAACTCCCCTCAAGAAGCGACAATTGCCAAGGGCGTTGCAACCCTCACTCGCCAATATTTCATCATAAATATAGCACGTTTGTTTATTTTAGCAAACCATGCTCCAAGTAAAATTGAATTGAAATCATAATGTATAATCTTTTTGAAAGATAGAGATCGCACATCAGTCCTGTGTACAGATCAGTTCGATAAAGTCATGCCAAAACAGCGATATTTTACAAGATAAATACGGTTTAAATAGCAGCATTGGCACGGAAGGCGAGTGGCAGCTACCGTAAACCTTCTCTTACTCTGGCATCTTGTGGCAACTCCCGTTGAGCAGCGGCAGATGCCTCGGCAAGTTGTGGCATATGCCGGAAGGACTTGCCACAGCTACCACAGAGTAGCGGCCTCTGTGGCATATGCCGGAAGGACTTGCCACTGCCTGCAGATGCCACGAAATGCGCTTGCTGTCTCTACCTTTTTGGACATGTTCATGTTTTATTTGTTCTATACGGCATCACTGACATCAACAAAGAAAGACCATCTGATGTCATAGCAAAAACCGATGTTACAATGTTTAATACAAATAAAAAGTATTCACAGGTGCAGCTGATGCGACATGATTAGTTAAATGGGGATCACCTGTGTGTAGTCAAGAGGTTTCATTTGACTATCGTATAAATACACTTGGGGTTTTATGTCAAATTCTGTAATTATAACAAAAATAAACTCTAAGCAAAGTGATTAACCTCTTAAGCCCTGAGCCTGTTTTTCAGGTTTCATGCTCGAAAATGCCACTAACACAACAAAGACTATATCTTCACTTCTGAAAGGGGTAAATTAATAATCTTTTCTCTCAAAGCAAGGTTACATCTGTGAGTTGGATGTAGAAGTGTCAGAATCAATATAGATGTTTATATTTTAAAATAAATTCAGATGGAACATAGTAAAAACATGTAAATTCTAATGTCCGCCTAAAGAAAACCCATTACTTATAGTGAAAACCACCCTTGAATGATGGGTTAGTAGACTAAAAGATTTAGAAATCCAAACTATAACATATAATAAGTACCCTGTATCAAGATTGATGCAAAACAAGTGAAATTTGACCTTTTTAGAGAGGTTTAGAAAAAAATAAAGTCCAGGCGGTAATTTGGGAACCATCATTTCCATTTGACCTTTTTCACTGTAAAAATCATTTTATTACTTTGAATTATCACTATAGGTATTCATTCCATCCAAATACAACTGTTGTGAAAAAAATAAAATATAAAAACATACTCTGTTATCCTCTTAGACTTAGACTATTAAATTGCGTAATTTGCAGGAAACAACGTCTAAGGAACCTTAATATTTAATAAACTATGAATATTTTTATATCCATATATCGGGAAAAAACTCATTTAACTGATCTTTTTCATTTATTTTTTCAAAAATAACACACAATGCTAACAGTGAGCCTCTGAATTAGCCCCGAGCGAAAAATGCTAACCTATTACTGCACCGAAAATCACTCCTAGCTCCCTTATTACTTATCCTAGCTGCACATCCAACACATCGTTTATGATCGTAAAGACACAGAATCTAACGGTGCCCACCTCAACACTGAAAGATACAAACTCGCGAGGTTATCAACAAAAACGTAGATCAACACAAGTGGCGCTAGGTACTAACATGCATGGCTTACCTTCCTCTTTGTCTGGTCTAAACTGGTCTTCAATGGCATTAAAACGATAAAAACGATGATGTAGTTAATCCATAGGTTAATATCCAATGGGGCTGTGTCCCCTTTGAAATGTTCTGATAATCCATAAGCAATAAAACTGCAATTCCGTTATCTGCTGTCCGCTCTGTGCTCTGTGCGCTCTGGGTCCTGCTGCAATTCCTGCTTCCTGCTTCCTTCTTCCTTCCGTAGTAAACAATAAATGAAGTCGGCTGCGTAATGTACTTAAACTGGCTGGCATTCTTTATACTTTACGCAGGACTCTGGAACCCATTGGTCGATTTGTGTGATTTACACCTTTTTCTTAACCATCAGAACCAATAGAATCGATGGGCAGTTTCCAAATCTACGTAAACATTACCATAGCGGACGTAATAGAGAAGCGAACAAAGCATATCTGAAAGTACAACCCTGGACGTCAAAACTTTATACCCAGTATAATGCCATTAATATGATGATGGATTATCAGTAAACATTTCTACGTGACACAAAGACATTGGATTAACCTTGAGCGGCGTTTTTATTCCGGTGAACACAACTTTTGATCACAAATCAAAAAAGGTAAGACTAAATTATTGTAATATTTTTTAAACCGGATGTTGTTTACTTTCTCTTTTCTGGCTGATAGCTCCGCATTTCAGGGTCCTACAGTGATGACATTACATGTGTGGAATCTGTGGAGTCTCAGCTTTAAATCATATATCTTGTTTGTGCAGTTAAGATAGTAATAAGGGCATTTCTACCGTGAGTTCTGTGTAAAAAAGCGTTAGCATTAGTTAGCATTTTTTCGCTCAATGCTAATTCAAAGGCTTGGTATTACTCTTGTGTTTTTTTTAGCTAAAAATTGTTCTTATTGTCAGTTAGCGGAGTTTCTTACCTTTAAAAGGGTATGAAACATTAATAGTTTCATAAATGTTAAGAAGCCCTGAGACATAGTCTCGAAAAAAAACTGTGGGGGGGGTCCACTGGGGGGACCTTCGGGCTTAAGAGGTTAAGAAACTGAGACAGATCTATTAGAGCCCCAATATAATAGTTCTGCGTAACTTACTTTAACTTTACCTAAGTAATTCCCTAACAGAATACTGAATGTTCCACTGAAACCTGTTTTGTTTTATTCCTAATATGTACAATTCACATATTGAAAATAACTGAGGGATTGTGATTCATGCTAGCCGCCGTTTAGCAACTAGAGCAAAACTTAATTTACTCTTTTAAAACAATTCTTGCAGCCAGGTTTCAAGACCTTGTTGAAAGTCTAAATTCAGAATCAGGTAAGTAGTCACAGCAGCAAATACATGCGTGAGGCTTTTGCAATATCAAGCTTTCTTTACAGCCCTTTACTTGCAGGCTGAATGTAATACTGAATAAAAGCAATATGTTAAGTACAAACACACATGTGATATTCCATTAACCTTGCTCTCAGGCACAATGGCTGCTTCTCACATCTCTTAAATGCAATCCTTGCATCCCTCACTTGCGTCTTTTCCTTGCGTCTTGCAAGGAAACCACGAGAAGGGAGAAGAAGCAGGGAAATTAGTTTTAAGAGCAATGGAACGTCCTTTCCTCCGGAGCGTCACGTGTGCCGCATGATCGTCTGACAGCAGCCAGCTATGTCCCCGTTATTTTCACAAACACCCCCGCCTCTGTTAGTACACATTTACTGACATAAACATGTGTAGGCTATCATCTGTTGTAGACCCAAATTAAATTAAATAAGAACTCATTCTCAAAAAAGATAAACGCCATTCTTAAAATGTATTAAACGAACAATAGTTTGATAATATTGATTTGATAGAGATAAAATAATTCAGAGAAGAAAGAGATATATTATCTATCAAAACCCAGTTAGATTAACATTCATTGGATTGCACATTGTGTTTGTTTGTGTGGTTCTGTAGCAAAATGAAAAAAGGAAAAAAGCGATCATGAAAATGTTTACAATAAATGAATAAAATTATTTTTGTCCACTTTGTTGTTCAGATATATCACATATTTGTCACTAAATGATACATTAATTGAAACAAAACACTTTATAAACTGAGGAGTGAGTCCCGTGAGTTTCATGTGTTTTCTTCACTCCGCTGGTAAACTGCTCTCATGTCAAGAAGCATAAGATCAGTGCATGCGTTGCAGTTGCAGCGTCCAATCAGTGAGCGATACACAGTAAGGGGGTGGGGCGGGTGGCCGATGATTTCACCGGGGAATGGTCTGGTTGTTCCTCGAGTCACCAAGGCAAGGGCACCAGATCTGGAGGGGCGCTGCTCTGGGAGAAAAATTCTGCCTAATTTTCTGCCCTTGATGTAATACATTTACATTAATAATTGAATAAAGTAAACACCCTTTGGAACCCGGGCCGGCAACATTTTTGCATTTGCCCTGTACGATGGGCGCTGTAAGTGAAGAAAGTGGGGGATGTTGACTTATCAGGCACCCGCAGCTCACAGCCAAAGTGCGAGCGAGCATTCGAGCGAGCAAGAGAGAGAGAGAGGGCACCTTCGGTACCGCGGATTGTTGTTAGATTGAGGTTGATAACTAGAGCTCAGTGAGGTAAAGGACTGAGTGTTTAGATCAGGAGTGGGCAAACTTTTTTGCTCGGGGGCCACTATGAGTTTTAAAATGTGTCAGACGGGCCAGGCCAGTAGTAAATCGGTGAAAAGATACTTAGCTGTCCACTCCTAGAGTGGCGAAGTCACACCCATCTACTTCCGGTCCATGGGACCTTATTTCGGAAAAATAATGTATTGAAGTCAATGGAGAGAGAAAACTTATCTTTCGATCCCGTTTGAATTGTGCCATGAATTATACATGTGATGTTTGTCAATCTTAAAAAATAATTTCCATGTCAAAAAAGTCACAGTTTGTTGTAAAACTGTTGAAATATAAGACTATGAAAAATATGCAACTAGAAAGACTACAAATCCCAGAGTCGCGTAAGTGATGTCACAATTGTTTTCCTCCACTAAGAGATAGCTAAGATCAGCGCCATATAGATATAATCTATCTATATGACGCTGGCTAAGATAAGATAAACATTAAAAAGACCAGGCAGTTCAGAGAGAATCAAAGGAAGGAAGGCAGGCAGCTTTGCATGACATTCTTCTGGACCTGTTTCCTTGTGGTGATAGTTGTGGAGGAAACTTCTGTGTAGCAATGCAGTAGGAGTCACTGACTCAAGAAGGAGACACGGTAGAGCAGGAGCTTTTGATGTCAAACACTGATGGTTTATTTGGAGTTACGGCCAGAGAGATTCACATCACAAGTCACATCAGTCACGGTGAGACTGCACGGGAGAGTTGCCACGTCAATTCTGGAGCGCCTCTCTCTCGTTAGCCCATTTAACTGGTTTCACAGAGAGTGATCAACATATTTTGATAAGATAGCTTAGACAGTTGGGCACACTGAGTCACTTGCATCCATCACTTATGGCCTCGAATATTTCATACCTTGGAGTCCACAAAGAAGGAAGTGTCCCAGTGCACCCACAACAACAGACCATCTGTGACCTAGTGTTGCCCGGTCACAGAATGGGAACAATAACTTTATGGCTGAAGCAGCCTATGTCCTTAAAGGAGAAAAACAGACGTCAGGGTTGGTCATGTACGTCATATCTAGGAGTCTAGGACAATTATTTCCCTAACAATAGTGAGGGTAGTCAATCCTTTTATTGACAAGACAGTAGTGACGGCCATCTTGGTGACGTGTGTTGTTCTGTGAGACCAGAGACCATTTTATTTTTTTTGACTTCCAAAATTATCTTTTAAATTGACAAACATCATATGTGTAATTTGTGGCACAATTCAAATGGGATCGAAAGATAATCTTTCTCTCTCCATTGACTTCAATACATAATTTTTTCGAAATAAGGTCCCATGGAGGTCCCCCGGAAGGGGAGGGACTTCGCCACTCTATGTTGAGTATACCTGCTGCAGAGCCACTTTTTCAAGTATACTATGTCAACGAGTGGCGCCGAATGCTGGGCATTTAACATGCATTTAAACAGTCCTTCGGCGCCACTCGATACTTGAAATAGTGGCTCTGCAGCAGGTTTACTCGACATTGAGAAACGGCCAATGTAGAACCTATTAATGTATTATACCAGATTAACAGAAATAATCTCAGCTAACTGACGATACAAACCATTTTTACCAAAACAAAACACAAGTCTCATAAGAAGCATCTAAATGACCCCTTAGCGAAAAATGCTAACGGACATTGGCACATAACTCAAGATAAAAGTACCCTTATTACTTATCGTAGCTGCACATACAAGATATCCGATTAAAGCTGAGGTTCCACAGATTATTTAGGTATATAGTATCGATAATGGAGGAGCTATAACCGAGGAACCACCAGACCATCCTCCGATGAAATCCTCAGACACTCGCCCAGCCCCTTACTGTGTATCGCTCACTGATTGGACGATGCAGCGCATGCACTGATCTGATGCTTCTTGACATGAGAGCAGAGTGAAGAAAATGCATGAACCTCACGGGAGTCACTCCTCAGTTTATACCGTGTTTTGTTTCAATTCATGTATCATTTAGTTACAAATATGGGATATATCTGAACAACAAAGTGGTCAAAAATAATTGTATTCATTTTTTGGAAACATTTTCATGATCGCATTTTTCGTTTTACATTTTCAGTTATTGTCATTTCCATTCAGTCAGTCATTAAGTGCTATTTAAAATGTTAATTTGCTACATATCCAAACAAACAAACAAAGTGTGCAATCTAATGAATATCAATCTAACTGGGTTTTGATAGATAACATATCTCTTTTTCTTCTCTCAATTATTTTATTTCTATTGTGCACTCTAATCAATATTAATCAAACTATTGTTCGTTTATACATTTTAAGAATGGCGTTTATCTTTTTTGAGAATTAGTTCTTATTTTTATTTTATTTATTTGGGTCTACAACAGATGATACAAATGTTTGTGTCAGTAAATGTGTACTAACAGAGGCGGGGGTGTTTGTGAAAATAACGGGGACAGAGCTGCTGTCAGACGATCAGCTGTGCAGCGTCATCACAAACGGATGTCGCTCCGGAGGAAAGGACGTCCCATTGCTCTTAAAACTCATTGCCCTGCTTCTCGTGGTTTCCTTGCGTCTCTCCATGCTTCCCTGGTGGGAGGGACTAGTCGCAGGGAAACGACGCAAGTGAGGGACGCAAGGAATCCATTTAACCGAAGTGAGAAGGACCCCAAATAAGGACTATGTGTGAGTTCCCCTCGATTCCATTGGCCCTGACGGTCAGAAAGAGATGTCACATGTCAAAATCCAGCAAGGGGGGCATATGGAAAATCCACCCAAATGGCCCCAGAAGAGGGTTTTTTTTGCTAAATCTGTCTAAAAATGTCAAATATCACTTGTGTTGCATCAATCTTGATACAGGGTACTTATTATATGTTGTACTTTGGATTCCTAAAGCTTTTAGTCTACTAACCCATCATCCAAGGTTAGTTTTCACTATAAGTACAACCAAGGCCGCATTAACCATATGGGCAACCTGGGCAAGTGCCCAGGTTTTTTCGGGCACAACCTCACTCATCATACATTGTTTTAAATGACACTCACTCTTCGCCATAAATAACACAGCTTTTCTATATGGTCAAATTAATATATTTTCTAAACCGTCTCTGTACTGTAGGTCTCACTCAAGCCCCCAGGAAGTGTGCCGGACTCTGATGAGAATATTCGTTGTGGCCAAACGGCAGTACTACACCTCCGTTAGGTTGCTGGGTCCATTGATTTACATTGGGAAAGAGTGGTCTGTAAAAAAAGGCTAGACCTACTTTGGCTGAGTCCCTGCTTTTGACAAATGGGTGTGCGATTTGACATGCCAGATTGACTGTTCTAAATTCTAAATATTGGTCATGTTGGTATGATTGGGTAGGCTTGGTGTTACTTGTTGGTACGTGGGTTGGGGGGGGGCCATGAGCGCTCAGTGCCCAGGGGCCCCTGGAGGTACTAATCCGGCCTTGAGTACAACATATCTTTTGGACGGACACAGTTTTTTACCTTTTTATTAATTTAACCCTTTTAGAAGGGAAGATCTGGTCATTTGTTCTGGGAATGTCATTTTCGAGCCTGAAACCTGAAAAACAGGCTCTGGGTTTAACTGTGTTTCAGTGGTATTTGTAAGAAATTGAAATCAATGTTTATAAGGCGTAATTTAGATTAAATATACTGTAAACTGTTTTATTCTGAAAATTATTCATTTCCGGTTAGCATTAGCATGTGGCTAATGTTATTGCTGAATAGCAAATGAATGTACAGTTTTATTTTGAAAAGCTTTATTGAAGGACAACCTCGTTGTTTACATGACGTCACTTCCAGTGTTACATGACGTTACTTCCGGCTTCACGTTATCAATGATTATAGCCGTTAAAATGCATTAAATAAAAAGTCATGAATGAGAATATGAGGAGAAACAACACGTTCTCACTCCCAACCTGTCAAAATGGTCGGTCAGGGCCCCTCCCCGTCACTCTATTACAGACAGGGTACCCCTTGAGAGTCCGTTTTCAACGGGCAGGGCGTCCCATTGACTTGCAGAGAGCTCCCTGAACGTTGGTAATAGAGGAGTTAGGAACGCGGCGAAATGCTCTCCGCAGTTCTCACAGCGTTTATCAACCTTTTTGTAACTCAATATCAAGCCACACTTATTGTTTTTACTTCTTTATTTTAATTGAATAATGTAGGACTTTTGTTGCCGTCAGTTAGGGGGAGAGTTGGGGCTCAGAATACTGAAATCTGTATTGTTTCATTGTTTTTTCCTTCTAATTTTGTATTCTTTTCTAAACCACACACTGTTATTTACTCAACAATAACACATAATTATCCTTGTGTTTATTTATTTGTTTGATAAATAAACACAAGTTGGAGTCCGTCAGGACCGAGCAGGGGCGGACTGGGGAGAAAAAGTGGCCCGGGGATTGATTGACAGATAGGCCCACTTAATGCGCGGCATGTATCGGCCGGCCGGCGACGAAAGTATGTTACTTAACAAAAAACCCTATGCATTTTATGTTATTTTGGACCATTATTCATATAGTAATCACATTACCTGAGCCCTTGAGTTGCCTAGAGCAAAATAGTTACAGCATATATTTAGTGATTTAAATGTTAACAGATCATTGAAGATTTTTTTTTTAAATGTTGAAGTTAAATGCATCAATCTGGTGCACTTTGAGAGCTAAATTAGGGACTAAATCTATGGATACATCTCTCAACACCCATATGAACATATTTACTTTTTCTTTCAACATTTATTTGAACAGCAAGTGGAGGCAAAAGTGACTGCACCCAAAACAATAAACCTGCTATAACTAACCTAAACTCAGTAACAGAATGTGGGCAACACGTTCTTCTCCACAGCCGCGCGACCTCTGAGTCAGACGACACTTTCCCCTTTTCTATCCTACGGGTACAGCAACTCCCCTTGAACCCCCGTTTCCCTATGCAAGCCCCTCCCACTGAACCAAGGGCTCGCTACAATACTGTATACTGTATACACAAACTATACAAAAACGCCTTTACGCATTGGAGCTTGTTTATCCATCTGTAAGCGACTGCCTGCTCGGTCTCTCAGTCACTCACTCCTGATCTTTCACTGTGCAGTCACAGCTGCTACGGGAAAAACTCCCGGTATTCCCAATGGCCAGTCCGCCCCTGGGACCAAGGGTCGGAGCAGCTCATAGTAGTTGCTTTAGAGAATTTTACACCAGGAAGTAAGTATTCTCTCCGCTTCGCTTGACAAACCCCGTGATAGCCCTCAAGCTCTGTCGAATAGCACTTTGAAATGGGATGGAATCACGGCAGACTGTCCAAAACTGGATTTGAACGGGTCCACCCCGTCCCCAGAACTACACATGCTGGCTATTGTGTGTTTCGCAACATGTTCTATGGCACGTCTCTGCTGGGAATTGTAGTTTTAAAAGACGTTTTCGTATTTCCCATAATAAGAAGTTGCCAGTATTAAACTGTGTACATCCCTGGAGGTTTAGGGGATAGGAAACACTCAAATTTAAAACATATAATTAATAAATGGGTGAAATTGCTTGTGCCCATAATGGGCAGCATTAATATATACCCACATGACAGCTAAGGTCAGAAGAGCTTTATTTAACAGCTGGTCTTATGTCGGTGACCCCTCCTGTTGTTAATTGATAAGCCTGAAACATGCACTTGTCAAGGTTCAGAGGCACATTTTGCAAATATAGCAGAAGCCATCGATCATCTTAAGATAAGATATACTTTATTGATCCCAAGTTGGAAACATTTGCGTTACATCAGCATGTGTAACAGTTGTAAATATGCAGTGGTGTTTATTTGTAAATGATTTAGTATAATCACACAAATTCTGTGTTTTATATTTAATAATTCTGTGTTCTTTATGTATTGAATGTTCAATACCTGACAAGGTCGGAGATGAAAAACTTGGGTCGCAGGTTCCTCAACAGTGCATTACAAGACATCTATCAATATGTGTATACCTCCACCATTAAACTGTCGTATTCTGCACATTTCTTATACTATCTACATACATCTTATAAGAGTATACTACATATGTATAATATCAGTTAAAATAAGTGTTTAAAACATGCAGTAGTTAACATTGCAGGAAATCAATATATTAGTACATTGTCAGGCTTAATATTTATACCCCTGTGACGAAGATGGCTTCGTCACTGTGGACTGTCGGCTTCGGGCTTTGTATATTGCACGTGTGTTTTATTTTGAAAAGTGTTCCCTTTCCCCATGTCTGTTGCTGTTGATTATGTTCACCTGGTGCCCTGTGATGTCTCCTCCCCCCCCCCTTTCACCTGTGTCTAATTGCTCCCCCTCACCTGTGTCTAATTGCTGATTAGTGGGTGTGTATTTAGGCTCTGTGTTTCCTGTTTGGTGGAGGCTGGTAGTGTGGGTGAGATCCTTGTGGCTGGTGACTGTGTTCACCTGGGCAGCAATATTGAGGCTGTGTATCCTGTACCACAGCGATGAATAAATGCCCACACCGGGTTATATTTGAATTATCTGCCTCTGCCTCCTTGCTTGGTCGGGCCGCTCAACGGTCAGCTTCACAACCCCCAAAGCTTTTTTCTTATTCAAAATAAGACCTTAACCTAAAGTATTCTTTAATGTTTAAATAAAGCCTTATTAGTTTGTCTGTCTGTGTCTCCTATTAATATCTAATAATACATTTCAATAACGTGCTTTAACCACCAGGTGTCCCTTTCTATCAGCTGTGCCGGTATGGTGTAAATATACCGATTGGATCAAATATAAAAGTCAGCCGAATTAGTATTGATACTGCAAGGAGACTTATATTGTGAAGAGAAATTGAAGATTTTGTTTAATTACTGATATATTTATAATCCACGTCACATATTCAGTTTGCGGCAGTTCTTCCAGTTTGTCTAGAAGTCTTCTCATCAGGGCTCTATAAATAGTGAACTACGGCAGTTATGTAATATTTAATACAGCCTAACTGTTTTTACAATGCCGTTATGTGATGAACTCCAATGAGTAAAGCAAGCAAACTCGGAATAAAGTATTTTATTTGACATTTTTTTTTTCGGATTTCACATCAAAGGGAAGTCCGGTTAACTAAAATATCTGTGCGGAACAATACCCCAATAGATCCGTGGGTTAATAACGTCAATCACCACATTACACACATCCCTTCACATTTAAATTTACATTAAAGTAATTCGTGAGGCCTTCTAAAATGTTTTTAAATATAATTAGGGTTGTAGTTGAAGAGTTTGTAAATTACAGCTCCGTTAATTCCACAACCACACACATGGATTAACATCGATTTAATACATTAATGTAGCCTTTGTTTCTGCTAAAAGAGGTGTCAACCAGCTGGGGCAACAAGAAAATCGGCGAAATCGAGTGTGACTATTACAAAATAAATAATTATTATATTAATATTGACAATAACAACCGACCGTCGGGGAGCGTTCTCATGGCGTCTATTATCAACGCTACGGGAGCTCTATGCAAGTCAATGGGACGCCCAGCCCGTTGAAAACTGACTGCTTCAGGCAGTTTACAGGCTGCGACAGGGGGCAACGGTGACAGCTTTGACCATCATGCAGACTCTGTGTCAGGGTTGACAGAGTCAAAAACTAGGGCCAACAGGGTGGGTGGAGGGGGTCTGGAGGACGGGCTTCGGCTGACAGCCCAGGGGCACAGCGGAGGACCCGGAAGGGGTCTCGGGCGGACGGCCCGGGGGCAAGGCAGAGATCAAGGATGGGGTCTCAGGCGAACGGCCCGGGGGCAAGGCAGAGTTCAAGGATGGGGTCTCGGGCGGAGGGCCCGGGGGCAAGGCAGAGTTTAAAAAGGAGAACTCGGGCGGACAGCCCGGGGGCAAGGCAGAGTCCAAGGTTGGGCGAAGGCCACATCAGGCAAACTCAGGGGGCCGAGCATGAGGGCGAAGGCAGCGGCAGGAAGAGTCAGGGAGCCAGGCCCGAGGGCGAAGGCAGCGGCAGGAACAGTCAGGGAGCCGGGCATGAGGGCGAGGGCCGCGGCACTCAGGGGGCCGGGCTCGAAGGTGAAGACCGAGGCTCTCAGGGGGCCAGGCTCGAGGGCGAAGACCGCGGCTCTCAGGGGGCCGGGCTCTCAGGGGGCCGGACTCGAGGGCGAAGACCAGACAGCTCCGGAGGCCGGGCAGGAAGGCGCTGACGGGACATCGCCGGAGGCCGGGCAGGACCCGGTGTCGGCCGGACAGGAACCGGAGCTGGTGGGACAGGCCTGGGCAGGATCCCCCACGGAGGAGGACCAGGAGTTGGCAGGACCCCCGGCAGGAGCGCAGTCGGCGGGACCTCCAACGGGACAGGACATAGGGTTGGCAGGACCCCCGGCAGGAGAGTAGTCGGCGGGACCTCCAACGGGACTGGACATGGAGCCGGCAGGACCCCCAGCGGAACCTCCATCGGCACAGGACATAGGGTTGGCAGGACCCCCGGCAGGAGAGTAGTCGGCGGGACCTCCAACGGGACTAGACATGGAGCCGGCAGGACCCCCAGCGGAACCTCCATCGGCACAGGACATAGGGTTGGCAGGACCCCCGGCAGGAGAGTAGTCGGCGGGACCCCCAACGAGACAGGACATAGGATTGGTCGGACCCCGGGCAGGAGAGTAGTCCGCGGGACCCCCAACGGGACAGAACATGGAGTTGGCAGGACCCCCAGCGGAACCTCCAACGGGACGGGACATAGGGTTCGCAGGACCCCCGGCAGAAGAGTAGTCGGCGGGGCCTCCAACAGCACAGGACACATGGTTGGCAGGACCCCCGGCAGAGGAGCAGTCGACGGGACCCCCAACGGGACAAGACATGGAGTTGGCAGGACCCCCAGCAGAACCTCCAACGGCACTTCAGTAGGGACTTGAATTGGGACTTGAGTAGGAACTTGAGAGCGGACTCGAGAGGGGACTCGAGAGAGGACTTGAGAGGGAATTTGAGAGGGAACTCGAGAGGTGACTTGAGAGGGAACTCGAGAGGGGACTTGAGAGGAAACTGGAGAGGGGACTCGAGAGGGAACTGGAGATGGGACTAGAGATGAGACTAGAGAAGGGACTAAAGAAGGGACTAGAGGAGGGACTAAAGAAGGGACTAGAGGAGGGACTAGAGGAGGGACTTGAGAAAGGAATTGAGTAACGACTAGAGAAGGGACTAGAGAAGGGACTTGAGTAGGGACTAGAGTTGGTACCTGAGAAGTGACTAGAGAAGGGACTAGAGAAGTGACCTGAGGAGGGACTAGGGAAGGGACTAGAGAAGGGACTTGGGAAGGGACTAGAGGGGGAACTCGAGAGGAGACTAGAGAGGGGACCAGAGAAGGGACTAGAGAAGGGACTTGAGTTAGGACTCGAGAAAAGACTAGAGAAGGGACCAGAGATGGGACAAGAGATGGGACTATGGCAGCTGGGGCCAGAGCTAGGTCTGGAACCATGGCCCCTGGGGCTGGGACCATGGCTGCTGGGGCCAGAACATGGTCTGGAACCATGGCTGCTGGGGCCAGAACTGGGTCTGGAACCATGGCTGCTGGGGCCAGAACTGAGTCTGGAACCATGGCTGCTGGGGCCAGACTGGGTCTGGAACCATGGCTGCTGGGCCCGGTACTGGCGCCCGAACCATGGTTGCTGGGGCCGGGACTGGCGCTGGAACCATGGCTGCTGGGGCCAGAACTGGGTCTGGAACCATGGCTGCTGGGGCCAGAACTTGGGCTGGGCAGGCTGCTCACCTCGTGGTATCGCTGGGGTTACTTCATATGCGTCGCCTGCAGAGGTGGTTTCCCGGACTTCGTTTAGATCCCATGAGGCACAAACGACGTCCGTTGACCAACTCGGCACATCAACTTTCTAGAGCTTCGGGCAGTAGCACTGCAAACCCTTACTACAGGGCAAACATGTGTTGGTGAGGAGCGACAACCGCACCACAGAGGCTTACATCAACAGGCAGGATGGAGTCAGCTCCACCGCCTTGTTTAGCGCAGTGGAGAACCTGTGGTTCTGGGCCTCAGAGAATGTTTTTATCAAGGCAAGGCAGGCAAGGCAAGGCAAGGCAAGTTTATTTATAGAGCACTTTTCAACACAAGGCAATTCAAAGTGCTTTACAACAAATGAAAGACATTAAGAAAATGGCATTTAAAATCAGTCATTAAAAAGAAAAGCTAATAAAATAAACATTAAAAGAAGAAATACATGGATAAACACTAAAAGAAAAAATACATGGATAAAAGTTACAGTGCAGTCTAAGATATGAATAGTTCAATTAAAAGCAGCGACAAAAAGAAAAGTCTTTAGTCTGGATTTAAAAGTAGTCAGAGTTGCAGCGGACCTGCAGGTTTCTGGGAGTTTGTTCCAGATATTTGGAGCATAATAACTGAACGCTGCTTCTCCATGTTTAGTTCTGACTCTGGGGACAGAAAGCTGACCAGTCCCTGAAGACCTGAGAGATCTGGATGGTTCATAATTTAGCAGTAGATCAGAAATGTATTTTGGGCCTAAACCATTCAAAGCTTTATAAACCAGCAGCAGTATTTTGAAATCTATTCTTTGACACACAGGAAGCCAGTGTAAAGACTTCAGAACAGGAGTGATGTGATCCACTTTCTTAGTGTTAGTGAGGACTCGAGCAGCGGCGTTCTGAATCAGCTGCAGCTTCCGAATAGACTTTTTAGTGAGACCTGTGAAGACACCATTGCAGTAGTCGAGTCTACTGAAGATAAAAGCATGGACAAGTTTTTCCAAATCCTGCTGCGACATTAGTCTTTTAATCCTAGATATGTTCTTTAGGTGATAGTAGGCTGATTTAGTAACTGTTTTAATGTGGCTGTTGAAACTCAGGTCAGAGTCCATGACTACACCTAGATTTCTGGCTTTATCTGTTGTTTTGAACATTGCAGACTGAAGCTCAGCGCTAACATTTATACGTTCTGCCTTGGCTCCAAAAACCATTACCTCAGTTTTATCTTTGTTTAATTGGAGAAAGTTCTGACACATCCAGTCATTGATTTGTTCAATGCACTTACTCAGTGTTTGAATTGGAGCATAGTCTCCTGTTGAAACTGTTACGTAAATTTGTGTGTCATCTGCATAGCTATGGTAACTTATTTTGTTGTTTTTCATTATCTGAGCCAGTGGTAGCATGTAGATGTTAAAGAGAAGCGGCCCCAGGATGGAGCCTTGAGGAACCCCACATGTCATATTTGTCAACTCAGATGTGTATTTACCAATAGAAACAAAGTTGTTTCTGTCCTTTAAGTAGGATTCAAACCAATTTAGGACGGTTTCCGAAAGTCCCACCCAGTTTTCCAGTCGGTCTAGTAATATGCTGTGGTCAACAGTGTCAAATGCAGCACTGAGATCTAATAATACTAACACTGAAGTTCTGCCACTGTCTGTGTTTAAGTGGATGTCATTAAAGACCTTTACAAGAGCAGTCTCAGTACTGTGGTTTGGACGAAAGCCTGACTGGAACACATCGAAACAGTCATTTAAATGCAAAAAATTACTCAGCTGTTGAAAAACAACTTTTTCAATGATTTTACCTAGAAATGGGAGGTTTGATATGGGCCTGTAATTGTTCATAACTGAAGCATCTAGATTATTCTTTTTTAAGAGCGGTTTAATGACTGCAGTTTTCAGGGCCTGTGGAAAAACACCTGAGTGAATAGACTTGTTTACTATATGAAGTAGATCTGAGGCCATGCAAGGCAAAACATCTTTAAAAAATCCCGTTGGAATAATATCAAGGCAGCAGGAGGAGGATTTCAGAAGTTGAATAATGTCCTCTAGGTTTTTATCATTAATCTGATGGAATTGTGTCATGGTGTTTGAATTGATGTTAAGTGGACACAGAGACAACACATTTGCTGTTCCTGATTCAGAGGCACTGACTGCTTGTCTTATTTTCTGAATTTTGTCAGTGAAAAAGTAGGCAAAATTATTGCACGCCCTGGTGGATAGAAATTCAGAGGCTACTGACACTGGGGGGTTAGTTAGTCTGTCGACAGTAGCAAACAAGGCACGTGCATTGTTTTTGTTTTTGGTAATGATGTCAGAGAAGAACGATTGTCGTGCGTTTTTCAATTCCAAATTATAAAGGCCAAGTCTCTCTTTATAGATTTCAAAGTGAACCTGGAGATTTGTTTTTCGCCACCTGCGTTCAGCTTTTCGACACTCTCTTTTTTCTGCTCTCACGGTCATGGCTTTTCTCCATGGAGATATTTTCTTGCCAGTCACTTCTTTTACCTTAGTTGGAGCAATGGCATCTATAATATTTTTAATTTTTGAATTAAAATGATCTACTAGCTCATTTACTGAGATGTTAGCAGGGGCAAGTGTGGAAGAAAAATTCTGAGTAAACATTTCCCTAGTGTTTTCAGTTAAATATCGCTTTGTGGTTACCTCTTTTTGAACATTTTTGTGAACAGAAATAGAGCTCTCAAAGAAAACACAGGAATGATCAGAGAGTGCAACATCAGTCACCACAACCTTAGAGATATTCAGACCCTTTGAGATAATTAAGTCCAGAGTGTGCCCCTTATTGTGCGTGGGCTCCGTCACATGCTGAGTCAGTCCATGGCTATCAAGAACACAAAACAGTTCTTTTGCCCCTCTGTCCTGAGGGTTGTCAACATGGATGTTAAAATCACCAACAATGACTAAACGGTCAAAGTCAATACACACTATAGACAGCAGTTCAGTAAAGTCATCATAAAAGCTTGCACAGTATTTGGGTGGTCTATAGATATTTAGGAACAGAGCTCGAGAGGAGCATTTCAGCTGAAGGGCCACATATTCAAAAGAAGCAAAGTTCCCATAAGATGTCTTCCTGCATTGAAGAGAATTATTGTACAAAATAGCAACTCCACCCCCTTTCTTATGCATTCTTTCCTGACTCATAAAACCAAAGTTGGGGGGGTTGATTCGATAAGAACAGCTGCACTATTATTTTGTTCAATCCAAGTTTCTGTTAAAAACATAAAATCGAGATTTTTTTTAATCAAGATAGCTGCTCTACGCCTTTCCACCACAGGTGCACTAGGGGCCAACCTCTCCAGGCTTGACTCCTGAGAGGGACAGGCCGAGAAGGGGTGGACTGTCTGACAATGTTATACAGACTATCCAGGCAGCAGGAGTGGGAGACGGGGGGGACTGTCTGCAGCAAGAGCAGGATCCACCACAGCCTGTTACAGGACGAAGTGGTTGGTATTCCAGTGGTGGTGTGAAGAAAGGAGTCTAGAGCCTCTATCATGTACGTTGGGCTGTACAGTAGGTATCTGATACAACTCAAAATGTGCCATCGGGTCAATGCGACTGATTTCGATAGAGCAGGTCACATATGATGAAGCTGCTGTATTTTTACTCTCACATCAGATATATCTGTTGTGAACGCAAGGGATCTAGAGGAGCTTCACTGTGAATGTGTCATAAATGGTTTTAAGTGTCTCTTTAATCATACCACCATAATTATTGTGATAGTGATTAATTGGCGTTTAAACTCCACACGTAGCACCTTTGAAAATCCGTTTTTATCCTGTCTCCTCCCCTTCTGCTGCATCTCGCTTTTATGTCCCCCAAAGGCCTTAATAAACGGCTATCTTCTCTTAATAGGTGCAATCACATTAACAGCACACGTTTTGATTAGCTGTTTGATTGAAACAGCATATGTTACATTACTGATACTGTGTCGCCAGCTGTTTGGAAATGAAGTCATCTCATTTGGTGTTCCCATTTTCATTCATAATCTTTATCTGTTTTTTGCATGTCCTCACAAAAATTAAAACCCATGGACTCTTGTGCTTTATGATTTCACGTTGTCTATTGCCTCATTGAACAGTGTTGAGTTGAACAAAAAAAGTGGTGTTCATAGCTAAATTGGAGTTCACAAAATAGAGCAGGAATTTGGCAACATGAGCACCAAGCAGGCATTCGAGAAATTAAAAACTCTAACTGGATGCAAACCCAAATCCAACCCCAGTGCAATAAACGACCCAGAATCCTTTTCGGCAGAACTGAAAACGTTCTACACTTGCTTTGACACACAAGATTTCTCTGCAGATGAGGAATGGTTGAGAAATATTCCTTCACCCGACCCTACAGAACTGGATCCCTTTTCAGAAGAGGAGGTTCGGCATCAACTCAACCGGTGTAAAATAGGCAGAGGTGTGCGACAAGGTAGAAATACTTCGTTATTGAGGGATGCTATCGCAACCCTCTTGCATCTTCTGCACACTCACCTCGAGACGCCAAAAGCCCATGTAAAGATTCTATTTGCCGACTTCTCATCAGCTTTTAACACCATTAAGCCAAGTATTTTAGCAAATATTTTAACTGAAGAATTCTCACTTGAACCTGGTCTGATCTCCTGGATTGTTGACTTCCTCAGCTGTAGAACTCAGCAGGTCAAAATAGGCATGGCACTTTCTGACACAATAACTACCTGGATAGGCTCACCCCAGGGATGTGTCTTATCCTCTCTTTTATTTATTTTATACACCAACTCCTGCATCAGCACTTTTCCCAATAGGCACTTTATTAAGTATGCAGATGATATGGCCCTGGTCAGCCTCCTCTTTGATGAGGAAGAGGAGCATGGGCCTGTCCTTGACTTCTTTAGTAACTGGTGTGAGAAGTCACACCTGCTTCTAAACATCTCAAAAACAAAGGAGATGGAAATTGATTTTAGAATAGCACAATAGCCCAACCCTACTCTTTTATTAAATAGCGAGCCCATTCAATGTGTCACTGAGTACAAGTATCTTGGTGTCGTGCTTGACCACAAGCTCAGATGGGATGTTTGGTCTGAGAAAATAAATGCTAAGTCTCAACAAAGAATGTTTTTTTTACGTAAATGATTGTCTTTTAATGTCTGCAACAGAATGATGAAGATGTTTTATCATGCTTTTATCGAAACTGTGCTCTCCTTCGGCATTATATGCTGGTTTGGCAACGCAACTGAGGCACAGAAAAAGTCAGTCAGGAGGGCCATAACATTGTCCAGTAAATTGACAGGAATGAATGCTTATATAAGGACAGAGTTTTAAAATTGGCACACAATATTGTGAGTGACCTGAGGCACCCTCTTGCCTCTTACTTTGAACTGTTGCCATCTGGGCGGAGATACCGTGCCCCTTATTTAAAAAAGAACAGATCTAGGCTGCCCCCCTATTTCGCAAATGAGGGCCGATATCTGGTTTTCTTATGTCTGTTTGTTTTTATCTGTGTCTATGTTGTTGTCAGTGATGTATTGTCTTAACTTTTTAAATGCTGCAACCCATTTTCCCCTCGGGGACTAATAAACAAATACTATACTATAATTGTACTTAAGTAGATTTTTCAGGTATCTGTACTTTACTTAAGTATTTATTTTACTCCCTATATTTTAACACAAATATCTGTACTTTCCACTACTTTTCAAAACAGGCTCGTTAATTTCGTTTTAATGCATGTGAGGTGAATTATCAATTATATTTATGTTGCATCATTGCGGACCTTCCCCAACATCAAGACTGATTCAAAACTAAATGGATGTGACAATAACACGTAGAGAAGACGAGCCATGGTGTGCAGATCATGCACGACAGACGAAAACAACGTAAAAGACGTATGACGAAACAGCTAGGCAGAGACATTAACGGAGAAAGGTCTAACGGCATAATGTCCATGAGTAACGCTAGTACAGTCAGCGACAGGACTGAAAATGAAGATAACATTCACAGAGGCGATTCATCAAACCACCAGCAAGACATCCCGCATCCATGGGAGATGTTTGAAGTTGTGGGCGCAAAAAATGATTTGTGTCAAATACACTAATCATTTTTGTTTGATTTGTGTAGGCCTATATTAAGGCAAAGTAACCCATGTAAAATGAGTACATTTCAGAGACTGTACTTTTGTGCTTTTACTTAAGTAAAAAGTTGAATCAGTACTTCTACTTTTACTAAAGTCTTTTTTTTACACAAGTATCTGTACTTCTACTTAAGTAAACAGAGTGTACTTTTGCCACCTCTGAAAATAGGTAAAGCCCCAGGGCCTGATGGCATCCCAGCTAGGATGCTGAAATCCTATGCCCTGGAAATCGCACCCATTCTTAACTAATACTACCACACGGCCACAATACCCACCCTTTGGAAAACTGTCCATCGCCAAAGTTCCTAAAAAACCCGGACCTAAATAATTAAATCATTACTGTTGCCCTCACTTACATAATCATGAAGTACATGGAGACATTTTTGCCCACCATACTTCTTTCAGCTTTCACCCCTCAAGTGGACCCCCTTCAATTTGCCAGGAGGGGCACAGAGGACCCTGTGGTCTGCCTGTCGGTCTGCCTGTCGATCTGCCTGCCGGTCTGCCTGTTGGAGTTCAGCTCTGCGTGTAACACCATCCAAAGGCACCTGATGATCCAGAAACTGCACAACCTCAACATTCCCACCCTTTAACAGAATTGACTTACACGATTGTTCCTGAATCATTGATCATCTAGCTACATTTTTAAAGTGTCAAACTGACAAAAACACCAGCAAATCCTTCAGGCCTCCCTCCAAAGCCACTCCCCAAAACAAATTGAAATCGTAGTGTCACGATCTGTCTGTGTTGTGTTTTGTCTTGTCTTTTTCTATCTTTGGTTTCCTGTTTTATTTTGAAAAGTGTTCACCTCCTGTTTTGCCTGTTGGTTTCTGTCTGTTTTCCCTCCCTGATTACCCGATTGTGTTCACCTGGTGCCCCTGTGTTTTCTCCTCTCTCCTCACCTGTCTTTGTTTGATTAGTCATGTGTGCATTTAGGTTCTGTGTTTTCTGTTAGTCTTTGTTAGTTCCTTGTTGTAGTTGGACGGTGTTCACGGGGTGAGAGTTCTGTTTTGTCCAAGTTTGTTTCATTTAAGCCTTGAAATAAAGGTGTTTTTTCTGAGAAATCTGCATTTGGGTCCTGCCTGCTTCACTCATCCTTGACAGAAGGAACTAACCAAATATGGGCCCAGCAGATCCTTTTGAGCAGGAATTATTGGATTTTTCCTTTTTTTTGGCTAACTGCTCTGATCGATGGAGGGGAGCGTCCGGGGTTCAGCAGCGAGAGGCAGCTCTGGCAGAGGCGCGCCAGATGGCTACGGAGAAGCCAGGCTTAGTGAAATTCTTACCTGGCTGGATTTTGGATTTCCTCTCGGTGTGTTATCCCCTGCCTGCAAGCGCCAGCTATGCTGGCTCCCTGCCTCCCAATTCCCATTATGACACCACACGCATCGGTGTGTTCTGTCTGGAGTCAACCCTTGCTTCGGCCCCAGCAGCCATGGTTCCAGCCCCAGTTCTGGCCCCAGCAGCCATGGTTTGGGCTCCAGTTCTGGCCCCAGCAGCCATGGTTCCAGCCCCAGTACAGGCCCCAGCAGCCATGGTTTCAGCCCCAGTTCTGTCCCCAGTAGCCATGGTTCCGGCTCCAGTTCTGGCCCCAGCAGCCATGGTTCCAGCCCCAGTACAGGCCCCAGCAGCCATGGTTCCAGCCCCAGTTCTGGCCCCAGCAGCCATGGTTCCGGCCCCAGTTCTGGCCCCAGCAGCCATGGTTCCAGCCCCAGTTCTGGCCCCAGCAGCCATGGTTCCGGCCCCAGTTCTGGTCCCAGCAGCCACTCCACCGACGCCAGCTCCCCGTGTCATGTCAGCGTACCGGCCGACGCCAGCTCCCCTTGCCCTGTCGGCATTCTGGCCGACTCCACCCCCCCGTGTTCTGTTGGCGAACCGACCATCTCAAGTCTCCTCTCAAGTTACTTCTCAAGTCCCCTCTCAAGCCACATCTCCAGATCCCTCTCGAGTTCCCTCTCGAGTCTCCTTTCAAGTCACCTCTCGAGTCTCCTCTCAAGTCCCCCCTCGAGTCGCCTCTCAAGTCACCCCTCGAGTTCCCTCTCAAGTCTCCTCTCAAGTTCCCTCTCGAGTCTCCTTTCAAGTCCCCCCTTGAGTCCCCTCTCAAGTCACCCCTTGAGTCCCCTCTCAAGTCACCCCTCGAGTTCCCTTTCAAGTCACCTCTCGAGTCCCCTCTCAAGTCCCCCCTCGAGTCCCCTCTCAAGTCCCCCCTCGAGTCCCCTCTCAAGTCCCCCCTCGAGTCCCCTCTCAAGTCACCTCTCAAGTTCCCTCTTGAGTCTCCTTTCAAGTCCCCTCTCAAGTCACCCCTTGAGTCCCCTCTCAAGTCACCCCTCGAGTTCCCTCTCAAGCCTCCTTTCAAGTCACCTCTCGAGTTCCCTCTCAAGTTAGCTCTCGAGTTCCCTCTCAAGTCTCCTCTCGAGTGTCCTCTCGAATCCCCTCTCGAGTCACCTCTCGAGTCACCTCTCGAGTTCCCTCTCAAGTCCCATCTCGAGTCACCTCTCGAGTTCCATCTCAAGTCCCTCCTCTAGTCACCTCTCTAGTCCCTCCTCTGGTCCCTTCCCGAGTCCCTTCTCTAGTCCCTTCTCTAGTCCCTTCTCTAGTCCCCTCTCCAGTTCCCTCTCGCGTCCCCTCTCGAGTCCCCTCTCGAGTCCCTTGTCTAGTCCCTCCTCTAGTCCCTCCTCAGTTCCCTTCTCTAGTTCGCCCTTGGTTCCCCTCTCGAGTCCCCTCTCGAGTCTCTACCCAATGTCCTGGTCCATTGGAGGTTCCGCTGGGGGTCCTGCCAACTCCATGTCCTGTCCCGTTGGAGGCCCCGCCGACTACTCCTCTGCCGGGGGTCCTGCCAATCCTATGTCCATGCCGTTGGAGGTTCCGCTGGGGGTCCTGTCAACTCTATGTCCTGTCCCGTTGGGGGTCCCGCCGACTACTCTCCTGCCGGGGGTCCTGCCAACCCTATGTCCTGTGCCGTTGGAGGTCCTGCTGGGCTTCCTGCCAGCTCCATGTCCTGTCCCATTGGGGGTCCCGTCGACTACTCTCCTGCCCGGGGTCCTGCCAACCCTGTGTCCTGTCCCGTTGGAGGTCCCGCCGCCGACTCTTCTGCCGGGGGTCCTGCCAATCCCATGTCTTGTTCCGTTCGAGGTCTCGCCGTCACCTGTCTCGCCGGGGGTCCTGCCAACTCCTGGTCCTCTTCCGTGGGGGATCCTGCCGAAGCCTGTGTCACAGGCTCCGGTTCCTGTCTGGCCGACACCGGGTCCTGCCCTGTCTCCGGAGCTTTCCCGTCAACGCTTTCCTGCCTGGCCTCCGGAGCTGTCTGATCTTCGCCCTCGAGCCTGGCCCCCTGAGAGCCGCGGTCTTCGCCCTCGGGCCCGGCCCCCTGACTCTTCCTTGGATTCTGCCTTGCCGCTGGGCCGTCTGTCCGAGTCCCCCACCTTGGACTCTGCCTTGCCCCCGGGCCGTCTGCCCGAGTCCCCATCCTTGAACTCTGCCTTGCCCCCGGGCCGTCCAACCGAGTCCCCCTTTTTTAACTCTGCCTTGCCCCCGGGCCGTCCGCCCGAGATCCCTTCCGGGTCCTCCGCTGTGCTCCTGGGCTGTCAGCCCAAAACCCGTCCTCCAGACCCCCTCCACCCACCCTGTTGGCCCTAGTTTTGCTACCCGATTGTGTTCACCTGGTGCCCCTGTGTTTTCTCCTCCCTCCTCACCAGTCTCATTGTTTGTTTGATTAGTCATGTGTGTATTTAGGTTCTGTGTTTTCTGTTAGTCTTTGTTAGTTCCTTGTTGTAGTTGGACGTTGTTCACGGGGTAGGAGTTCTGTTTTGTCCAAATTTGTTTAATTGAAGCCTTGAAATAAAGGTGTTTTTTCTGAGAAATCTGCATTTGGGTCCTGCCTGCTTCACTCATCCTTGACACGTAGCCCATCGCTGCCATTGGTAATGGCATGTTACTCAAACTCATCACATTCACTTGCAAGAAAACACTTCAGCTGCAATGTTAAGATGACATGCAAATAAGCAGGTAGGCGAGCCAATCATTACATATACTAGGACACATACAATTATTGTATAGGCTGATTGCAGGCCAGCATCAGTGGATTTGTTTCTTCATTTTTTTTTTTGTCATTTGATTCATTAATAGATGTCGGAATGAAAATAGATTTTTAACATTGTCTACCAGCTTTGAATTTCACTCACTCAGTTGAAGCAACTCAAACTAACAGTGTCTGCTTCTAGCCCTCTGACCCACATTCTTTCATTTGAATCTTAGACATCTATGATCTGCTCATATCACATGCTGAAATTCATGTGGTTGCCTGTGCTTTCAATGTATTCCCACACACATTGACAGAGAGTGCTGTATACACTCTTGTCCTGCTGTTTATGTTTTCAACCATCATCCAGCACTTCACACACGTTTGTTTCATGTTTTGGAATTTTAAGAATTTCAACATGCAAATGCTCTGATGCAACAACTTCAGACAAATAGTCTTGGCACTGTGTGTATGGGTATGTGTGTGTATGTCCACTGTCTTCCTCTGAATGTGTCACTCCTTTAGCTGTGTTTGTGTTTGTGCGCCCTTGACACACGCACACTCCCGGCTGTGTGCCTGGCATGTGGGAGGATGGGAGGAGAAGAGAAGAGATCACCCCCGTATCCAGGGGCAACACAGGTAACAGGGGGATAAGCGGCGATGATTCAGAGGGCCCCTTAATAAGCCTCGGGACACGCTAGCTGAGAGCTTTTTGACACATTGCATCAGACACATGATAAAGAGGTTTATTTGTCAAATTTGCATAACATCTCAGGCAGGAGGAAACCACAGGGTACACACACACACACACACACACACACACACACACCCCAGAAGCTGATTTCACTGATTAGTGTGCCTGTCTGGTCGAGGGTGCGTTAATCAGTGAAATCACCTGGTGGTCTGATTGGTTGAAGTTTAAACCTGCCGATTTTTAGCACTCCATGACACATGATTGCTCCCTGTAAACACTCTTGTGTTTAAACTCTTTTATAGATTTAAAGCAATACTCACTCAACCCAGGATCCTACCCGCTTTAGAAACAACAGCTAACCAGTAAGCATGAATGTTTTAGTAATATATTTAGAAAAGTCACCTACATTTTGACGATCAGTATTTTATTTATTAATGACGCCTCTTCCACCAAAAGCAAAGCTAGGTAATTGATATAGCATTTTAGTGTCAAACCTCAGAATATACATGTATACTCCATGACAAAGCATTACAATTCAATTTCAATGCAGGGAGGAGAGGGAATTAGGTAAAGATAATTGTATATTATAACAGAATGATGTGTGATAATAGAGCCTTGACACAAAGTCTTTAGCACTTAGACTCTACTGGGATATTTGTAATAAAGGGGCGTATTCGCTGAGTAGCAGCGAGATACATTCCCTGTGGAGTCCACACAAGGGTGGATAATGAAATTAAGAATTAGATGCATCTGCCGGGCAACAATTGGTGGTGGAGTATACCGCGGCTAACAGCAGCATAATAAAGGATAGGATTGTATTTTAAAAGAGATTGCAGCATTGTTGATAGGCTGTAGATGTGTGTCTACATCTGAACAGCTAATATCTGATTGACAGCCCCAGGCAATAATGCCAACAGGATTCATGTAGCGTTTGTATGTGAAGACGCGCACACATGCTCCAAAAGAACACAGGAGACTCAAGGTACAGTAGCCATGATACGTGCATATCTCAAATGATGGACATCAAACACCTCACTTTGAAGTTTTAAAAAGGTTTATATTTTCCTTTTAAAGGGATTATAGCCAGATTGGATTCATAATTGTTAGATCTGAATCAAATCTACTAAGGAGTTTTTCCGATTTGCCTATGTTTTCGGTGTTGGTCATTAAAAATGAATTAAATTCATATATGACCATTCAGGAGGCATATGTTACCTTTCATTAACGCAGTCTTATTGTATGGCTTAGTAGAATACTCAAATCTGATTGGTCAATTTGGCCATTTCAGAGATTTCTAATACTTGATAACACACCGCTGCCAGGCAAAATAATGACCATTGCTAAGGAGGATCAAGGGAGAGAAGAAAAGAGATTAAAAGACAGTGTTATGTATGTTATAGAAAACAACAGAAGAAGTAAGACAGGAAGTAAACACTAACAGGAACAGGGTATGGGCTGCTCTGGTATTGTTTAAGGACTACTTAGTGGAGAAGAAAGTGTGAACACAATACCTTAAAGTAGATGAAAAGAACATTTTGTTCATTAATGACCTACGCATTATCCGATACTTCAAGTGTATCACACTACAGACATGGAACAGGTGTATCTGCAGGAAGTATATCCTCAAAATATTCCTTTATTTCCTAAGGCTTTTTTCTTCCTTATCAATTTCTTCTTTGATGCAGAAGACTTTGGGAGCTTTCTCAGATGAAAAATGTATTGTATTGTTCTATTCCTTTCATCGTCTTCTCAGAGATCCACATTTGACCTTCTTGTGGAAGCTTGTTAGTTTAACTTTCAAGGGAACAGAAAAAGTGATTATTGGCCCTAAGTGAACCTGATCAGCGCTTTGTCTTTCTCAAGGCAGAACATATCACTGGATCACATTACAGCTCAATTTAATATCCTCATCATTGTCTCACCATTACATTTAGGCCCAAATGACTGTCTCATATCCGGATTGTTCCTCAATTTAACCATATTTTAATAACTGATGATAACGCACAGATCCATCCAATAATCCAATATTTGCACTTGTTTTTCACAAATTCATTAAGTGTTTTTGTGGTGTTAAATTATTTAATGAATCCGTTTTCCTAATAACAAATACAATTAAATTATAATAATAAAAAAATAAATGGAAGGTAAAACTATTTGGAAAAAGGATTTAAAAAATAAAATGAAGTAGAATACATCGAATACATAAAATGAAAAAACCCTGAAAAATAATTCAGATATTTGCAGCACTCGCACACATTAGTAACCACTGCAGCAGCATCAAAGCGTCTCAATTCTCTTCCACTCTTTTGTTTTCTACATCGTTAGTTGAGATTTAAATTGTTTAGGCAAAAGGAACCTTTAAAATATACATTTTTAAAACATATAAAATAAGTTAACTTTCCATCAATCAGCACCTAAATCTCTGAGGCTGAATAAACATATTACAGAACTTATTTTTCCAAATGGACTCACAGTCACTTCCTGTTTTGATGACACAGAAATATGTGTAGTAATCTCTGAATGTCTTCATTAGACTGTAAACCTGATTTCTTTACTTGCTTGTAAAGCGCTTTGAGCACCAGGAAAAACACTATATAAATGTAATTTATTATTATTGTAGGTCTTAGCTGTGTCACAGGTTTCACAATTGAACGGTCTTTTTTTCTCATATCTAAAGTAATGGTCAAGCATGACATCAACATTTAAATTAATACACTCTGCACTGTGGTTTTTAACACTACAGGTACAGGGATTCTTAAACATACATTATCTCTTGTTAACTAAGTGGGTTATTTATCATTTTACTTTCACTTGTTTGTCATATTTTAAAAAATCACAGTTAAAAACATGTGTTGTTGGACATCGAAGCATTAAAGAAAACATATTTCTTTGTTTTCTGGAGATAACAACATATTTATGTCAATACCCTCAAAAAACAAGTGTTTGCCAAGAAGATAAAGTGATACATCCTAAACATGTCAAATTTAAACAAAATTAATTATTTCATTATCATGAGATCTGGAAAATGATCTGAAAAAAAAGAGATTTCACATTAAAAACCAAAACAAAACCAAGGAATGTTTTAATACTGCAATCTCTGGGAAACATAAATAACTTGACACAGTCACTTATTATTTGGTACTTGTTGTCATTTTCCCTTTTCCCTCTTAATTTATCCTGCATGTCACTGAGTTGATTGGAGGTGATTCATTTTGTGACATATGATGCACAACTAATTTCAGCAGATGTCAGAGAGAGACTCTGATATTAAGGTCTTTATAGAGACTTCTTTGCTTTCTTAATTTTAACTTTTCTAAATAAGAATATTTTGAGCATTATAAATCGCTGTAGTGAACATATAAAAAAAGAAAAGCTTAGCTGCCTCAGATGTACTGCCTTGTATAAATTATGCAAGAGTTACTGCTTGCTTTAAGATAAACACATAAAGTCCACAAGTTTAATTTTATATTTGTATTGAAACACTTTCATTGAAACACTCATGTGACGTGTTTGTCGCAGAGGGGCTATAAAATTGTAATTTAGAGGACATATTTTTTTACGTGAAGGCACTTGTTTCTCCAGGTAAACATTTCTGGATGATGTGGTCAGAGGCTGATTCTCAGTCTTAGAACTGTGGAATCAGTAGCGCCACAGCAATAGCTATGCTATTTAATAAATTATAATAAAAAGAAAATGTGTTTAAGGGCAAGTATAAGTATACTTTTGGCGCATAGATTGCCTATAACAGCAGGTGATTAAAAAACCATTAACATTGGACCCTGCACAATGCAGCAGGCTCTTTTTGAAAGAATAGACATGCAAAAACAATTGCACCATGACTGTGACAAGATCCTCAAAAAAGTGATAGTAATAGCACTATACCTATTGATGCTCGGATTACAGATTCTAATGAAAAAAATAGAAGCCAATCAAGAGGTCAAAAACTGTCAATTGACTAAGATTTTCAAAGACATCCATACTATACTTTAGAAAACAACCGTAACAATGCCTTAAAAAAGTATTTTTTAAAGTCACTCTGACTTGTGACTTTGGTACTAAAATCCCAAGCCTCTCGCTGTCACAGGGTTGACAAATGCAGTCTGAGGTGATACTACGACCACATTTTATCCTTGGATACAAGTGGGAACAAATTGACAAATGAGACACATTGGGTGTGTGTAAAAGCTCAACAGAAATCTTTTTTTTTGTCCCTTCACTGCGCCCTACTTTCTGAGAAATTGATGACGAGGGGGGGAGGTGTTTCCTTTCGAAACTGCTTCAAATATTTGACCTTGCTGTTTCCATGCACAGCAGTTAACACAATTGGTAACACTTTATGGTAAGGGTAAATGAATCATCATGATTTCATGCATGATTTCATGCATGATTTCATGCATGATTTAATGCATGAAAAAGCATGAATTCATTCATGTAGTACTTCATGAACTATCAGTAATGTCCAGGTATTAATGGTATCTCATGCATGACTTAATGCAGGAACAATACCTTAATTAATGCATCAACTAAGGTACCTCAATCATCATGACTTCTGAGTTATTAATGATGTTCATGTCTTCTTCATATAGATCTGCAGTTAAAGTGTCAGGCCAAAACACTGACCAGTCACAGCAATTCCAAGTGTTGTGATCATGATTAACTAAGCATGACTTTGTCATTACTTCATCATGTTTGTGCCCCTTCAAATAAAGTGGTGACCCGGTCGGTCGGTCGGTCGGTCATAGCAGTAGTCTGTTGAATTCAAAGTGTTGTAATCATGATTAACTAAGCATGACTTTGTCATTACTTCATCATGTTTGTGCCCCTTCAAATAAAGTGGTGACCTGTTCCATCGTTTACACTGATAACTAACATATGATTAATGGTCAACACAATGAACAGGGTTGGAGTCAACACTTTGAATTCAACAGACTACATGCACTGCTATGACCGACCGACCGACCGTGTCACCACTTTATTTGAAGGGGCACAAACATGATGAAGTAATGACAATGCAGTAACCCGAGCGGGACCACAACGTGAGCAGCCGCCATGAGACCCAGAGTCTGCATGCCAGTTAAAGCTGTCACTGTTGCCCCCTGTCGCAGCCTGCGACCCGCCCGAAGCCGGGACGCAGTCCTGCTCCCTGACAGGGTGGCGCGCAGCACGCCTGCATCGAGCACCACTCCCAAATACAACGCCTGTTGGTGAAGTATGGGGGTGTTTTTTCCCAATTGATCGCAAAGCCCAACTCGGTTAGGTGTAGGACCAATTGTGCTGTGCAAAACATTGCCTGTTCCGTGGACCTAGCCATGACTATGAGGTCGTCCAAGTAAAATAAAACTCTCATGCCATGGACGTGCAGCGGCTAGAGCGCAGTGGCCACACATTTGCTGAACGTGTGTGGGGATAGGGACTAGCCGAAGTAATCTGTTGTACTCGTAGGCTACACCCTGGAAGGTAAAACGCAAATACTTTCTGTGCTTTGGAGCAATTTTCGACATGAAAGTAAGCGTCCTTCAGGTCAATGGTTGTGAAACTGCACCAATGTGGAGATTCAGGCTGCGAAGATCCAGAATGGGCCTGAATTCTCCTGTCTTCCTGGGAACCAGGAACTACAGGGAATAATGCCCTTCCTCTCTGTCTTGAGCGCGCACAGCAGACACTGCCTGTTTTTGCAACAGGGCCTGAACCTCTCCCCTCAGGATGATAGATTTGCCTCTCTTATGCCTGTGAACGGAGGAGGGATGCTGCAAAACTGGAGTGAATAACCCAGTCTCAGCGTCCTTTCCATCCACTCCGTTAACACACAGCTGCGCTTCCATTCCCCATACAACTATGTTCAGGGGACATGCAAGCAGCTGTGGGGCCACAGCTAAGAAGCTGTAGTACTCTCTGGTGGCCTACTCCGCCGCCATACCTTCCATAACAGGACGATTAGCTCATCGGGGGCTGACACAGAAAGGGCCGATTTTCTACTGAGGTCCTTGAACGCACCACAGCCCGCTCTCGGAAGGGGGCACGCCCCCTCATAGTCCTTGAAACGGACATTATTGGGAAACCCACTGTTCTTCTGCGGAGGTCCCTGACATTCGAATGCACCGCGGCCACTCTTGCGGGGGGCCGCGCGCCCTCGTATTAACGTTGTATTTCACCCACGGTGAAAACGCATTAATCTGAGCTATATATTTCTGACAACAGAAAACACACCTTGTCTAATTGGTGATAAATTCAAAGCTCAGAGGCCATTTTGTAGTCCTTTAATTAAAACATTACTCACAAGTAGCCTAACTGTCTCTGTTTTCATTGCCTGACATACTGAAGCATTTTTATACTGAATATTACATTGGTAAAAAATAAAATAAGTTACATTTCGTTGAGTGGTCATTTAATTTACATCATATCGAGATATGAGTCAGACACATTTCTTCTTCACAAGCATTCCTTTAAGCAACATCAGCCGTGTAGGCAAAATTGAACTTGTTTATCGAGTTTGTGTGAGTCTCCAAATGCACAGAAAATGAATTCATTTGGCCAGAAGTAATATTGCCATGATTTCAGAAAATTGCAGGAAAGAAATGAACTATCAACCCCAGCGTCTAGCTGCAGTTAACGTCATCTGCAGTAGCTTGTTATCTCTACGCTGAGACACACATTATGCTTGTCGAGCAACACAGGGTTCTCATTATTTTAAATGTTCCTATTTACAGACTTTTTTACCCTCAGTTGGCCTCATTTTCTCTGAGTTTCATTCTTTTTCAAACACATCAAATTCCAATTTATTTTTCTGAAAATATATGAAATTCATGTTGTTTTCATCTGTTGCATTACATTACATTACATTGCATTTAGCTGATGCTTTTATCCAAAGCGACTTACAATAAGTACAATAAGTGTTGCTTATAGTGAAGTCACTGCAATCATAGCCTACCCATTGCTGTGTGTTGCCTCTGAATCTATTCCGTTTTTTCTGCCTGCAGAGAAAAAAAACATGTTCAGTATGTAGTCATGTGTGGTTTTCATGTCATTATTAAAGCCAATTATCAGTCACATGTGCCATCGTTTTGAGTGCCGGAACAACACCTATCCTCAATATTAGCTATGAGCTGAATACAGCGGGGGGGGGGGGGGATACCAAGCCACCAGGAAGTGTGCCTTAGATTGTTCAATGTTCCAAAATCACATTGGTTTTCTCATTCAGCATCTCTGTATAGTATGTGTATTCACTCTCTGTCCTACAAGCCTTGTTGGAGCTCCTGCCCCCCCCTCCCTATGAGCCCACTGTGCTCTGATTGGTCAGCTCGCCCACTCTGTTCTGATTAGTCAATCACCGTTACAGCTGACGATCAGTGTTTATGTTTTACAATGGCGTTTGTTAGCAACCAGAAAATGACACCAGTAATGACAAACAGATGAGAATGCTGCGTGGGGTCTGGGTGCCGTGTTGGCGAGACGTTGCGGGGGCTCGCTGCTCCGCCCTGTGGGGCTCGAGGAGCGGACAGTGTGAGGTGGATTACTGGTGTAGTTTCCTGGTGGCTATAAGATGCCTAAAATAAGATCTGTGGTTTAGAAAATCTTAATATACTTTCACACTTTGAGGTGTCATAAGTAACTAAATGCGACTAGTCAACAAGGGTCTGACTTTAGCTTCGCGCTTGTAATGTGCAGCCATGCGACTTGTTACGTTAGTCTACGTTAATAATAAAATAATAATAATAATAATAACTTGAATTTATATAGCGCCTTTCAAGGGACCCAAGGTCGCTTTACAAGTAATAGGCAAAAAACAAACATAACAAAACAAAAGGCAGACAGACAAAACAACAGATCGATTTAGGGGCCGAAAGCCTTGGCAAACAGATGGGTCTTGAGGGCCCCTTTGAAGGCATCGAGTGTGGGGATGTTGCGAATCTCCGCAGGGAGAGCGTTCCAGAGGGTGGGGGCTGCCACGCTGAAGGCTCTGTCCCCAAAGGTTCGCAGTTTGGTGCAGGGGGTGGTAAGCAGGCCGGAGTCTGAGGACCGCAGGTTCCGGGGTGGGACATGTGGGTGAAGGATGTCCGATAGGTACTGGGGGGCAAGGGCATGGAGGGACTTGTAGGTAAGGAGGAGGATTTAGTTAGTTAGTTAGTTATTTTACTTCTGGCAATCGCATTTACAGTATGCTTAAACAAGTGGTGTGTGAAGATTATCTGAGACAGAGTGGATTGTAGGCGGGGCTTGAGGAAAAATCCAAGTGTGCATGCTCTATGGAACCAATAGATTCTAAAGATTGCTGAGGGATACAAGTTTGTGTTGTACTCAAGAGTCTGGTCATTTTGGCTTAATGAAACCGCTGAGCAATTCTTATAGGAATGAACAGGGGCCCACTCCAACGCTGTTTGCTCTAGTTCTCTTTATTCATCGATGGGGTTTACATATTTTAAATGGGGGGGCGAAGGAAACTATACAATGGATTAGTACTTGGTAGAAACTCTGAGTTAAGAGGGATTCAGAATCACATGCAACAAAGGTTAGGATAGGACCTAGGACCATGGTGGAGGGATTATATCTCTTTGCTGGCCTGGGAGCGCCTTGGGATCCCCCAGTCAGAGCTGGTTGATGTCGCCAGGGAAAGGAACGTTTGGGGCTCTCTGCTGGAACTGCTACCCCCGCGACCCGACCACGGATAAGCGGGTGAAGATGGATGGATGGCTGGTGCTTGACATTTACAATTACTTGCTTTCTTGACCTCAAGATCAGCTCCTCGACAGAAGCCAGGAAAGGACATTAATGCAATTGTTTAGTTTTTGTGATCACAAGAGTCATTTTTTATTGCGACCAAGAGAAAATGTTTGAGATCACAATCATTCTGCCGTCAGAAGTAACAAAACATGTTTTTCTCCCGAATAACAAAAAAATGTATCTCTGATATTTGTCTCTCTGATATATGTTGAACAAAAAATTCAAGCTGCTCACTCTTTCTTACACACATTTCCCTAACACTTTTGTATACAGGATGTGACAATGGCTATATTTATTACATTACATTACATTGTATTTAGCTGACGCTTTTATCCAAAGCGACTTACAATAAGTGCGTTCGACCAACAAGATGCAAACTTGAAGAAAACAGAATCATATAAGTACATCAGGTTTCATAGAGCTAAAACATTTCAAGTGCTACTCAACTGGCTTTAGGTAAGCCAGTCCTTTTATTAGCATATAAGTGCTTTGTTATCAACAACAGAGCATTTATACAGAGTACACACACTGAAACAGAGAAGTCGAAAAACAGAATGTTACTCACACAATTCTAGAAGTCACCAGTTGTTATCCTGTCAAAATCGAGTTGCACACATTTATCTTAGCAAACCATTGTCAAATATGATTGTCAGTTTTGTCACATACTCTCTGAGAAAATACAGATTCCTGCCACCTGTCTCAACATGCCAATGCCAATCTGTTCCACTGAAACAGATTACATCTTTCCTCTGAGAGTATGAATACCATTTTGAGAATATATTCCTGGTAAAGATATATTCATGGATTATTTGGAAAGGTACATGCCGAGGAATAACACAATAAAAACATTCTGTTCTTTGCTTTTATCACTGTTAGACATACAGGTAGTGGAGTGGAAATCAGGCCAAGCGAGAGACATGGAGAGACTCAGTGAGATAGAAAAACCAAAGGAGAAAAGAGAGAAATAGAACTAAAGAGACTGAGAGTTAGAGGGAAGTGAAAGAAGATATTTTTGATAGGCTTAGGCTAAGTAACAGGTGTAGGGAAAGAAAGCGGATGACTGATGGCAAAATAAAGAGTCTGATAAGTTAGGATGAGTATTTTCTTAAACTCCTCTTCACCTTGTGTCAACATCGCTATAATTGGTCCTCATCTTTGCCATTCTTCTCAACTTCATCCAACTTTCTCGCAGTATTTTCTTGCCTTTAATATTAATGAGATATTAGTTTGGAGTTTGCCAGTAAACGCTTGTTGTAACACATCCAAATAGATTTTCTGGTGTAAGGCAAGGCAAGTTTATTTATATAGCACTTTTCAACACAAGGCAATTCAAAGTGCTTTACAAAAAAAAATGAAAGACATTAAGAAAATGGCATTTAAAATCAGTCATTAAAAAGAAAAGCTAGTCTACGTTAGTTATTTTACATGATGTAACATGAAAATCCCATTTCAAAAAAGGCAATTGTTTGAAAAGAGAGTGCTTTGTACCTTTTTTTGTGATATTTGCAAAAAAACTATTTTAATGACAAAAGGACATACACCTGGAAACTCCAAAAAATCACAACCCTGATATTATATTATGGATTTCCTTAAATGGGAATTACTTCAATTTAAAAGATTTAAAGGGGCCTTATTATTATTTTGGGGATTTTCTTTTTCTTGTATGGTGTTAAATATGTTTTGGTGCATGTAAATGGTCTGTAAAAGTTAAAATCCCAAGTCCAAAAGTGAACATTATCACAATAGGCCCCTTTTTTAAGATACAAGCATTGCATTTATTTTTTCATCAAATGTTTCTCTAATTTACTGATTTTTGCGTTATCTTCATTTTTTGTTCACAAGCTGAAAAGATAAGTATCCACCAATTTTAAAGCACTTATTTTGAGGCGTAACAGTGAATAAATGCACCCAAATATCTTTTCAATCACCCGTTGCTTTGAGAGAATTGTGCACACACATGTACGTTATAAAAGTGTTTTGTTGATCACCGTGTTGCTATGCTGCACACACATGCAGCCATTCGTCTGTACATCATGTCCTCAATAACCCCCATGTCCAATCCCTTAACAAAGCACTGCATTTAATGGATAAATAACAAACTTACACTGGTTTAGAAAAGTTCTACTCTAAGCCGTTTTCAACAAAGGATCTGAAAAATGTACAACAGGACAGGAGTTGCAGCAGAGGAGATGAGACATTATGGGTCAGGGAGTTCTGTGGGTCTGGATAAAAAGATGAGTCGAGCAAGAAAAACTGGATTAGATGAAAGAAGAAATTAAAGGATGGGTGAAAAGATAAATATTCGCTGAGAGGGAGATAGATGGTGAGATGGTCTCCTTCAGGCTCACTGGATTTTCTTTCTTTTGCTGCCTATTAGTCTCTATGGTAACTCTCTCAACCTGGACCTGACCTGAACATCAAACAGCATTGCAGACAGCGTCAAACATCTCCAACCAAGGTATTTCTGAAATGAAACATTTAGGAAAACAACTCGGGAGTATCTGAATTGCAGAATGGTACTATTATGGCATTTTGCCGTCCAAATATAAACATACAAAATATAAAAGTGGTGACACTCAAACATTCGAAAACATAATTAAAACAACAATACGTGAAAACAATGCTAAATAAAAAAAAGACATGGATGCACTTACTCACTTACTTATTTTTTACTTATCAAAAATAAATACATATAATGAATAAAGAAATGTATTAATAATACAAATAAAAAAACATACCTTTCCTCTCTGTTCAGTGCTTCAGACATATCAATATTTTCTTCCAAAAATAAGGCTTTTATTATTTCCAGAATGAAAGACCTCTCACTTTTTCCTTTTTTTATGTTTCTGTTTTTTCAACAGGACCCAGCAGCACTGCAAAGTTTAGTAAATTATGGAAATACTTTTTCAGCAATTTGGTACATTTTGTTTTTTCCAGCAGAAAATGAAATGGCCATGAAAGCATCTTGGGGGGAGAGGACAACAGCTTTTCTGACACACAGTCTTTGATGCTTCAGCACTGCAGAGCTCCTCTGAGGAACCAATCAGAGCAAGAATTTACTCGCCAAGTGACAGTGGAGCAGAGACATCTTAGTTATAGGAGATCAGAACACAACACACAGTGAGCCATTGCTCTCATGTTGAGGCAACATGCTGATCATAAGGCGCGTTCATAACCAAGTGCTTTTTCCACAAAGGTTCCTGAGAACTAAGATTTAGCTGCGTTCACACCAAAAAGTCCCAGGAACTAAATGAGTTCTAGAGAACCTTTTTTACCCCTTTTCAGTCCCTGCTAGAGAGCAGGGACTTTCATGGGAGAAAAAGGTTCCTATGTCGGATTGGCTGGGCGGATTGCAAACCACGCCCCGTCAAACTCCCAAAAACTTTTGTGAAGCCGCCATTTTACTATCCTCGCATTGCATTATTAGCAGTAAATCCAAAGCAGAAGAAGAAGAAGTGACGTCAGCGGCTCCATGCTTCGGCCCATTCCCAAACCGCCCCCGACACCCTACCCCTCCGTTTGCGCGTTCACGCAGAGGGTCCGCCATATTGAGGGCTGTTCCAAAGCAACGAGTGTGGAGCATGGATGTATAATAAGAACTGGATACAGCGTGAGAGGCGGGGCCTCATTCATTCCTATGAGAGTTGCTCATTAGCGCATGATGATAAAATGGCCCAACTTTTGAGAGAGCGAAACGTCACAGATTACCCGGCATGCCTGAGAAGTACCCGTATGTGCGCTCATAGCGCAAGCGCAACTTTAACCAAAATGCTCGTTCACATCAAGCACGTCAATTTGCGTACACGTAACAGCACCGTGCGTTCATGACAGCATGGTAAATGACATTAAGAGAACGGAATTTACAATTAAAAGGCTGTTCAACGTGTGTTGCTAACTTGATTCGGTATACTAGCTTAATCTGTTATCTGTAAACGTTCCCTAAATCTACTAATTTAGGGATAATCCACTGACATCCTTTAATACACATGTTAATTTGAATCAGATGTACTGATAATATCCGCAATATACATCTTTAAACTTCTTCTTACCTTTAAAAGTCCGTCACGAACGGTCTATTATGCTGCAACTCTTCAGCTCTGCTAGCCTTGGTGCTAACTTCCGGGGAACGATTGAGAGGCTCCACGATCCGCCATTGCTGTAAAAAAGTGGTCCATTGGAGTGAACGGAGATGACGTAACTCTCAGTCTATATGGCGCTGGCCTAATCCACCCCCAGGAACTAATTTCCGGAGTGAACGCGATCTGTACTTCGTTCATGAGAACTAAAGAGTTCTCAGGAACCTTTGTGGGAAAAGTACTTAGTCTGAATGCGCCTATCGGGGATCATAAACATCGAAAGGGTATGATCCAATGGGTGTTGTCATTTTGTAAAACTTGAGTTTCATTTGTGATGCCTGGAGGGGCAGAGATGTGAATAATCAAATAACATATTTCCTTAGACTGTTCTCTGTGTTTAAAAGCATTTCAGGATGTTGAAATGTAAGCGTTAGGGATGAGAAAACATTCTACTATAAAAAGACTGAGTGAAAACAGACCTTTTAACTTTGTATTAAACAACCAATTTGGTGTTATACAAATATAATTTTTTTTAAGATTGGACGTTCTTTTATTCCAGTCATGGCACCTGGTATTTTGATAGTGTACTGCCTCAAGAAATAATAAGCGGCAAACTGCGGTGTATATATTGATATTAATGCTGTGTTGCACGCTGTGTTTTGAATACCTGTTGACACCCTTAGTAAATGTGTTTCTGGATGGATGAACATCGGGTATTGTATTCTATGGAAAACCAAGCATGATTAAATAAACAACTTGTATAATTATAAAAAGAAAAAAAAAAAAACAGTGAACTTGTGTCCCTGAATTATGCGTTGGTCCAGTAAATTGTTTTATCGCCCACTTGACAGATAGTAATTTTAAATGTGCGCGACCAAACTGAAGTGGCTGACCCCTCCTGATAATGGAGATTGTTCTTGTCCTAAGAAAGTGAATATATTATGTTCATTATTGGTTCAAATCCAATCTGCTGGCTCTTGAGGAATGGTTATAAATTGACTAAAAAGATAAATCTGTACCACTTTACAATAAGACTACCCTTATAAAGGATTCATAAAGGGTTTATAATTAGGTTATTATTTAGGTTGTAAACACTTTATTAATCATTAAGAACCATTTATAAACCAGTTCTTCTAACATAGTTTTCATACATCAACACACTCACTATTTGGCAAGATGACTACGCCTTATATTGGCTACCTAGCTTACTTCTTCTTCTTCATCAGCCAACATCATGGTATCTGTTGTTCACTGAGTTGATTCTCCCCCCCATCCATCTTGATGTTTCTTGGCAACTCTTTATGACCATTTATTTACGAGTTAACATTTATAACTGCCAAAAGGAAGCCTTGTAAAGTGTAAAACATATTCCCATTTATTCATGAGTTACAACCATTTATAATTGGTAAAAGGGAGCCTTGTAAAGTGTGAAACAAATCACCATTTATTAATGGGTTACTACCATTTATAATTTGTCTAAGTTATATTAAGCCTTAAAGTTTTGCATAAATTAGGGTGTGGTCACTGCTGGTCACATTGAGTGACAGGTCTGTCCAGTGACTGCTGCTGTTAGCTTCCTGTCTCTCTGCTATCAGCTCTGTGATGCTTCAGGAACTCAGCCTGCTCAGCTCTTCCAGGGAACATAACTTGAACTCGGCCGTGTTTGTTGTACCTTGTGGACTATTCTTCATGCTTATATCGGACTATTGTGACTCGCTCTGCGGTTAAAACAGACGGTGCATGAATGCGGTTTTGCAGGAGTGAAATCCAACTACTTTATTTATGTGTTGCTTATGTTTAGTCAGCTAACGTTAATGAATGTTAAGGCTTGGGTTAGCATGTAAGCAAGTGGTAGCTACATCTGTGCTAACGATGCTAATCGTAGCCTCCAAGTTAAAACGTAACAGAGAAGTGTTAAGCATTAAGTGTGTAGAATAAACGGCTGCTGTTTGAGGAAGGTAAAATAAGGTCATCCTTGTAAGTTAGAGAGATATTTGATTAGGCAGGTAACTTTATGCATCGCTAAGGTTAATGTAAATTCGCAATGCTCGATTATGTAGACAAGCTAATGTCAAAGTAGTGTTGAAGAGCGGCGTAGTGTATGTGAAATTAACCTCACGATAAGATGTGTGTATATTACAAATAATAATGTAATATTTAAAGATGATTACTTAGATATTACAATATGGTTGGTTGAGCTGGAGTTCATTATTGAGTTTACACGTTAACGTCACAGTCATATCTGAAGAACGAACCCACACCTTGTTCTTTGTATTAATTATATTACCAAATTGGTATCAAATAAATAGTAAGCATTGGTGACACCAATGCTGATAAAGTAAACTATTTTATTTGAGTATTTGTGTCTGGGAGAAGGTACTGTACCCAGTTCCTATGTTCAGCAGTTATTACTGGGCTTTCTTGTACAAGAGAATACAAAAATCAATATGGACCATTACTATATAATTATCTAAATGATGTTATACAATGCACCTAATAAACAAGTATGGCATTTTGAAACATGATGTGCAACAATTGTTACTGTAATTTGTGTGCATTTTGTTGTTAACTAAGATGATGTTGTGATTTATTTTTTGTTAGTATGCACATGGACACTTTGGACATACCTGGAGAAGGAAGAAATGGGTCTTCGGAATGATGGGAGTTAAAGACAAAAGGCAGAGACTAGTGTTGAAACTAGTGGAGAAACGATCAAGATGCCACCTTGTCCCTCTGATTAGACGGCATGTTAAGTCAGGAAGTAGCATTATTAGTGATGAGTGGAGGGCATACATGAGAGTGCTGAGTAACATGGGGAACAACCACTACACCACAAAACACAGCAGGTGGTTGGTGAACCCCCAGACTGGCAGTCAGATATAGAAAGAGCTTGGTCGACCGTCAAAGGACATGTCCGTAGACTGAGAGGAAACCGTACAGAGAGTTTGTTGTAGAGACACCTCAAAGTTCTTGAATGGTCATCTTGGCTTGGCTCTGCTCACTCTGAGGGTGGATATCCTTTCAAGAAGAAGTGTATAGCCTGTTAATCTGCAAACATCTTAATGAAACTCAAACAAGATGCATTTTCATGACAGATTTTGCTTTTAATTGCGATTTGTAACATTCTTTCAATAGGGGATCGCCTATTTTGGAACCAAAGTTGTGCATTTTGTGATTTTTCCCGTTTTGTCGGAGTGTTTCCTTACTCAACTCTTTGTTGGGGATCCTGTGAAGGCCATTACTCCTATTCATTTGAGAACTTGTTAAATCATGAAACAAGAAAGTGTGCTGCAGAGTGAATGAATGCACCACTCCTCCACTTTCCACCTCTTCTCCTTGGCATTAAGTTTGAGACTCACCTACGAAGACGTCCCACACAACGTGTCAAAGCTTTTTAATTGGGTTCTTTCATTATAAAAAATAAGCTATATTATATTGCACATTGTTGAGTCTATACGCCCCTGGGTAAATGCACTCCAAGTTTGTTTTGGCTACCCTCACCTTGTGAATTAATAACTGAATAAACACACATAAGTCTTAATCCCTGACAATCACCTTATCACATTATTGTTGTGAATTCCTATGGTCTTGAAATAAATAAGAAAAGAAAATGACTTTGCATATTTTCAATTTGCACACAAACACACTTAAATACAGCCAAACATATGTTGTAATTGGCTTTGGTTTAAAGTGGTGAAGCTTATCTGGGGTTAAAATAATTACATTACTGTGGAAATAGCTGATGAGAAAAAATAACAGAATGCATATGCAATGCGTGAAAATAATTATTTTCAAATTTATTCACAGTCATATGCAGAAACACCGATTCAAAGAATAAACCAATATCTTTAAAGTAGATGGAGTTGTGTTGTCCTTAATACGTCACGAAGCCAACCAAATTAAAGCAGTCATCCAACCAAAATATATTACAAAGAAATGCCTTGACAGCAGTTTATTTTAACTTCTAACACTTACAATAAACTATTCAAGGCAGTTTAAAAGCACCCACTCACTTATTTTTATTGATCAATAAACTTATCAAGCTTCTACAGATATAATATTATGGTCATTGTGAGCTATGGTGCAATAAAGAGCTTATTGACCCTTTTAACTTAGCAGTCCACATAATAATCCCCCCACCGACCAGAGGAGGGCACTCTGGGTGGAGTTCATGCTCCAGATCAGCTCCTTGATGTCCTCTGATGGGGACTCAAAGTGAAAAAAACTAGGAGTGACATACGCATAATTTACCACACATACACACACGATGACAAACACTGTATGCTCAAAAACCTCCTTTGTGACATCCACCTACAAAGTCTGACATTACTATGATTGAAATCCTCTCATGGACCCTCACATGAACAATAGCCTTTCATGCATCATGCCTATCTTCATGATACACATTGCCATCCCACAGGTGTGATTGCAAACCTTACATTGCACTGAGCGCCGTGCGACCCTCGACCCCCCTCCGTTCCTTTGGAAGCTATGAGCTGATTTATCATTGATTGAAGTATCAGGCAGCTGATGGGGTGCTGCGGCCTGAGATGTAGGGCAAATCTACCATGAATGAAGCATCTCTAAAAACATGGAGGCGAAGTGAAAGGAACGCCTGATGATGGACTGGCTGAGGCCAACAGGGAAGAAACAACAAAAGAAGAAAAATACAGTACAGTCATTCAGATAGAGAAACGCTAATGTCCATGTCCAAAACATAATTATATGCTGTAGCGTTGAGGCTACAATTATTAGAAAATGGAATAGGGCCTAGTATGAACCTCATACAAAGCCCCAGGCCTAAAATACATCAACTAAAATGGGCATCGGTTTCAGAACTGTTTATTTCACCAGTCTGTTAAACCAACCGAGTAGTAATCTAGCATATGGGCCTTCCTATTGACACTTTTTGCACTACTTTTTATTTTGTATTTGTGTATGTTATTATATATGTTGCATTGTTGGAGGAGCTCAGGTCAGAAGAATGTCATAGTTATTTCTACACTGTAGACAAACATATGACAATAAAACCTTTGAATCTTTTTTAATCTGAACAGAACATTCTTAAGATCACCAATCTTTTAGAGAAAAATCATTGCAACTTGTCTTTCAGCAATACCTTTCGTAGATATATACTTTTGGCAGGAGGATACGGAATACTTCTGGCTAATCAAGGACTCAAAACACAAGGAGAGCATCGGAGAGCTAGAGCTGAGGTCAGACACTGAAGATTTATAGGACGTTTTGGCATGAGAATTGATAAAGCCATTTGCTGCAGCAACACAGTGATTCAGCTCCTGAGAGGAGAGGCAATAGCTAAGATCACTATAGAGCTAAACTAAAGGGCCATCCAGTATATGCAATTCTACATTATCGACATATCTTGTCAATTCAAAGAGGAAAACATGTAGAATACTTGTACAGAGATCAGGCCTACAGTGTTTCCTCCTGACAGGAATCATCTGCCTCCCTCAGTTATAAACTAGATTCATCACCTCACCTCACCTATAATCTCATTTAGGGCGGTGGTGGCGAAGTCCATAGGGACTTGGCTTGGCAAGTGGATGGTCACCAGTTCAAGTCGCGGAAAGACCAAGTGCTACCGAGGTGTCCCTGAGCAAGGCACCGTTCCCTACACTGCTCCCTGTATGCCATAATGGCAGCCCACTGCTCCTAACACTAGGATGGGTCAAATGCAGAGAAACCGATTTGTTACATAGTACCTGTACTGTGTAATGACAATAAGTTGAATCTTCTTTTTCTTCAACCCTCATTTCACAGCTGAGGGCAGCAGATACTATATACAGTAATGACCATTATGTTTTTAGACGCAGGGTGCACTTCAGGGTTCCTTCCACTAGAGGGTGCCACAGGCAGTGATTTTCCCTGTCAGAGTGTGAAGACTGGGAACGCTTTCTTGCACTGCCTGGCTGAGTGACTTAGTAGCTTCTTCAGCCTGACCTAATAAATCACATTACCGGGGCCAGCAGTGTAATTACTAGCCAGCTGTCATGCCTCTTTTTGTCTCTGGGCTGGACTGTGAGGACTAGACTTGAGTGGAATGGACAGAAATCCAATAGAACGGTCTGAACTGGACTCAGGTGAGTTACAGTGAATGCAATTGGAAAATCCATGATCCAGATCGACACTATGAAAGCTCCTTAACCCTAATTGACAACTCCACTTTGATGCAAGAGTCTAAGATTTAGAAATATGTGTTTTAGCCAGCAGATGCAGCTTTATATTTTCTCAGAGAGGTTTGTAATTGTATCATGTGCCTTAGTTCCCTCCTTCTTGTCTGTTGCACTGTTATAGTTATTTCCTACAATGCTGCATTATGAGATCTCAGCGTTGACGTTGATGGGTACAATGTAACCAGAACAACTGAAAAAGAGCCAGTTGAAATAAACCATTTTAACTTGGCTAATGGCCCCTCATACTCCAACTGAATTATGAGTTATCCGACTGATCTTTAATTTTTACGACGGCCATACAGTATAACTGTCAACAGACTGGTTTTGATTTCCGGTTACATTCAGACGTCTCAGTAAAATATGCTTCTGATGCTTATTTCTACAATTAAAGAAAGACTATCTTTAAGAATAGGAACTGAACCAAGATATTGCACAGTTTACAGAGCAGATCAGACTGAGTTACCTTAATATACTGAGAGCTACAGCATTTATCTAATAAGATCCTATCTTTCTGACCCTCATGTTTTTAATGGACTACAGAACAGAGTTCTAGAAACAGAAAAGCAGCAACTACAAATGGATTCATGTAAATGTACTGTTGAAAGCCTGTCAAGTTTCTATCATCTGAAAAAGCTTTGATGTAATGTATAACAGTTCAGACACATAAAGAATGATTGACTGATTCAATGTATACCACACCGCTCCATTAACAGGGAAGGGTTTAAGATGCCTCAATTTATAGAGAGATAACTTCTGATCATGTGTTTGTGTGTCTGCTGTTGTTGCAAAGCTCTTATTATGAGGATCATGTTATCAACAGTTGATGTTTTCAATATTGAACAGTTCAGAGAACAGAGTCAAACTAAAATCAGGACTCTCAGGCTCTTGAAGAGCGACCGACAATAAACCTCATGGTGTGGTAATAAAAATAAATAAAATGCTGGCTTCTGCAGGAGGGCACCATAGATAGATGTGTTTGTGTGTTATTTTGTGTGTATCTGTGTAGGTGAAGCTTTGGCTGATGAAAGTCAGCAGGAGATCCAGCACCCCCCCCCCCCCACTGAACCTGACTCCATCAGCGAGAGAAGAGGAGACGAGCAGCATTGAGGACGACGGAGGGGGGTGAAAATGTGATTCTGTGACCGTGTACGTGCGCGTGCAGGAAATAGACAGAAGAGAGAATAACAGGTTCTGTATGTCAGTCATGATTCCTGAACCAGCAAAGTATCTATGTGAACATTGGAATATAACATGTTATGTGTTAATGCATGAGTTTCAATTAATGCAAAAAGTTATGTTTGAGAAAAACTTTTATACAAATTAGATACAGAATTACTTATGTGCCCTCCACACGTACACACATTGTCGGATTCGATCCCAGCATAGCTGACATTTGTTAAGATTAACAAAATGTATGATTCAATTATATGAATATTGATTTCTGGTTAAAACACCTACTTTGTTTAGGCTAGGGGATGCATATTGTCCTGACTGATTTAATTTCTAGTTCCACTAATAATCATTGTTACTTGAACATAAATATGTTGTTTTAGATTATTTGCTTAATTGACTGCTCACCAGTCATAAAGTGCTAGAAGTGGCTTAGATTTAAAGACGCCCGATTACCGGTTTGCTGTTTTGGGTTCCCCTTTCCTGTAGTGTGTTTACATGTGTTTGTGCATGTAAATAGTCTGCAAAGGCTAACATCTGTGAGTTCCTCTCCCACACACTCCCCCCCTGCCTGAAACTCTTCCATCGGACTTCTTTGTTTACTTCCGTAAAATAATGACATCACTACACTTTTAGGGTAAGGTTGACCAATCACAACAGAGCCGCCCAGCTAACCAATTAGAGCAGACCGGGCTCTGGTTTCAGACAGAGGGTGAATAGAAAAGAGGTGGTAGTATTAGAAAATAAAAGCACTTTTTTAACATTAAAGCATGGAGACATGTCCCAGTAGAGGCACACAATACAAATATGAACCTGACAATTAGCATAATAGGGCCCCTTTCAAAGAAAACACTGGATGGTACATAAGTTGTTTTTAGGCCTTTATCTTCATTAGTTATGATAACATTGCATTGCTACAAAGTTTGATGTGACAAAGAAACACAATTAGATTAGAAACCATATAATTGTATCTGGAGGTAAAACCAAAAGAGAAGTTAAACTAGACACTGAGAAAAAGAACATGCAATGTTGAAATGGAAGAGTGCTTTTCCCATTTCCATTTTGACTGATGCTCACATTTTTTGTCACAGGACAGTGTCGAAGAACAGAATGAAAGAAAAACTGATAGGGTAAATAATTGCAAAATTGGAGATGAAAACATTTTAAGATCTATTTGTCATCAAAAAATCCAATTGGATTGAGAACAGTTTAAAAATGCCACAGTAGAAATAATACAGTCACAATGGGTCGAGATAAAGGTAGGCTTTATAGTTCTTATTGTATTTTCGGTAACTGTCCTGCAAAATCATTACGTTTTGGAAAAGGCGTTCCTTTGAAATTCTTCACACAAAAGATTCCAACTCCAGACTTTATATTGGCAGATATTGGTTTTAAAAAGCTAAACAACTGGATGAGAATAAAGATGTTCCATTGTGAATCTGCTGGATGGAAAGAAAAACATGCCAATATGAAGCAACAACAGTGAGCCCAGTGAAGCAGCTTTAACTAATGAAGTTTGAGCATCACAAGGGCAGGCCTGCCTTTTTAGATGTGTGCCCATGCCATACATCCCTGCAGCAATTAAAAAATGCAATTAATGGACCTCAGTTTCATAACAGGGTTGTTAAACGTCCTCGTTGTGGCCAGTAAAAACCAACAACTAGAAAATGTTCTTGAGTCATCTCTGGGATACCTGTTCAGCGTGTGTTAGCTTGTGTGTGCAGGTTAGAGGGTGTAAAGGTCGGCCACCTCTTACACACTGCATCGTACACACTCCCCCCCCCATCTGGGCCAGCAGATGGTTGGAGCTGATGGTGACACCTGGCAGATGTTAAAGATGTGTGGGCACTCGCCACCAGGAGACACAGTCTGAAACTGCAAAATATTCATTTTACTGTCTGGCAACTGAATATGTTAGATGTTGTGTATGATAATGATTAGGTACTTACCTCATTAACTCCATTACTTAATTTAAGGTCAAAACCTTGAGATAATTAATGAAAAACCTTTTAACCTAACTAAATAAAATAATGAGATGAGATTCAATATTCTTGACATTGTACATTTTTGAGAAACAAATTCCAACACAAATGTAAATGTTATGGTTGTCCCCAGGCATTTGATTATCTAATAAGATTTTCATGAGGAGGCGCATTTCTCATGGAAGAACATGTTCAAATACAAAGATGCCAAAACATAGCTTCCTGGTTCCGAAATAATCGCATTCTTAAATTTGATCAATAATTATTAAATCACATCAGTTAGTGGCGAATAAACCTTAATAATATGTTGGTAATAATAAGTTGGTACTATATCTTTTTCTAAATGTCCTTTTGCCTTTTTTTGTCAGGAGGTTATACACATATGCGTTGTCTTGCTATGAGATGGAACCTGTCGACTGATGATTATCAAATCAGTAGAATAGTCTGCTGCCAGCTAGTGGTAAAACACTAACACTGCATGTTTTTTTTTGTCTTATCCTTCTCTTCCTGTGTCCTTGTGAATCCAGAATGCTTTAAAAACATGAATATCAGCCTTCTAAATGTATAATTATAAGTTCACATACATTCAAGTTCAGAAAATCAACACACACACAAACACACATGGTCAAGGTCCAGCCTCCAGTGCTGCAGTCTGCCACAGATGTGCCTGAGCTGAGTAGCCGAAGGCAAAAAAACATTAATCTGCTCATCTGGCTGAGCAGGAGGCCCTAAATGGGTCAGAAGCATCACAGACACAAACTAAACACACACACACACACACTTTTTTATTTTTAGTATCAAAAGTGTTTTCAGAATTTTGTTTTGACATAATCGATGACGACACTTTTCATTATGTAATCAAAGGTCATAGTATTTTTTTAATAAGCTCTAGTATGAGTGCGTGCTTTATCAAGCTTAGTTTATTATATGTTTGTCTGGATGAGATATGAAATACATTATGTTTATCCGTCTTTCTGTGTTTGACTCTACATACTTGATTGTGTGTGTTTGTGTGTGACAGAGGGGTAAATATAGTCAGTTCAGAGCTCCAGGTCACTTTAAGCCTTGGCAGCGTCTGCCAACTCAATGTAGCTCTGGGCTTTTTTTATAGGGAGCAAGAGGGAAGAGAGAGCTGCGTTTGTCAGACATCTCTTTTCATGGAAATCCAATTACTTCCACTAATGTAAACAAAAACATGGACATCTGTTAACTTTTTTTTCACAGTACATAACAAAGAAAACAGATATTGAACTATTTAACCTTTAAATATCCCCTATCATACTGTTTTTCATCAATATACTATAGGTCTCAGAAATATACAAAACATGTCTCTGAAGTGTTTGGCTCCAAACACCAAACAGATCATGCATTGTAGCATCCCATGAACCCCTCGGTTTCAGCTCTGTTTCAAAAGTGCTCATTCTCTGTCTGTTACTTTAGATGAAAATAAGGAGCCCCTCCCCTCTGAGAGATATTTGGTTAAAAAGAACACAATGGTGCTCTAGGAGGAGATTCAGGTGATAAGGTGGGGGGTGGGGGGGTGTTACCTTGGTTGGTTATTGGCTAATGTTGACACAAGCCAAAAAATCGTGATGACATCATAAAGTCGCCAACATTTGATCAGTTCATTTTCAGACAGGTTTTTATAGAAATGGATCAGGACAAAAAGAGAGAGAATCTTTTTTCCTGAAACTTTCAGAGTCTCTTTCCACAGAGGGGAAACATGTTTATGTATAAAATACATGAACAAGTGGATTTTGCACAATAGGTGACCTTTAAAGGTGGGGTAGGTAATTTTGGAGGAACCAGCTCCAGTGCGCAACCATTTGAAAATACACAGGCTGTGGCTGTGTCTCAATTCAGGGGTTGTATCCTTAGAAGGGTGCATTCATAGACCGCACATGTCACTTCCGCCGAAAGAAGGCTGTCCCAATTTTAAAAAAAGACTCCTCTGAATGCGGCCCACGAATGCAGCCTACTTTTCCCCAATTTGAAGGATACATCTGATGTACACTCCGTGGCCTACCATATCCCAGGGTGCAGTGCGCGCAGGGAAGAGGGAGTTCTCATTCATAACACTCCGTTCGATGTCTCACTATGGGATGCGCCTCAACGCGTATGCAAACAGAAGCATCAATCTCATTATGCCAATCCTGATTGGCTGGTGATCTTGACGTCAACGTCAGGGAATCCACCCACCCTTTAAGTAGCTTGCGCTACGACGCAGCGTCATTCAAACACCTCTTCTCGCTTCAGAGCACATCTCGATTTATCAGTAACCGCGCTAGCTTAACGGTCCAGACTGAACCCAAAGCTAACTTTCGGTCGACGGGCGCTTGCCGGTTACTTTTTTGCTTTGCAAGAAGACTGAGCAATATTAACACACCAGTTAATATTGTAATCTGCCTCGCCGTTCTTTCTGTCGAAATAACGGTAAGGTTTGATTTTTTCTTCAAGCTAGTAACATACCTGTTGCTAGTGTGTTCTTCCCTCCATACCGACACCACGGTAAAGAGGACGTTCTCTTTTCTCTCTCACACCAGAGGAGACAGAGATAAAGAAAGGTATTAACACACCAGTTAATATTCTTTAAAGAATAACATCTATACCGTCGCCTTTTTTCCTTTCGGACTAACGGCAAGGTTGGATTTTTTCTCAGTAACGTACCTGTTACTAGCGTGTCCACTCCACGCCAACACCCCGGCGATCGAAGATGGACCCTTCTCTCCCTCACACCAGAGGAGTCAGGGACTCGGAGGCTCGGCTATGCTGCTGCGGGTTTAAGATTTCAGGCACAGACTCACACCAGGTTTGCTCGTCCTGCCTCGGGCTGGAACACGCCCGGGAGGCTATCGATAACCCCGGCTCGTGCGGGCATTGTACCCGCTTCACCATGAAGAGCCTCCGCCGACGGTTAGCACGCCAAGCTAGCTTGTCAGGACAGGACCCCCTCATGTCCGCTGATTCGCCGGCCAGCAATCAAGACATGGTGGCGTCCGCCGCAGAGATTGAGCCCCGCGCTGTGTCAGACTGGGCCACAACAACAGCGACAGCCGCTGAACCGGAGCCCCACGCCGTTTCAGGCTGGGACCCGGTGGCGGAGCCGCGAGAGCAGAGCCCCGCGCTGTGTCAAGCTGGGGCTCCCAATTGGACCTCACCATGGTTCCACCCGCGGAGGATGTCCTGGAGTTGGACTACATGGAGGACGAAGAGGATACCTATGAGTTCCTCCTGTCTGATGAGGATGACATCTTCGTTTTATCGGCTCAGGCTGCAAAGCCGGGAGCGATGTCCGCTCCCCCGGGCGAGAGCACATCAGCTTCGCCCGTCCTAAGCATGGACTTGCAGGCCGTGTGTCAACGCGCTGCGTCCAGGCTCGACATCTCATGGGGGAGAACTTGCCCCAAGCAGCGAGGACGAAGAGGCAGCTCCTTCCAGTCTTTCCGGAGATGCTGGATGAGGTGTCGGTCTCGTGGAGAGACCGTCCCATCAGCAACAAGGCCCCAATCCAGGGTGCCTCCTCCCTGGACTGTGACAGTATGGAGAGGCTCGGCCTGCTCCGCATGCCGCCCATGGAACCGCTGGTGGCAGCCCACCTTCAACCGAGGCTGGCTTCGACACCAAGCAGGAACCCCATGCTACCGGCAAAGGCAGACCGGTTCCAGTCAGCGATGACCGAACGAGCCTATAAAGCCGCAGCTTTGTCCGCCAGGGCTCTCAACGTCTCCTCGCTGCTGACCGCCTACCAGGCGGAGCTTTGCGAGGACATGTCGAGCAGACCTGAGCCTGCCGTGTGGGACGAGATCGCAGCGATCACGGACATTTGCCTCCGTGTGCAGCGCTGTGCAGTCCAAGCCACGGGCAAAGCACTGGGAATGATGGTGGTACAGGAGAGAGCCAGGTGGCTCAACCTGACCAACCTTCCAGACCGGGAAAAAGAGGATGTTCTGGACATGCCTATTGTTCCCGAGGGCATATTTGGCTCCGCTCTAGCTTCAAGGCAGCTGAGGTGCGAGTCAAAAAGGAAGGGAGACGAGGCTCTCCAGCTCTGTCTCCCCCGAAGGGTCCAGCCGCCACCTCCAATGGTCCCGCGGCAGGCCTTCACCCAAGCTGTCTCACGTCCTGAAAAAGAAGGCTATATCGATAATACCCGCCGAACCGAGTCAGAGCGGCTTTTATTCCAAGTATTTCCTCGTTCCCAAACGGGGAGGGAACGGAATTCGGCCTATACTAGATTTGAGAGCTCTGAACAAATATCTCAAAAGATACAAATTCAGAATGCTCACTCACACATCTCTGTTGTGTCTCGTGCAAAACGACTGGTTCACATCAGTCGACCTGAAAGATGCGTATTTCCACATCCCAGTATATTACCCACACAGGAAATATCTGAGGTTCGCCTTTCAGGGTGTCTGTTACGAGTACAGAGTATATGGGCATAGATATGTCTCATAATTATTTGTGTGAACATAAAAATAATTTGTGTGTAAATATGTGATTTGTAAATGTAAAACACCATCCACAATGCATTTAAAAGATTTGCAAACTCACAAATACATTTGCAAGTGTAAAACGGATCTGCAAATACGCTAAATATTTTCACAAATAAAAAACATATCTGTGAATATCTCTTTAACATTTACAACTTTCAATCCGGCATTTGTGAATCCATTTTGTATTTGCCAACCAAAAATGCGCTTGCGGATCTCAAATCTCTGCTCGTGGATCTCACATTTCTGCTTGTGGATCGTTTTTTTACACACACGGAATTTTGAGACATATTTTCCGCAGGTCTCCGCTAAAATCTACTCGTGTCACTCGGTTATTTTCGGAAACCACGTGATGGCCCGCTGATGACGACATTTCCGCATGATTTCAAAGTAAGAGCATGATGGTTTGTTTAATGCTCTGTTTTTATATTATAATGAACAGCGGAACGTTAGATGCATTCTTTATCACCATCATCATCATCATGTTATAGTGATACAGTTAGTTTGTGTTAGTTTATTGGTTCAATATAGCATATATCGAGCACTTTCGTTGATGTTGAAGTACAGGCTATAGCCTACGCCACTTTCGGGTCCCGGGGGAGCAGCTGTCAGCGAAGCACAGGGCTTGTTTTCTTCCAAAATAAATGTATATAAATATAAAAATAAAGTGAAGGAACAGCAAACCGAGCGGTCTACGAAATGAGACGGTCTTCTGGCTTAGTTCAGTAAAGTTGGAACGATATTGGGAGATTCGGATTTCACGGATCAATAACTCATGAACAAAATGTTATTCAGACACAAATGACGTCTCCTAAGTACCGTGGTAAGGTTGACAACAAACTACAATCACATTTTGATCAATAAAAAGCCAATACGCGCCGTCCTCCGAGCTGGACACATTACATTGGTCTCTATCTGCAGCCGGAGAAGAAACGAGTGCTCAGGGACCGTCTGCAAAGTGCAACTCCGAAAAAAGAGAATACAATAATATTCAATCACTATTAGACAGCTTATTACCAAACTCACTACACACATCAATAGTCTCCTGTGTGTCATACTACAGCAAGGAGTTTGGAAGAATATGCTTTGGAATAATTTTGGGGAATATTTATAATGTAAAATCTTCAATAAATATGGCATCATCTTCAATAACTTTACTATTAGGCCTATACAGTATATTTCTACCAAACTATTTGCATTGTTGTTAGCATCTGGTTAGCTAGCTACGCTAACGGATATTGGAAGCTGTTTCTAAAACAAGGAAAGAGAGAGCTCTGTCCTGTTAGACTGAGAGAGATAGACAGAGACTACATCTCAGTGAGGTAAGGGACTCTGTTTAGATAGTTAACTTTAGTCTAGTTATCTCAGTGGGTCTCAAACGTTTTGGTCACCATTTATGAGAATAAATGAAAAACAGTTGTGAAATACTATATGACAGTAAAACAAGAATACTGTTTAAAAGGGGAGTGATTTGTAAAATATCAATAATGAAAAAGAAAATCTATCCATAGATCTCTTACTGTTCCTCTCAAAATGCACCAGATTGATGCTTTTAACTTCAATATTTAAAAAAAATCTTCCCGGACTCCCCTAGAGGAGGTAGACCCCCACCTATAAAATAGCACTTTACCTCTGCTTACACCAAGGCCTACATGCCATTTGATATGCTGTGAGCTGATTATCGAGCCTTCATTGTAAGTACACTGTGTCTCTGTGCGTATTCCACTGTAGCGCCCGGTACATTAATTGGAAATCCTAGTGTTCAATACATTTGTAACACTGTACACATGAACGTTTCTTTTTTCGGTTCACCAAAAAAAAAATCACTCCAAGCTGAACTCAAATGTTGGCAGCCCTGGAAGGCAGCCCAGATAAAACTCTTTCTTCATTGTTTGTTGTCTATTCAGTCAAGCGGGTCGAAGTTACAAAGCACTTCACATTTTGTTAATCGGCCTAATTTTACTTTACCAGTGCAGTAATAAAGTAATCTGTAGAAAAGCACCGTATTTAGGTCAACCTTCATAGTAAGGCTACATTAAATGTTATAATATTCATCGTGTCCTTTCTACTGTATATTCATATATTCCTGTCTATTGCTTTCATTTGTATTTAATGTTATTGTGTTTATACTTGTTTCCACACATTTCACAATTTGGAATGAATGAAGTATCTATATATGATATCCATCTATCTATCTATCTACCTGTCTGTCTGTCTGTCTGTCTGTCTGTCTGTCTGTCTGTCTGTCTGTCTGTCTGTCTGTCTGTCTGTCTGTCTGTCTGTCTGTATGTCTGTCTGTCTGTATGTCTACCTACCTACCTACTAGTTGTTTTGTTTGGAAAGGTTTTGTCATTGTATCGCTCTTTACCGGCACCTGCAGAGTACAGGACTTTACATTGTACCTGTAAAAGCGCTAACAAATTAAATCTATTATTATTATTATTATTATTATTATTATTGTACTTACAATTTTACATTGTAACTTTGACCCGCTTGACTGAATACACAACAAACCATGAAGAAATAGTTTTATCTGCTGCCTGCTGCTCCCCCCGGGATCCGAAAGTGGCGCATAGCCTGCGTACTTCGACATCAACGAAAGTGCTCGATATATGCTGTATTGAACTAAACTAACTGTATCACTATAACATGATGATGATGATAATGATGATGATGGTGATAAAGAATGCATCTAACGTTCCGCTGCTCATTATAATAAAAAACAGAGCATTAAACAAACCATCATGCTCTTACTTTGAAATCATGCGGAAATGTCGTCATCAGCAGGCCATCACGTGGTTTCCGAAAATAACCGAGTGACACGAGTAGATTTTAGCGGAGACCAGCGGAAAATATGTCTCAAAATTCCGTGTGTGTAAAAAGACGATCCACAAGCAGAAATGTGAGATCCACGAGCAGAGATTTGAGATCCGCAAGCGCATTTTTGGTTGACAAATACAAAATGGATTCACAAATGCCTGATTGAAAGTTGTAAATGTTAAAGAGATATTCACAGATCCTTTTTTTATTTGTGAAAATATTTAGCGTATTTGCAGATCCGTTTTACACTTGCAAATGTATTTGTGAGTTTGCAAATCTTTTAAATGCATTTGTGAATGGTGTTTTACATTTACATATCACATATTTACACACCAATTATTTTTATGTTCACACAAATAATTACGAGACATATCTATGCCCATAAGAGTACTTCCCTTCGGTCTGTCTCTCAGCCCGCGAGTGTTTGTACGGTGTACGGAAGCCGCGATAGCCCCGTTAAGACAACAGGGTATTCGCCTGGCAACTTATCTGGACGATTGGCTCCTCCTCACAGAGTCGGAGCAAGAGGCTATTACGCAGACAAATGTCCTCGTAAAACACCTGCTCGACCTGGGTTTTGTAATAAACACAGAAAAGAGCATGCTGTCTCCAGCCCAGACTGTACTCTTCCTGGGCCTACGCCTGAATTCGGTGCCCTTTACAGCCCGCTTGTCAGCAGAGAGAGTGAAAGCCTTCAGGGCTTGCCTCGCTCATTTCCAGCCACGCAAATATGTTCTCTTCAGATCATGTCTGCAGTTACTGGGGCTCATGGCGTCAGCTATTCTGGTGGTACGACTGGGACGCTTACACATGAGGGAGTTTCAGCGCTGGGTAGCTGCCCTCAGACTGGACCCCGCGCGTCATGGCGCGCGGAGAGTGATGGTCACTATGAAATGCGTAACACTGCGCCACTGGCTGCACCCGACTTTTCTAGTACGGGGCGTGCCTATGGGTGCTGTCCTATCGCGGAAGGTGGTCACCACAGACGCATGTCTGACGGGCTGGGGGTATATACGAAGGTCGACCTGTGAGGGGTCTCTGGAGCAGAGACCTCCAACGGTCACACATAAATTATCTGGAGCTTTTAGCGGTGTTCCTCACCCTGAAACGCTTTCTGCCTTTTCTCAGAGGACATCATGTCCTCGTGAGGACAGACAACACGACCACAATATCGTATATAAACCGCCAAGGGGGTTTGCGTTCTCTCCAGTTACACATGCTGGCATGCAAACTGATCTTATGGAGCTGCGGACGTCTCCTCTCTCTGAGAGCGACGCACGTACCAGGAGTGATGAACCTCGGGGCGGATCTGCTGTCCAGAGGTGCACCACTATATGTAGACTGGACTCTACATCCAATGATTGTGAGTCAGCTGTGGGTGCGTTACGGCCGAGCCGCGGTAGATCTGTTCGCATCAAAAGAAAATGCTCAATGTCAGCTGTTCTTTTCAATGCGCAATTTAAACGCACCGTTAGGCGTGGACGCGCTCGCGCACACTTGGCCTCCGGTCCTTCTGTACGCGTTCCCACCCCTGGCTCTGATACCCCCAACTCTGGTCAGAGTGAGAGAACAACGCCACACACTTATCCTGATAGCTCCGCACTGGCCTGCAATGTACTGACTGGCGGAGATATATCAGCTGCTGTGCGGGCAGCCGTGGCAGCTCCCACTACGCAGGGACATACTGTCTCAGGCGGGGGGGGGGGGCGATCTTTCACCCACACCCAGAGCGCTTGGCACTATGGGCCTGGCCCGTGAGTGGTACAATCTGAATACCGTGGGGCTCCCTCAGAAGGTGATAAACACTATTCAGAGTGCAAGAGCTTCCTCCACCAGGTCTCTCTATGACTGTAAGTGGAGGGTGTTTGAGGAGTGGTGCCTTCAAAAAGGACACCTCTCTTTTCAATGTCCTGTCGGGGTGATTTTATCATTTCTACAGGACTTAATTGATAAACACAGAGCTTTCTCTACGATCAAAGTGTACCTGGCTGCTATTGCTGCATGCCATGTGGGCTTTGAGGGAAAGACGGCTAGCCAACATCCTTTGGTCTGCCGTTTTATGAAAGGGGCTCGCAGGCTCCTCCCTGTTTCCAGGTCACTGGTGCCCTTATGGGACTTGGCAGTGGTTTTAGATGGGCTCACTCGACCTCCATTTGAACCCCTGGAAGAAGCTGACATGAAACACCTGTCACTGAAGACAGTGCTGTTACTGGCTCTGGCATCTGCCAAGCGAGTCAGTGACATTCATGCGCTCTCTGTACATCCTTCATGCACTCAGTTTGCCCCGGGGCAAACGAGAGTGTTGCTGAAGCCCAACCCTGCCTTTATACCTAAGGTGGTTGGCTCATGTACTCCCATTGACATTGTGGCATTTTCCTCCCGTGTTGAGACAGAGTTCTACCTGTTAAGTTCTGGTTGTTTTTGGTGATTTTCGAGATAAGCATGTCTAGCAATTCGGGAGTTTCAATATCCCATAGTGAGACATCGAACGGAGTGTTATGAATGAGAACTATAGGTTACTTACGTAACCCCAGTTCTCAGAGTAACATGAAGTGAGATTGTCTCACCAGACGGCCCTTCTTGCTAAGGTGAAGCGAGAAGAGGTGCTTATTTTGAATGACGCTGCGTCGTAGCGCAAGCTACTTAAAGGGTGGGTGGATTCCCTGACGTTGACGTCAAGATCACCAGCTGATTGGCGTAATGAGATTGATGCTTCTGTTTGCATACGCGTTCACTTCATGTTACTCTGAGAACTGGGGTTACGTAAGTAACCTATAGTTTTTTTCAAGTGAAATGGCTTCCGGTCTCCCCAGCAGAATGGATTTAAAAGCAGCCGCAAGCGGAGGAATCACTAATAAATGTGAGTATTGGGTTTTAACTTACTTTAAATTAACTGACGTCACACACGTCAAACCCAAGGGGCATTACCACGTACATTTTCGTTAAATAATACGGATAAATATGTGACGCTAACTAGCTAGCTGGACGTACTGCACTGTTGTTTACACTTATTTTTTAATTCAATTCAGAAGTTTATTAAAGTCATACAGAGATTTTGGCTCTGTTATATATAAGTTATACTTTATATTACATAAATAGACCAAAGTGAAAACATTTAGACCGATATAGCCTACAGTACGGTGGGATTTATAAAACGCTACCCTGACGTGTAGCTGCTGTTAGCTTTATTTATTTTTCTGACATGTTCCAATGTTTTACTGTTTATTAAACTTTGGGACAAAATTACAACCTTTTTATTCAGCTCATGCTGCTTTGAGGTAGGGCTAAAAGAAAAGCCTATTTTAAATATTTCCACCAGATTTGATCATATTTTATTTAGGTTAAAGTTTATTTAATTTATCCTAATCCCATAATAATAAGACAATCAAAAATAGACAGCAGCCTTTTGCTTGATGTTAGTTTGTGCTATCAAAGGGATGCAGGTGTGACTGTCATTTCATCTCTTTAGTTTTTTTAAAACCAGAACAGTACATCATTTTAAATGATCCCTTAAGGATTGTTTGTCTGAAATGCTTAGTTACATTTTGCAATAATACTTTTGCAACCCTGTGTTTAATATGATTAATTCACTTTTTTATTTTTCTCTTGTTTTTCTCTGAAAAGTGCACAGCGGATCATCAGGACAGAGCTCCATCCACCTGGACCCCCCGAGGTGCTGGAGAAGGACCCCTAACCCCAGCGGATCATCAGGACAGAGCTGCATCCACCTGGACCCCCGAGGTGTTGGAGAAAGCAAAACGGCGATCAGGAACATCCTCCACTCAGACCTCTGCTTACTGCCGCCCTACAGACTTGTGTCTTAGTTTCAGAATTTGATTTTGTATGTGTCCTGTCTTTTAATAGATATCTAACGATTATAGCTTGAGTCTGTCTGATTCCCCAAACAGCTGCTTCTATATACTTGCTGCACATATAATACAAATAAACAACTCCATAAACACACTTTTGCTGATATTTGTGTTACTGCTGGTGATGTTAAATAACATAATTGATTTCCTCTGTCTCAATGATGAAAGTTATAATAATAGAAGACATGAAGCTGCAGAGAGAGGATGAATATATTCTTACCTCTACTTTGTGATAAGATGAAAATACAATATTAAATTGTAATTGTTAAACACATTGTTTATTTCACTTACTGAGGTTTTAAAGATTATTTACAACATGTGTACATAAGCAGTGGAATAATAGGATATCTCTAGGTCATTAAACTGTCTTCAGTTTAATGTTATTAATACAAAAAATAGGTCATAGAAAATGTTTAATTATGTATTTCAGCAGAGCGGGGGGCGGGGGGGGGGGGCACGGTGCTGCTGACCTGGTGTCAGTGGGACATCATCTGGGCAGGTTTAGGGGAAGAAGGATAAAAACTGTTATAATCACAGCTATTAAGATTAGAACACTAATATTGTTAACAATCAATCTATACAACATGCTTTTGTTCCTTTAAAAAACATATTATTTTATTAGTACAGAAAAATTAAGACTTATTTTAAATATATGAAATAATATGATTAAATTACATCAGCTATATATAATTTACTTGGTAACTTACTAATGTAACATTACTGGGGGCTAAAGGAACAGCTTCATCTTATTTCCCTGGCCATGGTTCTCTTTATTTAATCTCCGACGGTGATCTCCAAAAAATGTAAAAGTAAAGTTTCTGGATCCTTTTCAGCTAATTTGCTAGCAGGCTGCTGGAGCAACGCAATTTCGCGTATTTCTTTATTTATAGAGCCCTGATGAGAAGACTTCTCGACAAACATGAAGAACTGCCGCCGAAACAGTATACGTGACGTGGATCATAAATATATCAACAATTAAACAACATCTTACATTTCTTTTCACACAATATGTCTCCTTGCAGTATCGACATTAATTCGGCTGACTTTTATTTTTGATCCAATTGGTAAATAGGTTATATTTACACCATAACGGTGCACAGCTGATCGAAAAGGACTTGTAGTTTTTAAAGATATTACTGATTACTGATACAAATCAGATATTAATGTGTAGAAGTAAAACATGATAAATAGTATAGAATATATATATATATATATATATATATATATATATATATATATAGTATACCGCTATGAAAGTATGTACTCTTAATATTTTTTTCATCAAATAACATTATTCAACAAAAATAACATTATTCATCAAAAATAATTCAATAACGTGCTTTAACCACTAGGCGGTGCACACAAGGTACACACAGCATACTAATAATAACTTTGTATTATTAGTGTACACTTATGTCAACCTGATCTCACCAGAATGCATGACTCCACCATGACTCCTTAACACTGCATTGCATGGTGGAGTCACGAACTTTGCTACATTTACGTGTCTGCACCACGCAAACAACCCCAACGTAAAGTGAATGAGACTCCTTTGTCGTGGTGCACACACGCATTTCTACAACGTCCAGCAGTGAGCTTTTATTCTATAAAACGTTTTTAAAATCTACTTTATAACTCACGGGAGGCTTCTTTTATTTTATTTGTATTCATAATAATTTGTATTTTTAGTCAGAATGTATTATGGTAACCCTGTCTCCTAAAAATTACGTTCCCACAGAACTAAACTGCATTCTCAATTACGTTTAGCTAGAAACGTATTTTCTCCCACGTTACGTTTGTTATGAACGTATCTCAAATACGTTTATTTTCTACATATCTTCTAGAAACATATTTTCTCCCACGTTACGTTTGTTATGAACATATCTTAAATACGTTTATTTTCTACATATCTTTCCCATTTATTGTCTTGCTTATAATAATGATAATAGTCATTTATAAATATCATTTTAGAACACACATTTGAAATCAGTAGGCGAGGCTGTAATTTCGCCAGCTGTTACTCTCATGAGTGAGGCAGAAAATAATAGTTTATTTTTTAAGCTGCTGTGTCGTTTATTGCATCTCAAACATTAAAACAAATCCAGAGTTACGTGTTTCTGTACTTCCTCTAAGAAGAAAGGACAGTAACAGAAGATCTCTGTGACGCCAGATGTGGTGTTGTTAATGCGATATGATATCCGTAAAAAAATGCAGTTTAGGATGGCCGAATACACTACACTACCCATAATCCCCAGCTATCGTTTGGGACTACAGTCCCGTTGACAAACCCCGTGATTAATCTTCAAGCTCTGGGATTGGATGTTGGAGTGGCAGTGCGCCAAGGTTACGCCGAGCGTCAAGCTCTTTGAAATGGAAGGAAACCACGGCAGACTGTTCAAAACTGGACTCGAACGGTTTTCCCAAAATTAGAAGTTGACAGTATTAAACTGTGTACAGCCCTGGAGGTTTAGGCGATAGGAAACAAATTGGTGTGTACAAATGTGAAACATGTAATTACTAAATGGGTGAAAATCGCTTGTATCCATAATGTGCAGCATTAATATATACCCACATGACAGCTCATTATTACTTTGTAATTCTGCTCCACTACAATTCAGAGGTTAACCTGGTATTTTTACTCCACTACATTTATTTTAGTTACTTTGCAGATTCTGATTAATGATGTGAAAAATAAACAACCCTTCAAGCAGACTTTAGTTACACCTGAGTAAAATTCAGGGAAAGGTGATTGTCAAGTGCCAACAATCAGGAGAGATATTTGATAGTTGGTGCTTGAGAAGACTAAACATTTATCTGAAGATCTCTATAAAGTATATTAATTACTCTTTATTCTCTACTAATAGTTAATTAAAAACTGTATATAATTGCTATTTTGCACATTCCTTTCAAGATTTTCTAAGGTTTATTGACATATCATATACACAACTACGGTGAATGCAATGAATGAAAATCTTGGGTCACATGTTCCTCAACAGTGCATTACAAGACATCTATCAATATTTGTGTATACCTTCACCATTAAACTGTCATATTCTGCACATTTCTTATACTATCTACATACATAAGAGTATAATTAATGTGTATAATATCAGTTAAAATAAGTGCTTCAACATAGTTAACATTGAAGGAAAGCAATATATTAGACGTTAAGTACTTTGTCAGGCTTAATATTTATCTGTAGATAGATACCCCCAAAGCGTTTTTCTTATTTGAAAGAAGACCTTAACCTAAAGTATTCTTTAATGTGTTAATAAAGGTTAATTAGTTTGTCTGTTTTGCACATCCTCATATTAATATCTTTGTACATCCAGCACTAAACTGTTTTATTGTAGAGATTACTTACAGTATCTTCTTGATTTGTTATATTCTATATTTCTATCATTGACCTTCTACTTTCCCCCTATGAAAGTATGTACTCTTAATATTTTTTTCATCAAATAACATTATTCAACAAAAATAACATTATTCAACAAAAATAACATTATTCAACAAAAATAATTCAATAACATGCTTTAACCACTAGGCGGTGCACACAAGGTACACACAGCATACTAATAATAACTTTGTATTATTAGTGTAGGACACTTATGTATGTATAACATCTCAAGATGTGTAGTTTACTAGTTTTATTCATGTTTTTACATAATTTTACAGGATATTGCTATACTATTTATCATGTTTTACTTCTACACATTAATATCTGATTTGTAAAACATCACAAACAGAAAGTTATATCCGTCATTTAATGGTAAGCTATTGAAATTGTGATTCTATAGATGTGTCTCCCATCACCCAAATTCCCTGACTATTCTCTCAACTCAGTATTTACTGTCACGATCTGTCGGTGTTGTGTTTTGTCTTGTCTAGATCTGTCTTTTGGTTTCCTGTCTGTGTGTTCCCTCCTTGCGATGATTACCCGATTGTGTTCACCTTGTGCCCCTGTGTTTTCTCCTCCCTCCTCACCTGTGTCTTGCTTGTTTGATTAGTCCTGTGTGCATTTAGGTTCTGTGTTTGCTGTTAGTCTTTGTGAGATCCTTGTTTGTCTTTGACTGTGTTCACGGGGAAGAGTTCTGTATGTTACTATGTAGCCTTGAAATAAAGGTATTTTCTGTTTATTCTGCATTTGGGTCCTGCCTGCTTCACTCAACCCTGACATTTACATTCTTATATTCAAATAAAATCAGTAATATCTTTGAAAACTACAAGTCCTTTTCTATCAGCTGTGCACCGTTATGGTGTAAATATAACCTATCTACCAATTGGATCAAGTATAAAAGTCAGCCGAATTAGTGTCGATACTGCAAGGAGAGGTATTGTGTGAAAATAAATGGAAGATGTTGTTTAATTGTTGTTATATTTATGATCCACGTCACGTCTACAGTTTCGGCTGCAGTTTGTCCAGAAGTCTCCTCAACAGGGCTCTATAAATAAAGAACTACGGCAGATGTGTAATATGTAATGCAGCCGAACCGTGTATTACAATGCCGTGTGATGACTTCCAAAGAGAAAAGCAAGAACACTCGGAATAAAGTATTATTATTATTTTTTTTAAATGTTTTCGGATTTCACATTGCATAAACACCATATCCCTCGTGCATTGCGGCTAAAAAATCCAATCAGCGAGCTGAGGATCTTCCCTACGTCTGTTTCCGGTATTGTTCCTGTAATGAGAGTTCACATTTGTGCTACATTGAAGGGTCGAATTGACTACACATCTTCAGGAACATAATTTGCTTCAGATATAACTCAAAGCAATATTGTAACCATTAAGAAAAGCCAACTGCATTAAAAACCCAGTTAACAAACATTAGGTAAAGTATTTTTCCTTCAGTAATGAAGATGTAATTCCAATGTAGACACACCTGGGGTCGCTGTTTAGTCTGTTACGCTGAGCCATGCATTGTCTGGAACGTAAAAGGAACGAAGAAGACAAAGTGAAGTGACAGTTCCGGTTCAACATGAAAACATTCCCATTTAAACATGAAAAAACAAATCGCTAAATAAAAGATAAAACACTGGCTTGTAATTTACGTTAGAATAAATAGAATGGTTTTGAATAATAGATGAGAGTAAAATCTACGTCACTTTACAGCCCCGCCCACTTTTGGGGAAACCAACACTGTCATTTGAACGGCGATCAAGCCTGAAGCCACAGAGCTCTTCTGTTACTGTCCTTTCTTCTTAGAGGAAGTACAGAAACACGTAACTCTGGATTTGTTTTAATGTTTGAGGTGCAAAAAACGACAGAGCAGCTTTTTGGCATGTTAAAACTATTATTTTCTGCCTCCCTCCTAACAGCTAGCGAAATTACAGCCTCGCCTACTGATTTTAATTTAACCATATATCGAGCCCGATTCTCGATTTCAAATGTGTGCTCTAAAATGATATTTATAAATGACTATTATCATTATTATAAGCAAGACAATAAATGGCAAAGATATGTTGAAAATAAACGTATTTAAGATGCGTTCATAACAAACGTAACGTGGGAGAAAATATATTTCTAGCTAAACGTAATTGAGAATGCAGTTTAGTTCTGTGGGAACGTAATTTTTGGGAGACAGGGTTGTCCACAGATGACATTTATTTATGGATTTTGTGTCAAAGCACTTAAGATATTCATTGCTTTCGGGATGTTAAGTGCATTCCATGGAATATAAAAAAAAGTGTATCTCGAGCCGGTTTCTCAAACGTAACTACCCCACCTTTAACAGAAGGAGTTCAATCATTTTCTGTTAGCCAGAAAAACTGCTTTAACGGTCGCTAGGAGTTAGCTTGGTATTCAGCATATCCATTATTAATTCCAAGTTGTATCCATTTAACATAAACCACTTTTTAATCAAGCAATTTTTTTATATATTTCTTAACACTTTGACATAGTGTCATTATATATATTCCGATTTGAAATGAACAACCATGTGTCCGACTGCTGCAGTGATTATTATAAAGACTCCTCGCTTTTCACCTACACCTCCTATGGAGAGCCTAATGTTGCCCACCATATTGTATGCTGATGTCACCATATGGAGCACAATCTCACATGAATTAGATAACATTTATTTCTGAATGTATTTGCAGGTCAACTGTCATACTGTATATTGATGCTTTTCAATTTCGGATCTGATGGAATATATTTTAAAGCTGTTGTTGCAAAAAACATTTTTCAACTCTTTTCCTTTTTCTGTCAATAAAAATACTTAACTGTTAGCAATTATTGGAGGATATGTTTCTCAGTTATAGAAAATGCACAGTTCTCCTTGATTGCAGTGTTGGTCTCTAAATATTAATTTAAAGGGGCCCTATTATGCTCATTTTCAGGTCCACATTTTATTGTGTGCCTGTGAGATGTTTCCATGCTTTATTTGTCTCATGCTGCAGCATCTCTTTTCACCCTCTGTCTGAAACCAGAGCCCAGTCTGCTCTGATTTGTCAGCTGGCCGACTCTGTTGTGATTTGTCAACTGCTCAAAGATGTCCCACCCCTTACCCAATAACATACAATGTGTTGGTGCGCCAGCCATTAGAAGTGCAGGTGTTACATAGTGATGTCACTATGTAACATGGGGGGAGGGGTGGGTTTTGGAACTTTGGGATTTTAGCCTTTGTAGACCATTTACATACAAAACCTATACAACACACTATATGAAAGAGAAAGGCATTCATAGGGCCCCTTTTAAATAAAATGTTATCCTGAATCACAGGCTGTGATTGGCACTCTAACTGCTAATACTCCAGAGGCATTGAAAAAACTATGGGAACAGTGTCACTTGTTATGTAACTATGACAACCACGTCAGTGCGCCTGGTTTCTGCCTTGGGTCTGATTGCTGCCATATTTCATTTCAAGTGTTTGCGAGCACTTGGACAGAGCCTGAGGCAGGTGCGGCTTTTTCTGGGAACAGATAAAGCACATACCCAAAGTTCAAATCAGTTTGCAAATTAAAGCTCCAACATCAGGCCATCTTACATGCTACATGCTTTAACTGGGCACTTTCTCGAACATCTTACCCTATTAACGTCTCTCCTTTTATTCATTCTTCTTGCTGCTTTATCAGTAAGCTCCACAGTTATTTGATAAGAGGCACAGACTAAAGTGGGAATAAATTAAGTGGATCCTCACTGTTGTGTCTTTCCTTGCTGTGATACAGTAGGAAGTTGGAAGGATTAAGAGAAAGAGAAAACCTGAGCCAAGACATAATGCCTCTTGTGAAATCCTCCGCACCCTATGCAAACGACTTATTTCCTCCTCTTAAATCCACTTTCTCTATCTGTCTCTTCCTCTATCAACATTTCTCCCTCTGCGGGTTCCTCTCTTTGCCTTATTGTGCTGCTCTTGATGTCAATGCTAAACCCTGTTGACATCATATATGTGGTGTTTGTGCTCCTGTGACTGAGCTGATCTCGCTGGCTGATTTCTTTCATTTCAGCTGAACAGAAAATGTCCTGCTCAGTGAATGGATTACAATTATGTTTGTGAAATGTGTCCTTAAAACATGCTGACAGCTACGACATCTTTAATGCAATTTTTGGTCCATCAGAAGGCATCATATCCTGGAGCTTTAATATGATTGAGATTCTCACACCATAACTACTTTTTAGACTTCCAGAGCAAAATATAAAATGACTAAAGTCCTTGCTAATGTGAGAAAAAGTGATTTATGCAGGGTTAAGCCTCAACCATCATCTCCCTTCAGTCTCTCTCTCTTGGCAGCCATTGTGCCGCCTGTTCGTATTGTTCTCTTCGTCTTTTGCCACCGCCCTTCCCTCTCTCCTCTCGTTCACCTCTCCTTCATCCTCCCTTCTCTACCGTCCTCTCCTTCGCTCGACACGAATGATCAGAATTGGTGCCGAGATGTACAGTCCAGTATTGACAGCAGCAGCAACAATAATGCACATGCTGACAAACACTTTTCAAGGACAGCCGGGCCTCGACAGCTAACATGTTCCATATTAATGTTTCCACACATTTAGCATTTAATAAAGGGGCATAAACAAGACTGATACTTCATTAGGGTGCATACATGACTAAAGAAAGAGTCAAGTCGCATTGATGCTTGCTTTAAGTAGCATCTGCAACCCAAAACATTGTTTACTACAGGTTCAATTAAAGTCTTGGCAATAAGAAGGCTAAACAGCAATGACAAAAGATATACTTCACTATCACACATTTTCACTGACATTAACATTTTTTGGGGATTTTCCATGTCTGAATTGATTAGGACTTCTCCTCCATCAAGATATTCAAACAAGCATATAATCACAAAAATATGGTCCAGTTTACTTCTTTATCCATGACATCCACTTCAGCCAATGTCATCTTAACTTTTCAGCTATCATGTTTGGTGTCTAAAATGGCCCTGGTATCCTAAAAATGGTGTTCCAATCGAACGGAACTGCATTGTCAATAACGTTTTCATGTGTTTCCTCCGGTATCACAGTTACATTCATAATCAAGGTCTCCTGAAAAGAATGTAGGGGTGGATGGACAGGTAAAAAGAGCAAGGATTTTCACCCAGAATACTTTTTTTCTTAATTTGTGGCATGTGTGAACCTAAAGTCAATATGAAGTTATTTCAATTAACGTCTAAGCCAAACCATGATCTTTGTTTTAAAGTATAATTTGGAAGTACTAGTAGCATGCCACTTGACTGTTTTGGTGTCGAAATTATGTGTAAAAGGCCACTATAACCAGAAATGTTGAATAGTTTAGGAACATTATTTTAAAGGGCAGGGCTGTGGATTTGGCTTTCTTACTTTTACTTCCGACTTTTTCGAGTAAATAATGTTTCTGTCATCTTAAAGGTTACTGCCATAACCATAATAATAAGATCACATGGAAGGCTCTCATTGAATTTGAATTATGAGCCTCAATATAAGGGACTAAGGTGACTAGCATGGTTTAGCTGCTAGTAAACTGTCCCGCAGTCAAAGCTTTCTGTGTGGAACTCCTGCACCAAAGTATTCAACATTTTCTAAGAAGTAGACCTAATGAGAGCATTAACGATGGTATTTAGGGATTGGACTTTGGACCGAAGGGTTGCCGGTTCACGTCCCCGATCGGACCAAAAAATACGGAGTGTGGACTGGTACTGGAGAGGGGCCAGTTCACCTCCTGGGCCACTGCCGAAGTGCCCTTGAGCAAGGCACCTAACCCCCAACTGCTCACTGGCGCCGGCTAGACTGGCTGCCTCCGCTCTGACCTCTCAACTGCATGTGCATGTGTGCATATAACTGTGTGTGTATTTGTATATTCTAAAAAGTGTGTACTGTATGACCTGTAAAAAACGCATGTATGTGTACGACAGAGTGGAAACTGAATTTCCCCCTCGGGGGATTAATAAAGGTCCATCTTCTTCTTCTTAGAGGGACTGTCTCTTTTTTTGTCGGTGTATACAAACCTAATTTTGATTTGCAAAACAGCCCTCTCCTGTACATCTCATCTTCTGTTCAGCCATCTTCTCTCTATCCTCCTCCTCGTTTCTCGCCTAATTTTCCTGAATGTTCTTTGAAGATGCTGACCTTCCTGTTTGTGGCTGTCGAGGCAACAAAATCACTACTTTCTCCTTTCCTCAATCTGCCTCTCTGTCATCCCTCCCTTGATCCTGTGGCTTATCTCAGTTCACTATATTTGCACATCATAAAGTACAGTGAAAGAGCATTTGTAGTTTAGATTATGTAAACCTATTTTCATCATCTGTAACTCATTAGTGAGTTTGGTTTTCAAATGCTTCAGAAAAAAATGGTTTGTCCATCACATTTTTAAGGCAAGAACTGGTATACTTGATCAAATGGCCAGACTGAAGGATGGTGTTTAACAAGGGGTCAAGATGCATGAATCCAAAACACAGGCCCTCTCTCCTTAAAGGCATTGAAGGTGCAAAACTCACTAGTACACAAGGAAAGTAACAGAGTTAGTTCTGTGAAACTTCCACACTACCGCACACCCAGCCAATCATGTAAAATGGTGTAATCAGATTTACAACTCCAGAGAAATTGCAATTTCCAGACATTCCCGAACACCCCTTTGTCTCCTGTTTAAATGGCTTGTTTCTGGCTTTGACAAGAACATTATTCACTGGTATAAAGTACAAAGACATTAGAAAAAGTCTTACTGCCAGAGATGGAGTACTCGAGTCCTGGACTCGGACTCGAGTGCCGATTTTCGGGACTCGTGACTCTACTCGGATTCGCGCACTGATTGACGCGACTCGGACTTGGACTGTGAATTCTCGCATACGCTGACTTGGACTCGGACTCGTGCATTTTCCCCCCCACGATGACTCAGACTTGACTTGTACATTGACGCTCTGACTTGGACTCGGACTAGTGAATTTCCCCCCCCCACGATGACTCGGACTCGACTTGTACATTGACGTTCTGACTTGGACTCGGACTCGAGCAAGTTTTCTCTGGAGTCTGATGTCCTCTATCCTGGCATGTGCACCTCTGAGGCGAGTTCACGGACTGGGCCCCGCTATTATCACGGACTGGGCCCCGCTATTACAGTCTAGAGATGTCTAGAGACACACCCCGCATCGTGCTGTATGCTTTCACACATTCTGCTTCCACATTGGAAAAGAGCAGTGCAAAATGCTCATGTGGAAACAATATAAGTAAAAGTTCCTTCAAAATAAGAGTCCCAATCTCATTACTATCAAAATAAAAGTGCAAAACGAAAACTTTACCATAGGAAAATATTGGCTTACAAATATAATCACTTCTCTAAAAGGTAACTCATTTTAAATATAGTTTATTTTTATATAATAATAATAATATTAATATTAGTAATAAGCTTTATATTTGTATAGCACCTATTACAAGAATTGTAGCCAAACTCGCTTCACAGCAGTTCAATAGACAGAATAGTATAACATGACAGGATAAAAGCAATGTAGAGGAGCAGCTACATTTCAACACATATATTCACAAAGATTAATACATGAAGACTTGTGACTCGGGCTTGGACTCGGACTTGGACTCGGACTCGAACACAGGTAATGATGACTCGGACTCGACTCGGACACTCCTTAGGTGACTCGGACTTGGACTCGGACACGAACACAGGTAATGATGACTCGGACTCGACTCGGACACTCCTTGGGTGACTCGGACTTGGACTCGACTACGACTCTCCCTTGGTGACTCGGACTTGGACTCGGACTCGAAGAGTGGTGACTCGAGAGTGACTTGGACTCGTGAATTGGTGACTTGACTACAACACTGCTGAGTACCATCACTTTTATAAATAAGTCCTTTGTACCTTCAAAATGATGATTTGTGCCCCAATATAGTATATGGGCATGCAGGTCTTTAATGCTTTTGGTTTATCCGCATGATTAAACAATATGCCTGGGGGTGAAGTAATTGCAATAAAAAGGCTGTTGAATGTGCTTTCAAAACTCAAGAGTCCAACTATAGGGTTGAGGTTAAACTCTGTTTATTTGCTGAGTAGCAAACATTTGCATGCCTTGCTTACAAGCCCACTCCTTAGAATACTAGGCAAATTAAACATGATGAACTAACTGATTTATATTTTAGTGTTAGGTGTAATGTAAAACAAACATCTGGAACATCCAATGCGTGGTAGGCTAGCCAGGATGCTACATCAGAGTGTAGAGTATGATCAGGGGTTGATTTGGGGATATGTGCATTCAAGCTACACTTCTCATCGATTTGAATTAATCATCAAATCATTTTCTGTGATATAGCCATTAAGTTGTGCAGATACTGACTTTTTGCAAAGGTCATAACTCAAGCTATACTATATCGACTATATATTGACCATAATGTATTATTCTGAAATCAGACAAAAGATCTGTGCACTGTACTGGTAGCTTACACAAATGTACATTTATTGGAGCAACATTTCCATTTGAGAAAGAAATCTTGTCAGGCCTTGTCAAAAAAGTAGAACAGCAATACAGACGCAAGCTTTCATCACTCAGGAAGCTATGATCTGGAAGATTGAGTCAATCTATCCTCATAGAAGAAGAATCAGAGCAGAGCTCGCACTGCCTGAAACTCCAATAGGGAACAAAGGATACTTTAGAAAGGGCAGAAATGAATACAAACATCAAGATACAAATATGTCAGGTACCTATTCAACCTAAAAAATGCAAATAAAACAATAGATGTTGTTAGCGACTCAGAGCATGAGCAGAGGCATTAGCATTGCAGTAGCTACCTACAGTTTAGTTTTAATTTCAGTTGACAAACCCCATTCTCAGCAGTAACAGAGATGTTTAAGTAAACTAAACGGCATGAATGATATGCAGTTTTAGGTTGGAAAGCTTTACACACATAGCAACAGTAACTAAGGTGGCAGAGCTTAGTGAACTGTCAACTCCATTTGATACATTTTAGATAACAGCACCCTGCCCAGTAACAGCATTTACTAGAAATATAATCACTCAATTACTCTCTACATTATATTTCCAGCATGTGTCTAGATGTCAGTCAGCCTCAGTCATGACTAATAAACATAATTAATGTTTCTTTTAATATTCAACTCGTGTTTTCATCTCAGTGTTTTGTTAAACATTTTTCGTCTACCCTCCCGCTGCTCTTCTCTCCGCTCCAACGGCTCCTCATCAGCCTCCTCTTGTCCTCACATCACCACTACTTTCAATTGTTCATCTATTCCTAATTTCATTTTCTTCCTCCCTCCATCCCTCCCTCCTTCCTTCCAATGTATTTTGCTCCTCTGTCTTCTCCTCCTTTCCTCCCCCCCTCTCTTTCCTCTAATACCATTACCCCCCTCCTTCCCTCACTGTCAGACCTCTCCTCTGATTTTATAATCTCTTTCTCACTGCTGCCTTCCCTCCATCCTTCACCTCTTCCTCTGTTCCCCTTCACCTCTTCCAATGTTATTTTCCCACTGGAATTTCTCTGAAATCCCTGTTGTCACAGCAACCATATAATGACTTTGAAGTATTCAAAACAAGCTTTCACAGAAGCAAAGGTGGTGTTTTCCAAGCAGGTTTACTACTGTTCTCCAACACATCAATCCTCTGCACATATTGTGCACACAGTACCAGACACAAGTAAGGTAAGATAAGATAATAAGATAAGATAAGATGGTACTTTATTGATCCCAATTTGGGAAATTGTTTATGTTGCAGCAGCATAACAAGTGTTGTTTTCTCATATTTACACGTAAAACAAATCCTGAGAAACAGATATATATATATATATACTTGCAAGAAAAAGTATGTGAACCCTTTGGATTCTCCACACATAGCGTTGTGTGTTCCTTCCAAACAACTCAGCTTTGGTTTCATCTGTCCACAGAATATTTTGCCAGTAGTGCTGTGGAACATCCAGGTGCTCTTTTGCAAACTTCAAACGTGCAGCAATGTTTTTTCTGGACAGCAGTGGCTTCCTCCGTGGTGTCCTCCCATGAACTCCATTCTTGTTCAGTGTTTTACGTATCGTAGATTCGTCAACATGGATGTTAGCATGTGCCAGAGATTTCTTTAAGTCTCTAGCTGACACATTACATTACATGTCACTTGTTAGACGCTTTTATCCAAAGCGACTTACATAGTTAATACTGTGGGCAATCCCCACAGGAGCAATTTGGGGTGAAGTGTCTTGCCCAGGGACACAACGACATGCTGACTGCAGTGGGGTTTGAACCTGTGACCCCCTGATCCCAACACCAAGGCTCCATCCACTGCGCCACACACCTCTCTACACTCTAGGATTCTTCTTCACCTCATTGAGCATTCTGCGCTGTGCTCTTGCAGTCATCTTTACAGGACGGCCACTCCTAGGGAGAGTAGCAACAGTGCTGAACTTTCTCCATTTATAGACAACTTGTCTTACCGTGGACTGAAGACCATCAAGGCTTTTAGAGATACTTTTGTAACCCTTTCCAGCTTTATGCAAGTCAACAATTCTTAATCGTAGGTCTTCTGAGAGCTCTTTTGTGCGAGGCATGGTTCACATCTGGCAACGCTTCTTAAGAATAGCAAATTCAAAACTGGTGTGTATTTTTTATAGGGAAGGGCAGCTTGAACCAACACCTCCAATCTCGTCTCTTAAAGAAGTCTTTAGCCTAGGGGTTCACATACTTGTTCCACCCTGCACTGTGAATGTTTACATGGTGTGTTCAATAAAAACATGAACACATATAATTGTTTGTGAGGTATTAGTTTAAGCAGACTGTGTTTGTCTATTGTTGTGACTTAGATGAAGATCAGAACACATTTTATGACCAACTTATGCAGAAATCCAGTTAATTCCAAAGGGTTCACATACTTTTTCTTGCAACTGTATATATATATATATATATATATATATATATATAGCTGTTAGATGTAACACGTACTTTACTTTTTCTGCTGTCTGGTGCTGGGCAGGTAGCATACAGTAGATTTATCCAAGCTGAACACAGATGAAAACAGCTGGAGGCTGCTCATAAAATGGGGTTAACAAGAGTGCTGAGACTGAAACCTACAATATAAGTGCTGTAAACATACAATTTGCATAAAGAGGCTAACAAGCTCTTTAGAGTGACGGAATTGCTAGATAATCATATATTTTTACGAGCAACACCTCACTTTACACAACCATTTCATTCAATGTGAATATAAATAAAACGGATTATGGGCTCTTTAAAGATATATATACCAGCCATGTTGCATTCATATTCTTGTTGAGGCAGATAGAACTCATATTTTCCTTTTAAACTAAACACAGGGAGGTTTTTTGAGAAGGTTATACAATAGGCCTTATTATGCTTTTCTGGGTCTTCTCTCTCGTGTTATATAGGTTTTTGTGCATGTTGATGGTCTG